>OZ008368.1:302735462-303200962 GCA_963931995.1 Phaonia tiefii
AAAAGTCGAATGCGTTTGGACAATTTACAACGGCCACTTCGATGAATTTTTTAACAATTCCCAATTTTATGTGGAGCGGTGGCACCAAGATGTCTTGAGTATTGTCAATTAAAGGTGCATTCTTCAGTCTATGTTGTTGTATTTGTTCATCCACACTTCCACTTGGCCTCCACGAGTTACATTGGAATTGATTCAGAGGTGAGCGTGAATCGCAATTACAAAGAAAACAAAAGAATTTTGGGAAGCCGCCCATATCGATGATCCCTTGCAAAATGTTGATGACCTTCAAATCACAGCAAATCTTCCATTTATTTTCGTAATATTTGATTTTTTCCATTATATCTTTCAATGTTTCATAGCTTTCTTTCATGTTGATACCCATTGCTAGCGGAATGGAAGGTTTTCGGTTCGACACATGCAACAACACTGCTTTCAAGCTTGAAACAGAACCATCAATAAATAATCTCCACTCACTAGCGATGTAGTTCATTCCCATTTTTACCACCAAAGCTTTTATATCGTTGCAGTAAGCGAACGAATTGTCATCATTTAGAGTGTAGAGCATCTGAAATTCAGCTTGTCGTTTGCGGTACGCCGTAGAGTTAACATTAGCATATGTAAATTTTCTTTGCTTTAAAAACGCTGTCAAAAATATGGCAAGTCGCTGCGATATTCCCAATATGGCCACAATGAAATCCATTTCCATTTGTGTTATTAGTTGTGGTCCACCTCTTCTCTGTTGGGGCTCATAATCGGTATCAAATGGATCTTCATAAGTAACACCACTTGCTCTAGCCATTCCTGTACATTCTGTACTACGATCTGGAGTTGGCTGCCTTGGTGATACAAAATTTGCAGCTGCAAGCACTGGTAGTGTGGCTGTTGCAGTTGCTGAGCTCTCGTTGACGTCGCGCTGTGTAATGCCTCGATGTGAGCGTCGTGTCGCTTTTATATTGTGTGCTGCGTCCCTTGTTGCGTGTGCTGAGCTTACTGCATTGCCTGTGCTGCTGCTGTCGGTGCATGATCGCGTGATACCTAAGCGCTACCTAAGCGGTGTTAACCCTTGGACAAACACATGGTTCTGGCCAGGCATATTTCATTTTTTGCTTCCTATGGACCTGAACAGGAGAAAAAGGTAAAAAAAATGAAATTAAAAAATTTTCGGCAAATTTTTCACTTTTGCGTGCTACCTAAACAGTGTTAAGAATCATCTCTAGGAAGTTTATATGTTCTAGAAATTTGTTTATTGAGATCTAAGGTAAATTTTTGTAGTTGATTGTTTCCTTGAATTTTGAACGGTTTGCTACCTATGGACCTGAACACGGGAAAAGAGGTAAAAAAAATCTAATTTTTTTAAGTTTTTTGCGATTTTGATCTGGAAGGTGAACTTTTTTTGATTTTATATGTTCGCAATTTTTGTTCTTTATGACAAGAGCTAAATCAAAATTCTGAACGGTTTGCAAGATATGAGCCTGAGAAAATGATCACATTTTTACGAAAATGATACCGAGGCCCCAAATCTTTGGCGGCTCATAAAAAAAAGTGCATGACTTTGGGAAAAATTGGGAGACGAGGGTCATTTTTTTTTTGTCTTTTATCACGTAGTGGTGTCCGTATATGGTTATTTTTTTTTCGTGTTGCACTGTGTAATACAATGTTCAAACCAAATCCGATGGAAACAGATAAACAGTTTATAATATTATTATGTTCATACAGTGGGTAAAGAGTTTTAAAGTGGCATAACTCTGAAACAGTAACCGCAAATTCAAAATTTTTTTACAAACTTATGTACTTGGAATTTATTGGAATTTATACGAATTTATACGAATTTAAGAAAATCGTGGTTATTGACCGAGTTTGAAGTAAAATTCAAAAAAATAGTCCGGTATACCCGATTTTTCGGAGAAAGTCGACTTGTGCGACTTAAGCTTTGCGATATAAGCTTTCAAATAAAGCTTGAGCAAAAAAAAAAAATTGTTATTGATGGGACACCCTACTGAACAATTATCTCACTTTTAGCGGGATTACCCTGCTGTTTGCGCGTTTGGGTGTCGCAGCCTGACTTGCATTTATAATAACAAAATGATTATATAGAAAATAAATCGCTTTTATTTATATATTTAGTCTTATTTTACTTAATTAATTATATGTATTTTTATTTAGATTTTTTAATTAAATCAAAAACAACATTTTAGTTTTTAGCCATCGTGTCCCGCATTTTGGTCGCAACCAAGTTAGGTATAACAGCTGTTTAAGTTTTCAAATGCAGACAAGCACCCGTGTCTTGGAGTGACTTTGTGTGTTCTGGACACAGAATTACAAAAACACTAAAATCACACTAAATTTTATCATAATGGTTTCGCAGCGGCACAATTTTTGTGGACATTTGGCATAATTTTTTAGTCAGTATCTGGCTACACTGGACACATGTGCTTGTACTGGTCCTTAAATAATTTTAAGTATTAATATTATTTAAATGTAACGTCACCATATGATTGAACACTGTTTTTTTATTTTCCAATCATTGGATTTTTCGCAGTTTGACAATCTGTGTTCTATAGAGGGGGTGAGTCACCCTTATCATTTAGGGGTATGAAAAATAGATCTTGGCCGATTCTGAGACCTACTCGATATGCACACAAAAATTCATACAAATCCGTCCAGCCGTTTCGGAGGAGTTTAACACCAAACAATCTGCAATCGCAGTCGGACAATCTGTGTTTGGATGTATTCACTTTGTGAATTTAGTCCCTACCCGCGCCTATAGATGTTAATTTTATTATTCGACGGACTACATACTTATATAATATTAAAACATTATTCCCGGCTAATTATTCCAGCTTAAGGTCTCTTCAGATTTCATAAAAGTTTTTTGTTTTTTCGATATTTCGATTTCCGTTGGAATTCTTCTTCAGGAAAGTTTTTATATTAATTATAACAAACAAACATCAATACAAATTAAAAAATTGTGAAAAGTAATACTATTTATACATATGTGCATCAGTGCGTGTAACTAGGAAAGCAATGTGTAAATAGCGACAATAATCGATCTGCACACAATCAATCAATAAATGTCTACGGTTAGTGACTTGAGTAAATACACACCGCAGTGGCTTAACGGGCTAGACGCTGCTGAAGATGATGGTTCACACACATCGAAACGATCGTCCAGTGAATGTGAGTTCGAATCCCACCCGCGGCATTTACATTTTTGATGTGTTAACATCTATAGCGGCGTATAGGGACTAAATCTATCAAAGTCAGATTTTATGCTGCTGCTAAAACCAGATTTTCTGCGACTGCGAAAGAGAATAATGACGTGTTAAACAAAAATGAGCGAGCAAGAGAGCAATGAAAGAGTGGTGTGGCAGAGGTGAGACCAACGAAATTGTGTCTATAGCGTATGTATTAACATAATAATGTATGTATGTACATGTGTCTGTTGCTGTTGTTGAACGGAGATATAAAGCATAGCCACGCAAAATTTCATTTGCAAGCAGTCGACGTTATGGTGACACACTAATACGTCAGCTACGGAGATATAAAGCATAGCCACGCAAAAATGCATCATTTCACTTGCTTGCGCAGTCGACGTTATGGTGACACACTAATACGTCAGCTACTTCGTACAAAGTATGTGTGATGTTGTGTGTTTGGCTGTTTCGTTGCTGTTGATATGGCAACCATGTGGTTATGTGACACACGTATACGTCAGTTACTTCCGACAAAGTATGTGTGACGTTATGTGTTTGGCTGTGTCGTTGCTCTTGCAGCATTGCCCGGTGTATACAAAAAAACTATTATTTTTTATTTTCCAATGTAACTGTAATGTAGGATTTTGTGACCAACAATTTAAAATCTAAAAATTAGACCAATGTCTCTTAACAGAGGTTGACACCACGAAAAAAAAACATATGGTTTCCTGATATATCGCTTTAAGGGAACGGTACGCGCGTGCTCGGCAAGCTAGCTGAGTGTGGGAGAAGTGGGCTGGGTTTTTGTTCCACTAAACGAATTGTACCCTTTACAAAAAAAAATATATCACGCGCGCTTTAGGCCCTTTACACAAAAAAAAACAACTATCATTTTTATCTACACACTATCTCCCTAAATATACAACAACAATGCGTATTTTAGAACTTAGATGGACAAGTTCCAAGCCTCTTAACCCTCCCAACCGTTGGGTCCATATGTGGCAATATTTTAGGAAGACCCCCATACACAAACCTTTATCACCTACGACCCTGTTTTACTTAGTATCGAAATTTAGTTCATGTTTTTTCTATTCCGTTTTATTCCAATTCAAATAAAATAACACACTAAGTATATTCAAAATATAATTTGCAAAAAAAAAAAAAGGAATAATACGTATATATGTACATATATTTCTAACGATATGAACATAAGTGATAATAGGTATTAGAAAAAAACAACAAAACCTGAGCAACCGACACCGAAGAGATCTTATTGCATATTCACTCTTCAGCACTCCCTTTTAACTCACACCAAAGAAGAAAACAAATCTCTCATGCAATAAAATGTCTTCGGTGATCATGCAACAAATACGACATATTTAAATTAAGAGTAACATTTTCATTCAGACTTACGTTTTTTTTTTTTATGGTTGTAGAAATTCTTCCAACGATGCAGAAAGGCCTTCCAGCGTAGTTGAAGATGTTTCAGATGAAGTGTTTAGATAGATATAATTAGGTTGCGAAAGATGTTGCTAGGAATGTTGATGTTTCGTTGTTTTATAATCTTACTTATATACAAATTAGGTGGTTTTTAATTTAGATCAAGGAACATTAGGTACGTAGATATAATAATAGAATTAAATTCATTTTAGTCGAATTAAATTTAAGTTTAGAAAATTTAGTTTAAATAAAGAAAAAAAATTCCATTTCAAAATGGATGAAAATTAAGAAAATTTAGGTTAAATTCAGAAAAGGTTAATAATGTTTAGGCCAAAAGATTGAAAATTTTGTTGAATTTTAGAAAATTGTAAGAATGTTTAGGCCAAAGATAAAAATGTACAAATTTAAAAAAAAAAAAATTGGATATTTGACTTAACTTAGAAACTTAACTAAAAAAAAAAGTTAAGTTTAATCTACAGTTCCATCAAAAAGAAAATGGCGAATCACATACATAAGCGTATATGCATTTATATATATGCAAGCAAATACAAATCTATAATCATATAGTTTGTACAGGACCACTTATTTAAAATTTTAGTTTTAGTATTAAGTATAAAAAAAAAATTAATATATAGCTTTTACTGGAGATTTAAAATCGAAGGCATCTTATGCCAGTCTTTCGCACTCTTTAGGGTTATGTTACCCCTATTTTAATGTTGGCCAGATGTTTCCAAAGTGAAAAATTTGCTAAACTTCTTAACAGCTTTACACACGTATTACGGCAATTATAGGTTTTTGTAACCGATAAGGTTCCGAACCCATAAAAAAACAATTATGTTCCAGAAACTAAATTTTCGAGTGATGGTAATGGTTTCCGGGTTTTCCACAAAGGTTAAGTCTCTCGGCGGCAAATCCAATCACTTTGACTAGCGTACCCAATTAGTACAGCTCGAGAGACTTGGTGGTTTTCCTGAAGGTTCCGTAATAAAAAAATAAAATTCTTTTGAAACAGCACTAATGAGTTGGGTTCGATATTAAATACCTTTTCTATTCCCGGACCTTTTTGGCACGTTTGACACAGATTTCGCCAGAACCAGATTTGCTAGACCCAATTCTAATTTTTCCAATTGATCAACAATTTCCTATATTTAATTATAAAGTAACACACACCAAAAAAAAATATAATTTGCAGTTCCAGACTAAAAGTGTTGATATATAGTTGAAAATTACCTGCACGAGTTTTTATTAACACTTAAAAATTTTCCCCTTTGAGGTTAACTGGGTACTAGCCTTTGGTCACTGTCACGATTTTAGCACACGTTGCACTCCGCTTGTAAATCTTACTGTTTTCTCAACGCAGTCAAAATTGGAAAGAACATATTGAAAGAAAGAAGGTAATGATCAAACCTCTGATTGTTAAAAATCGCTCACTAGTTTACCAGAGCGGCTTTGTAGCTATGGTATAAGAGATGTGTGGCTTACAAGCATATGCTTGAAATCTCTGCAGATACCGAGCGGTAATGAAAAAAAAACCATAGCTGCCATACCTAACATCTCTTGGTATTACAATGTAACGGGTGATGATCATAGAGAGAGATTCACGCAAAAGTAATAACAAAACTATAAATCAGAACGCCAGTGATGGAACTTGGGAGTACAATTTTTCGATTTCCCCAACTTAAATAAAAATAAAAATAGAAAAAAAAAATTAACTAGTATCAAATCCACCATTACAACACAGGCTGTGCAGAGTGAGACTTAACACGAGACAAAGGCTGAAGCTATGATTTAATATCTTTGGCATGAAACTTTCCTATACGTTTGCCGGCCATATCCTCCAATTCATAGTATGACGAACCGAACTTGGTAATTACTCTGGCCTTTTCATATTGATTCGCGAGCTTACTATTAAAATGGTTCACGGCTTTCGACTGAGCAAAGTTCCTTCTGAATACGATTTGACCAACCTCAAAATTTACTGGACGAGATCGTAAATTGTAAGTCCTGGCATTTCGTTCGTAAGACTTCCTTATATTCTCTTGTGCCTTCTGTCGCACTAGTCCTAGTTTATCGTCTGTTTTTACACTAGACGAGGGTTCATCTAATAGGTTCAGTTTTCTCAGTAAAGCGTACGACTGGCCATTTAAAAGCATATTCTGTCCGAACAGTATGTAATAAGGCGAAAATCCAGTAGAAGCGTGTATCGAGCTCCTTAAAGCACAACTTATGGAAGACAGCTTTTCATCCCAGTCTTTCTGTGAAGGTTTAACATAAGACCTAATGGCTGCTAGTACAGATCGGTTTACTCGCTCGCTTGCGTTGGCCTGCGGCGAGTAGATTGCCGTCAAGTTATGGAAAACTCCGTACGACTTTAAAAATGACTGGAATAAGCTGGATTTAAACTGTACTCCATTATCAGTGGTGACTGATTCGGGTACACCGAAAATATGGAATATTCTTTTCTCTACGAACTCTACGACAACATTGGAAGTAAACTTTTCAATTGGTTCTAAGAAATGAAACTTCGATAAATGATCTAAGGCTATAATAATACCTATATATCCAGAAGAGGATCTTGGGTATGGTCCCAATAAATCTAAATATAATTTCTGAAAAGGTCTAACTGAAATTTGTTGTTGGCCCATAGGGGGACGTAATGTTTTATTGGTATGTTTTGATTGTTTGCAAATTTCACACGAAAGAACATATTCACTAATTTGTTTTACCATTTTTGGCCAAAAGAAGAAGGTCTTAATCCGATTTATGGTTTTACCGACACCTCCATGAGCACATAAAGGGTGGTCGTGAGCTCTTTTCATCATCTCGGGTACCATAGCTGATGGAATCCAAAGCTTCCAGGACCTTTGTTCCTGCAATTCGTTTCCGGTAGCGAACTCGGTGCGCTTATAAACAAATCCATCTACTATTTTTATATCTGGAAGGTATTTTAATCTGGACTTTAATTTTTCGATTAACTCCACATATTCTGGAGATATGAACTCAGGGGATTCTAAGTCTATTTCCAACGAATTTTCAATTTCATTTACTTTGACATAATCTAAGTCGACACCATCAAATGATTCATTATTCTCAGCATACATGCGTGATAATGTATCCGGCACGATGTTTTGAGACCCTTTTCTATGGGTGATAGTGAATCGGAAACCTTGCAGTTTAAGTGCCCAACGGGCGAGTCTGCCATGTAAATCTGATTGACTCATTAACCACTTGAGAGATGCGTGGTCGGTGACTATTTAAAATTCGTGGCCTTCCACGTAAGCACGAAATTTTTTCACCGCCATGATGGCCGCTAAACATTCTTGCTCAGAAACAGAATAATTCTTCTGTGGAGATGTCAACTTATGACTCATGTACGCTATTGGTACTTCTTCTCCTTCCTCGTTTCTCTGAGCCAGAACTGCTCCAATACCGTATTTACTGGCATCGCATTGGATCGAAAAGGGACGCGAAAAATCAGGGTTGTGAAGAACAGGAGCCGAGCAAAGTGCATTTTTCAACAATTCGAAAGCATCTTTTGCTTCACCCATCCAAACAAATTTTCTTGATTTTTGAAGCATATCTGTTAGAGGAGCACTAAGGGATGCAAAACTTTGGACAAACCGCCTGTACCACCCACAGATGCCTAAAAATCTTCTGAGTTGTCTTACCGAAGTCGGCAAAGGAAATTCGCGTATGGATTGGACTTTTTCTGGATCGGTTTTGATAGCTCCGTAGCCTATAATATGACCCAAATATTTAACTTCTTTAATAACATATTTACTTTTTTCAATGTTTATGGTTAACTTCGCTTTTCTTATGCATAAAGCAATTTCATGCAATAGCTCAAGGTGTTCTTCGAAAGTTTCTGTAATCAACAACAGGTCATCCAAATATACAAAGACTTTGGTCCGTAGGTGAGGAGGGATTACTTTATCCATAAGTCGAGTCATCGTCTGTGGAGCGTTACAAAGCCCAAACGGCATGGTAACGAAGTGGTACAATGGACGGCCAGGTACAGTGAAAGCCGTTTTCTCCTTTGACCTTTCATCCAACGGAATTTGCCAGAAGGCATCCTTTAGGTCGAGACTTGTGATGAATCTGGCCTTTGGGAGCCGACTCAAAATTCCGTCGATTAAAGGCAAAGGATAGGCGTCTTTCACTGTAACATTGTTCACCTTTCTGGCATCCAGACACAGTCGTACTTTCCCAGGCTTTACAACGAGAGCAACAGGCGATGACCATGGAGTCTGGGATTCCTCTATGACTCCCAACTGTAACATACGGTCTATTTCTCCAAATAGTAATTTTTCTACTGCTGGTGAAACAGAAAAATGCCTTTGTTTAATAGGTTTATTTTCCCCTGTGTCAATAGTATGCGATATTAGCGATGTACGCCCTAAGCCTTCCTTGGAATAGGATGGAAACGAGTTAATGGCAATGGCAAGTAAATTTTCGTTTTCACTAGTTAAAATATGTCTATCATAATCATGTTTTACTTCGCCTAAGAGTGGAGGGTTCGCATTTACGGTTTCGACAAATAAATCTTTAGCCAGACCGAATGCTCTTACAAAATCCACTCCAAGATATAAGTTTTGCGACAATTTTGGAATAATAACAAAATTTAAAATTTTAGTTTGTCCCCTGAATGTAATTTCAGTGGTGACCTTGCCCACGGCACAATGGCTACTGCCATCAGCGGTCTTCAACAAGATTTTAAATTTGTTCCATTTATATTTATTATCATCTAAAAATTTGGTTGCGTATTCGGAGCCCATACATGATATGGAAGCACCCGTATCAATCATTCCTACCACAAGTTCATCAAAAATAAGCACTGATGCAAAAGGTCTCAAATCAAAGGATTTACCATTCGAAATTATAGCTGAACACATGCATTTCCTATTCTTCAAAATCTTCTTCCAAAACTCTCTTAAGCGCCTGGTAGAACGCTTTATGGGTTTAATCTTTGTCACCTCAATTAGTTCCTCGTTAAAAATTCTACTTCTTACTAAGTAATATTCCCTTAAGCGGATATGGTAGGGTTTCCAATGTTGTGGTATATTTAACTGACTCCCATTCTGACCTGGGTCCTTCTCTTCTACGTGTTCGGTTTGATTTGGAATATCTTTTATAATGAATTTGGTTTCTGAATAGGTGGTTTGCCCTTCGGCAGGTTCTGGAAGTTTTTTGGAAATCTAGAGCATTTTGCACAGGTTGGCTTATACGTGTTTGGGGCACCGCACCCATAGCAGAATACTTTACGTTCAGCCATGCATTCGTCATACTTATGACCTGACTCTAAACAGTTCCAGCACAAAAATTCCTTTATTTCCTCGATTTCATTATCTTCATCCTCAACAACGCTTCGAGATTCCAATTCTGAAATATTACGACGCGGCAACGTGTTTTTATACGTTCTAAAACTGTAATTTAGCTCATCCTCCAAGATTTCATGTTTTCGTACGAATTATCTTAATTTAGACACGGAACCAATATAGAAATGTAAGAGACCCTTTCTGACTTCTGGTCTTAGATTTCTTTTCAAAATCTCTACCATTTCTGACTCATGCAGTGGTGACTGCAACCGGTCTGTTATTTTCAAAATGGCATCATAGAATGTATCGAAACGTTCCCCTATTTTCTGCTTACGACCACGCAGTTGATCAAGATAGTCGTAGTCCGTACGCCTATCACGAAATTGGTTGCCTAATTCACGACAAAGTGAAATCCAGTCTAATCTGGGTGTCGTTCTGTGGTATCGCCAGTACCAATGGAGTGCTTTTTCTCTAAAGAGCAAATGAACATGACGGCATAAAACTTCAAAGTCTCCTCGCAAACTTTGGATGGTGAGGGCGTTGACTCTGTATATAAAATCATCGACGGAAAGTGAATCTTCATTTTCACCACTAAACACAATATGCCATCCCGAAATTATGTTCGAAATTTTATCTGTTGTTAACTCAAAAGATCTGACATTTCTTCCGAAAGAATTTTGATTCAAGCTTCTGTTTTCTAAATTGCGACCACCAAAACTGTCTCGATTTGTATGATGAGATATATTAGAACATGCTAACTGTCTACTGACCGCCTCATCGATGAGATGTTGAAGTGACCGATCACTAATATTATGCTGATTGTGAGATTCCGATTGATTTACATGATTAGGATTACGCTGAGATATATTAGCTAAATTTTCAACGGATCTTTGAGTATTGCTTTGATTAGTAAAATTTAAGGTTGAGGTTTGAGCATTGTTATTATCTGCATAATTCCGTTTAGGTTTATAAAGCTTTTTCTTCTGAGGAGCTTTCGGTATAGCTCCGGTAAGATTTTGGTTGCTACCTTTAGGTGAATGCTGGACTGATCCTGCAGCACCTAATTCTTCGGAAATATTGTACGGTTTAAGGGTGGTTTGATGAACTGACTTGAAGCATATGGCACAAGCATTTGTGTCCTCTAACACTTGAACTATACATTCCTTATGGAAAACATGACCACAATGTGTTATGACTAAGAATTCATCGATTTCATAATCCTTTTTGCAAATCACACATTGTTTCACAGTATCAGCACCATGTAAATTAGGTAAATTTTCATTACTATGTACTAGAGACATATTGTTAATTTCCAAATTTAAAGAGTTCAAGAAATAATAATATTCAAAGTAAAACTTTCGGGCTTTCAGTAAAAAGGTTTGCAAAAAAAAATAATACGAACATTGTTATTGTGTAGGGTGTTGTAAATCCGAACATAATCATAAAATGGAACAACCCTTAAAATAGATACTACTAAAAAGTGGACGTTTGAGAAAATTTTTACATTTTCGAACAATCGTAGTTCCAAAGCTTCCTTTTGTTCTATATTAATCGGCTGCCATAAATACAATTATAACGCGGATACTTATTTCGCACATCAAATTGCTTACACAAAGGAACAAATACCACAAATATCACAGCGGATTGTCGAAAGAGAAAAGTTACATCTTAACACAATATCATCCTGTGTGATTCCATAATATTATGTTCTTAGTTTCAAACTAAAAACTCAATATAAACGAACACACAAGCAAAATAATATATCATTATAATTGATAAAATGTGATAATTTTCGAGTTCTAAAAATTACGATGTTATAAATGAGGTTGCCCAAAACATTCGTAAGCTGTTAAATTACATTTTTCATTTTACTTCCAATAAAGGATGACAAGTTAACGTTTTGGGGCCCCACGTTGGGCGCCATTTAATTTGTAATGTAGGATTTTGTGACCAACAATTTAAAATCTAAAAATTAGACCAATGTCTCTTAACAGAGGTTGACACCACGAAAAAAAAACATATGGTTTCCTGATATATCGCTTTAAGGGAACGGTACGCGCGTGCTCGGCAAGCTAGCTGAGTGTGGGAGAAGTGGGCTGGGTTTTTGTTCCACTAAACGAATTGTACCCTTTACAAAAAAAAATATATCACGCGCGCTTTAGGCCCTTTACACAAAAAAAAACAACTATCATTTTTATCTACACACTATCTCCCTAAATATACAACAACAATGCGTATTTTAGAACTTAGATGGACAAGTTCCAAGCCTCTTAACCCTCCCAACCGTTGGGTCCATATGTGGCAATATTTTAGGAAGACCCCCATACACAAACCTTTATCACCTACGACCCTGTTTTACTTAGTATCGAAATTTAGTTCATGTTTTTTCTATTCCGTTTTATTCCAATTCAAATAAAATAACACACTAAGTATATTCAAAATATAATTTGCAAAAAAAAAAAAAGGAATAATACGTATATATGTACATATATTTCTAACGATATGAACATAAGTGATAATAGGTATTAGAAAAAAACAACAAAACCTGAGCAACCGACACCGAAGAGATCTTATTGCATATTCACTCTTCAGCACTCCCTTTTAACTCACACCAAAGAAGAAAACAAATCTCTCATGCAATAAAATGTCTTCGGTGATCATGCAACAAATACGACATATTTAAATTAAGAGTAACATTTTCATTCAGACTTACGTTTTTTTTTTTTATGGTTGTAGAAATTCTTCCAACGATGCAGAAAGGCCTTCCAGCGTAGTTGAAGATGTTTCAGGAACAAATGAAGTGTTTAGATAGATATAATTAGGTTGCGAAAGATGTTGCTAGGAATGTTGATGTTTCGTTGTTTTATAATCTTACTTATATACAAATTAGGTGGTTTTTAATTTAGATCAAGGAACATTAGGTACGTAGATATAATAATAGAATTAAATTCATTTTAGTCGAATTAAATTTAAGTTTAGAAAATTTAGTTTAAATAAAGAAAAAAAATTCCATTTCAAAATGGATGAAAATTAAGAAAATTTAGGTTAAATTCAGAAAAGGTTAATAATGTTTAGGCCAAAAGATTGAAAATTTTGTTGAATTTTAGAAAATTGTAAGAATGTTTAGGCCAAAGATAAAAATGTACAAATTTAAAAAAAAAAAAATTGGATATTTGACTTAACTTAGAAACTTAACTAAAAAAAAAAGTTAAGTTTAATCTACAGTTCCATCAAAAAGAAAATGGCGAATCACATACATAAGCGTATATGCATTTATATATATGCAAGCAAATACAAATCTATAATCGTATAGTTTGTACAGGACCACTTATTTAAAATTTTAGTTTTAGTATTAAGTATAAAAAAAAATTAATATATAGGTTTTACTGGAGATTTAAAATCGAAGGCATCTTATGCCAGTCTTTCGCACTCTTTAGGGTTATGTTACCCCTATTTTAATGTTGGCCAGATGTTTCCAAAGTGAAAAATTTGCTAAACTTCTTAACAGCTTTACACACGTATTACGGCAATTATAGGTTTTTGTAACCGATAAGGTTCCGAACCCATAAAAAAACAATTATGTTCCAGAAACTAAATTTTCGAGTGATGGTAATGGTTTCCGGGTTTTCCACAAAGGTTAAGTCTCTCGGCGGCAAATCCAATCACTTTGACTAGCGTACCCAATTAGTACAGCTCGAGAGACTTGGTGGTTTTCCTGAAGGTTCCGTAATAAAAAAATAAAATTCTTTTGAAACAGCACTAATGAGTTGGGTTCGATATTAAATACCTTTTCTATTCCCGGACCTTTTTGGCACGTTTGACACAGATTTCGCCAGAACCAGATTTGCTAGACCCAATTCTAATTTTTCCAATTGATCAACAATTTCCTATATTTAATTATAAAGTAACACACACCAAAAAAAAATATAATTTGCAGTTCCAGACTAAAAGTGTTGATATATAGTTGAAAATTACCTGCACGAGTTTTTATTAACACTTAAAAATTTTCCCCTTTGAGGTTAACTGGGTACTAGCCTTTGGTCACTGTCACGATTTTAGCACACGTTGCACTCCGCTTGTAAATCTTACTGTTTTCTCAATGCAGTCAAAATTGGAAAGTACATATTGAAAGAAAGAAGGTAATGATCAAACCTCTGATTGTTAAAAATCGCTCACCAGTTTACCAGAGCGGCTTTGTAGCTATGGTATAAGAGATGTGTGGCTTACAAGCATATGCTTGAAATCTCTGCAGATACCGAGCGGTAATGAAAAAAAAACCATAGCTGCCATACCTAACATCTCTTGGTATTACAATGTAACGGGTGATGATCATAGAGAGAGATTCACGCAAAAGTAATAACAAAACTATAAATCAGAACGCCAGTGATGGAACTTGGGAGTACAATTTTTCGATTTCCCCAACTTAAATAAAAATAAAAATAGAAAAAAAAATTAACTAGTATCAAATCCACCATTCCATAACATTTACTAATGTGTTGATTAGGGTGGACCTTGTGTCGATATTTTGGTAGATGAGGGCTCTATTCCGTGCGTTTTTGAAAAAAAATGACAATGCCGAAAAAAAAAATTAAAAAAAAAAACATTAGGGGTTGCGCACGAGCCGAGAAAAAGGTCCACTTTGCCAAAATTAGGGGGGAAATTGCCATAGGTCATCAGGGGTCACCCGTAGGGGGGAAGAATGTATGGCCGACCCCCATTAACTTTTTACCGCCAACATTTTCCCCCAAGACACCCACCCCCTATCTCCTCCCCTTAGGGGGGTCACCATACAAAAATGGAGGTTGCACAGTATTTTCGAAAAACACCATAGGTCATCAGGGGTCACCCCTAGGGGGGCAAAATATATGACCGACCCCCATTAGCGTTTCATCCCCAATATCTTTTCCGAACAAACTTACCCTCTATCTCCACTCCTTGAGGGACTCCTTATACAAAAATACTGAAAATCTATGTATTTACAGTTGCACAATATCGAGATTTTTTTTGACTTTTTTTGATTTTTTTACAGAAATTCCACCAATATTCAAGAGTGGTCATTGTTTGGAAAGTCTTGAAAAATTTGAAACGCACACGTGCTGAATCAGGTACATAGGCACCCTTAGCAGATGCCCCCATTCATCAGTACCTGGCAGTAAAATATTGCAAAATACGTAGTAGTTATAAATAGCAGTTCATTCATCGATTGTTGTCATTCAACAAGTGCCGACGACCGCGAAAAGTAAATTGATTTTTCTCCCGTTTTTTAAAAGTTAAGATGACAACACGACTTAGATCGCGCGACGATATTTTTTTGATTGGTTATCCAAGCATGAATATTACGGGGAACAAATTACCGTCGAAGAAGCAAGTGCTAAGAATGCATTTCTTCAACATTCGCAAACGGAACATGTCGAAGAAAAATAGTGCGGTTATAGTCGCGGACGCAGTGATGATTTTTTGGCGCCAAGCAGCTATTCCGACGAAAGCCAGAGGAGATGTTACAAGAAAAATAGCTGCGCTGCACGATGAGTGGGATGCTTTAAGAAAGTGATCTCACAGAAAGACTGAGTCCACTAGAGAAAAAGAGAATACGTTTTCTGATAGCTTGGATAATCTTTTCGACATCGCACACGTCAACGCCCTTGAGAAAATGACAAATACCGAAGACATTGAGTTTCTGCTAAAGCAAAGAGAAGATGGCCGGCCAGGAACTATGGGAGGTGTGGACGCTACTGATACTCGAACGAGGAAAAGAAAAGCTGAGCGCGAAGAACAAGAAGAGTTGCGACGCAAACGTGCAACGGAATCTAGTAGAGATCGGTTCGCTAAAGGCGGTAAGCTATTTCGCGCTTTGTGTGTTCGTCCAATGTTTATATTCAAATGAAATTCGTTCAATTGCAGTGGTTAAATTTTCAAGCAGTGATTCAAGCGATGATAATGGGAGACAGGACGAAAACTTCCCGGCAGAAGCTGGCCCGTCAAATGTTGGTGACAGAAGAGGTTACAAACAATGTTTTACTGAACGAGTCCTATCAGCTTTGGACAAGTGCAAAGTGACTGACCGAGACGCGGTCGGCATTATGATAGCGGCGGCAGTAGCATTTGGACGCGATCCTCAACAATACACAATAAACCGTACGTCGCTTCGGAGATGTCGGCGTTCAAATCGAGAGAACATGCTGAGTTATGTAAAAGACAATCCAGAAGTAAGATCGCATAGATTTATTTGCTCTCATTCAGAATTCTTATTCTTCAACGCGTTTCATTCATCTCCAGCTTGTCGCAGCTAAATCCTTCGTAGTCCATTGGGATGGCAAAATGCTTTTGGATTTTGTGGGTACAAAGAAGGTGGACCGTCTACCGGTAATTGTCTCGTACGGAGAAAAAGAACAACTTCTTGGAGTTCCCAAAGTAGAAGATGGGAAAGGAAAAGGCCGGAGAATAGCACATGCCGTTTATCAACTGTTGGCATCTTGGCATATGACACATCGAATACAAGGACTTTCTTTCGACACGACATCAACGAACAGTGGCCCATTCTCCGGAGCCGCAGTTGCTCTTGAGCGGCTGTTGGAGAGAGAAATCTTATATTTACCTTGCAGACACCACGTATACGAACTGGTGCTAAGGGAAGTTTTTGAGACAAAAATGGGAAAGACCAGTGCACCAGGCGTTCCTTGCTTTGACCGTTTCAAACAGGAATGGGACGCTGTAAAGGTTAAACCATTCCATTCTGGCTTGATAGACGATCAAGTCGTCAGAAAAATTCCTGTGGCAATGCAAGTCGGCATAAAGAAGTTTTGCTTAGATCAATTGAAGGAGAAACACCCTCGCGATGACTACAAAGAAATGCTACAATTAATTCTTTTGTTTCTGGGTGAAAAACTTGAGAATTACCATTTCCGACCTCCAGGACCCGTTTCCCATGCTCGATGGATGGCAAAAGCCATTTACAGCCTCAAGATGTTTTTGTTTCGGAGAACTTTTCACTTATCTGTATGTGAATTGAATGGTATTCGACACGTTTGTATTTTTGTGGTGCGACTTTACGTCAAGGCATGGCTTGGTTCTTCTCGAGCAGCTGAGGCGCCGAATCAAGATTGGAAGTTTTTGAAGGACATCGTCGAGTACAAGTCCGTTGACCGGGATTTATCTCGGGTAATGATAAAGAAATTTATCGGTCACCTATGGTATCTCGCCGATGAGCACATAGCCCTTGCCTTTTTCGATGACAAGGTTTCAAATGAGTTGAAGGCCAAAATGGCCCAAGCATTGCTAGAAAATGAGAATGACGAAGGTGAAGAAGATGAAGAAGACGAAAAAGGTGAAGAAGATGAAGAAGACGAAGAAGGTGAAGAAGATGAAGAAGACGAAGAAGGTGAAGAAGATGAAGAAGACGACCCGGTTCCCCCAGCTCCTCGCGTCGTAATCAAAAGCACCAGCGTTAAAAAAATCGAGGTGAAATTCAAAGATGTGAATGAGGAATTCTTGGCTAAAGACTTGAGCAACTTCGTCTCTCATAATACCAAAAATTTATTTGTACGATTTGGAATATCGCAAGATTTCATTCTTGCAAATCCAGCAACCTGGAAATCTCGCGCAGACTATCAAGAAGGTCGTAGAATTGTAAATAACTTGCGCGTTGTGAACGACACTGCCGAAAGAGGAGTAAAAATGATACAAGATTATAATAGAATACTGTGTCAAGGCGAAGAAGAGAAACAGTATTTACTACATGTTATCGATTCTTACCGCAAGAAATACCCATCAGCGAACAAAAATATGTTAATTTGACTATATTATATTAAGAGTGCTTAGTAGTACTACTCAATTACAGCTTCTTTTATTTTTGTATGGGGAGTCCCTCAAGGAGTGGAGATAGAGGGTAAGTTTGTTCGGAAAAGATGTTGGGGATGAAAAGTTAATGGGGGTCGGTCATATATTTTGCCCCCCTAGGGGTGACCCCTGATGACCTATGGTGTTTTTCGAAAATACTGAGCAACCTCCATTTTTGTATGGCGACCCCCCTAAGGGGAGGAGATAGGGGGTGGATGTCTTGGGGGAAAATGTTGGCGGTAAAAAGTTAATGGGGGTCGGCCATACATTCTTCCCCCCTACGGGTGACCCCTGATGACCTATGGCAATTTCCCCCCTAATTTTGGCAAAGTGGACCTTTTTCTCGGCTCGTGCGCAACCTCTAATGTTTTTTTTTTTAATTTTTTTTTTCGGCATTGTCATTTTTTTTCAAAAAGGCACGGAATAGATCCCTCATCTACCAAAATATCGCAAAAATGTCATTTCAAGGTCCACCTTAGTGTTCATAGAAATCGAACAGGTACCGTGTTGCAAAAAGGTGTTAACACATCATCCGTGAGTTCGAACACTCATTGATTTTTTTTTTCAATAACCGGAGAAAACATGATCTCTTACAGCCTTAAAGGAAATTAGAACCATAATACAGTAAAGTTTACAGAAAATAAAAATATTAAACTGAACAAAATTTTAAAATATGTTAAGACATTTGTGTTAATCTATCCTATTATTAATCCATTTGTTTTTAGTAATTAAGATTCTACCATTTTTAGTGACGTTATACGTACCTACTTTCTCATTAAATTGCGAAAACTGATAAAAACTTGCGAAAATTAGCGAAAAATTACCAAAATTTAAACAAGTTACAAAATTACCTAATAATCACTATAACCAAAAGAAATGGCAAAAATTCTGTTAAAGACCGCCAAATTCGCGAAAATCCGCAAAACGTTGCCAAGCCCATTATGACAACAATTTCCAGCATTTATTAAAAATCACCAAAGCTGTAAAGAGTAAGAAAGCTCACAAAACCGCTAACATTGCAAAATTTCAAGAAATTGCAAACTTGATAATAAACTCTAAAATTTGCTAAATTGTTAAAAATAAATCCGCGAGACCGGAAAAATTCGCGGCCTCTGTTTTAGTTTCCCCTATTATTAACATTTTTATTTTTATTTAATAAACATAGCAATATGTCAAAAAAAGTGGTTTTTCCAATTTAAAGATATATGTACCAAATTATATGTACTGATTTGGGGATACATTCGGCTATCTGAAATGCTCATTAGGGTGGCCCTCAATTACATGATATGTGAATTATAGGGTGTTCTTGTTGTCACTGATTTTTCAACTGATTACGAATTTTTTCCTGTAATTTTATTAATATCCGAAAAACTGGAATTTTTTAATTTTTTACAATAAACTGGGTTAGTAGCCTTTCATTTAAGATGAATATTTCATTCGTACACTGAGAGAAAAAAAATTATTATAATAATAAGTGGTAAAGGTAGATTTACGACTTTTTCATTTAAAATGGCACAAAAACGGCTAAAGATTTTTGGCCAAAATTTTCTATTTCTCGTTTAGAACCTTAAAATCTTAAATTCTACCAAGGCGCTTCGCAGTACAATGTTTCTTTTTTACCTTCCTCAACTCATAACGTCCAAACTAAGCTTTGTGACGTGAAGCGCCTTGGTGGAATTTTAGATTTTAAGGTTCTAAACGAGAAATAGAAAATTTTGGCCAAAAATCTTTAGCCGTTTTTGTGCCATTTTAAATGAAAAAGTCGTAAATCTACCTTTACCACTTATTATTATAATAATTTTTTTTCTCTCAGTGTACGAATGAAATATTCATCTTAAATGAAAGGCTACTAACCCAGTTTATTGTAAAAAATTAAAAAATTCCAGTTTTTTTTTTTTTTTAATTTAATTTTTTAATTTTTAAGCCCACGAAAATGGTTAAACTGTGTTATATTTTGAAATACAACTAATTTAAAAAAAAAAACTCGTGGAATAAATATTGTTTCTGAGTCCCCAAAGATTCATATTCAACAATAAAAAAGTTATTTTTCGCAAAAAGTCGTTTTTGACATATTTCTAAATAAACATCTATAATTTTGAGCTAAGTTATCTGTGTCTACTTTAAAATTTATTCTTTTTTCAAATGGAACATTATTAATCTGTAACATTTCTAACATATATCTACGTTTTTTATTATTCTCTGAGTTTAGAATAGATGTATTTTCGAAATCAGGATAGTGATAGAAATCTCTATAGTGAGTTGATAACGCTGTTTTCGTTGTTGAATTATAATTCCTATACTTTTGTTCATGTCTATGTCCTGCTATTCTGGTTTTTAATTTAGTCCCTGTTGTTCCTACATATACTTTCTCACATTGTGCCATATCATTACCACCACATAGTATTTTATATACAAAATTTGACATATCTGATTTTTTTATTCTATCCTTAGTTTTTGTAAATAATCTACCAACATTATTATTTATCTTATGTGCCATTTTATATTTCCGTTTGTTATAACGGGTCCGCCATCTAACGTTTTTTTTTTTCAACTAGTGCTTATTTCGTGAATGGTAACAGTTAGCTCATGTCTGATTTGACAGATAATTAGTTTTATCCTTCCGCTGAACGAATATGGTTGTGTATACACTTGAACAGCGCTGGGAAATATGGGAAAAATGGGCCTGCGATCGACTTACAGAAGATGTCGATTTTGCCAAAAAAAAATCATCTTTTCAGCTGAAGCTCATTTTGATCTTGGCGGGTATTTAAACAAGCAAAATTGTCGCATTTGGGGTACAGAAAACCCGCACGCATACATTGAAAAGCCGATGCACCCAAAACGAGTCACTGTTTGATGCGGATTTTGGTCCAGAGGCATAATTGGACCATTTTTCTTCGAAAATGAGCTAGGAGTGGCCGTTACAGTCAATGGCGAGCGTTATCGGGCCATGTTGAACGAATTTTTGTTCACAAAAATTGAAGAGGGGGATATTGGCAACATTTGGTTTCAACAGGACGGCGCTACGTGCCACACAGCGCCCTGTTTTTCAAGATCGCATTATCGGCCGCAGAGCTGATGTCGTTTGGCCACCTCGGAGCTGCGATTTGACACCGTTGGGCTATTATTTGTGGGGTGCCCTCAAAGATAAGTGTCACGCCGACAAGCCGGAGACAATTGACGCTTTAAAGGACAATATTCGTGAAGCAATTGGTGAAATACAGCTGCACACAATCGATAATGTGCTTAAAAATTGGACCGATCGTGTAGGCTACTGCATGGCCAGCTGAGGCAGCCATTTCAATGAAATTATTAGCCATTATTAACCGGAAAGATTGTACTTTCAAATAAAAAAAGAAATTTGAGAAAATATTCAGTAGTTTTTTTTTTATAGCATTTTCAAAAAAAAAAGTTATTTGGCGCACCCGTTATATGTTTGAGTTTTCTATCCTTTCCGAAAACCCAGGTACATAAGTTAATGATTTATAAACTTTCGGTTCTAAAATTTCATCCCCAATGCGGGATTTTCTAATATTGTATTGTCTTATTAATTTGCAAATGAGTTTATTAGGAAAACTATTATCTATTAATATATTTCTAATTATTTCTTATTTTTCTTATGGAAGTATTATCACTTATGTTTAATACTCTATCTATTAGATTTTTGGCTGTGTTAATAATAATTCTTTTCAGGTGTTTTGAAAAATAATTTATAATTCTACCTGAAGAATTTGGTTTTTGATACCAATCTGTTAATAATTTATTTCCTTTCCTTATCACCAATGTGGCCATAAGCCCCCGCCATAAGCCCTTCGGGAAAAAATTGCCAAATGGCTGTTAAAAAAGTGCAAATCTGGATAAAAATGCTAAATTATATAAAAAGTCAAATTAGCTTCCTTTTCTCAAAATTCAATATTTTGAAGTGGGTTTATTTAAAAATAGAGATCAACCATTCATCTGAAATATGGTAACATATTTTCGTTATAATAAGGCGCTTAAAAATTTTGGAAAGATCCGACTGCCGGATATATGTGTTTCTAATGTTTGGAAATATAATCGTTTATATCTCCACCATTTGGTGAATGATTAGAGAGATTGTTGCGGTGTCTTTCAGATACCTTTTAAGAAGGCCACTAATAAAAGTACGTATTTGTAAACATATTATACACCAGCATACGTTCTCATTAAATTATATATTCTAAAGTCAGAACTGCAGTAATAGCTGCCAATTTATATGAATTAATTCTAAAAAGTTCTAACCTCTAACAAAGTTTTGTTATTATGGTGAATGTTTTTTATTGTACTAACAAATATTTTTCTAAGATATAGTTTATAACTAACAACAAATGCAATAGTTACAACATATTTTTGCTCCGACCTTAAAAGGATAATGAGGCTTAAGTCGGGATATTTTTAATAAAATAATTATCTGTTTTTTCAACGATGTATATCTTCCTCTGATCGGATAAGGTGACGAAAATATAAGTGATGATTTATCCGATCTTTCGTATTGTATTTAAAAATTAAATTGTTCGAGCGTTTGGTCGTATTTTTAATTAATTAGTTATATTCTTCGATATTTCGCTACCCTTTGGCTAGTATCGTCAGGAAGATATACACAATTATTAATTGGAAATGAAAACAATTGATAAACAAAATTTTTTCATGTCATTTGAAAAAACAACAATAACAAAAAATTACAAAATTAAACAATTGAAGAAATTTTCTTGTCATATGAAAACTGTTCTAATTTACAGCCAGAAAAATAATTTGGTTGATAAAAATATGTACATAATGGCAAATTCAACAAGTTACATCCGGATATATTAAAAATGTTACCTAGTGACAAATTCAATGAGACATCAAACAAATTTCGGTGAAATGTTCTACATTTTACTAATTAAATGTCTATAATTGTGGACTACATTATTCGTATCCGCTTTAAAGTTTATTCTCTTCGCTATTGGAGTCCTTATTATCTGTAACATTTGTAACATAAAACGACGTTTATAATTATTTTCAATATTGACAACTGACGTATCTTGAAAGTTTGGAAAATGATTTAAGTTTGTAAAGTGTGATGATAATGCCGGTTTTTGTGTTGAGATGTGTCTATATGTGTCTATATTTTTGATCTGATTTGTGTCCTGCAATTCTAGTCTTAAGTTTACTTTTAGTTGTACCTACATATACCATTTTGCTACTTTCACTATTATTTCCTCCTCAAAGTATTTTGTATACTATATTAGATCTATCAAATTTATCTATTCTATCACCTCGCATAGTGACGGCGATACTATCGAGTATATAGCCGTGAAAAAGCTTCTCAAAATACCGTTCGGAATCGGTGTAAAACAGTAGGTTCCAATCAGTGAGTGAAAACTGGAAAGCGCACAGCTCAGTGATTGTGAGAAGTTCTCCCCTGTCCCTTCATGGGATGTAATGGCAAACCATTTATTTATTTTATTTTATCTTCATCTATTCTATCTTCATTCGATAATGGTAGGACTAACACTGACAACACAAACTCCGACAGCTCTTTATAAGGATTTTCTCCTACCGAGTTTCGAAGACTATTGACTTGTATCCAAAATCCAGTAGTGCTGGTATCGACGTCCCACCGTTGTTCTGTAATATTATTCCACTGTTTTTGTATGGAGTCAATTCCGGTAAAGTTATTTTTCATAGTGGTTAAAGTATCTGTTATTGGCTCTCTCACTGGTCTTTAGCCGGTATTAATTGAAAACACAGATATTTGTCGGAATATATGGGTATTCCGTGACAAGAGTTTCCCGTGTTCAGCAACCAAATCTTTAACACATTTAATGCAAGATATTCTGACTTTCAATTCTTCATTTTCAGATATTGGTCATAATTGCTATTTTTCGTTTAACAAAGATTTGCAAGTAAGGCACTGGAAGGATGTACCCATCAAAATTATCATTTTCGCCAGCACTTTGTACAACAATTTCATTTATTTTTTGTTAATATATACTATTCCTATAGATTGTATGTATTAAGAAAATCATGTTCGGCATTTTTTGTCTGCAAAGTCTTGTTAAGGTGGCGGACGATGGTGAAATGGTTAGTGTGCGCTAGTTTGTACATGAGAACGTGCTCTGACCAACGTACATTTCTTTTCACTACTTTCTTCTACTACTTAGCCATGAAAAAGCTTCTCAAAATGCCGTCCGGAGCCTGTGGAAACTGTAGGTCCCAATCAGTGAGTGTAAAACTATAAAGAGCACAGCTCACTATTTGCGAGAAGCTCTTCCCTATCCTTTCATTGGCGGTAGTGGAAAACATTGTTTATTTAAAGCCTTTTTAGTGATTGCGTTTCTTTTAAAAAGTCTTTTAAAAAAATTACATTAAGAAAAGTGATTCAGTTTTGTACAGATTATGTAAAGTTTTACCTGTAAAGCAATTTTCGCTTAATTCAGCAATTCCGATATGAGTTTTTAGTTCGAACCATTGTTCAGTTATTCTTTTAACTGCAATTTCAGTAGAAAACCATCTGGCTTCACAATCTCTTGATATTTTCAATGGTGTCGCTCCTACATTAATGGCTACATATACGTTTTTGTTTGTGGCCGTCTGTGGTGCAAAGGTAGTGTGCGCGCCTCTTGTACATGAGATCCTGGGTTCGATCTCTGCTCAGATCACCTTAAAAATTCTTTCGGCCGTGGTAACCTTGCTTAGTGACGGCGACACTATCGAGTATTTAGCCATGAAAAAGCTTCTCAAACTACCGTTCGGAATCGGTGTACAACTGTGGGTCCCAATCAGCGAGTGAAAACTTGAAAGCGCACAGCTCAGTGACTGTGAGAAGCTCTTCCCTTCCCTGTCCCTTAATGGGATGTAATGGGAAACCATTTATTTATTTATACGTTTTTGTATAATACTGCCATTTTGGAGATTTTGCAAATCAATTGTATGTCTCATCACATAAGTATTCTATGTATGGAGGAAAATTTTTGAACACAGTTTCGGTAACTGCAAGTTGCAGGTTATATTAGGTTGTAGTTGTATGCACCAAGAGGAATTTGGTTTTGTTTGAAGATCCGAACATTTCAAATTCTACGCAATGTATACCAACAATAATACCGAACAAAATACATTGAATTTGACAAGGTGGAACCACAACGACATGAAAAAAATTAAATCTGCTGTTCTAATGCTTCCACCTGTACTAGATATATTATTTTATTATTTCTCTCCACCAACTGTTCATCATTCACCTTTGGAGATTGAATTTGAATTCTATAATTTTGAAAATGGTTGCCGATTTGAATTGCCTAGTTATGACTATAATTCTTGTAATTATGATTCAATCAATTCATTGATTGTTAATATAGATTGGTTGCCAGTTTTAAATAGTGGTATCGTAGTTATTTGTTATGAGGAATTTTTAAAAAATATTCTTAGAATCTTCGTTGAGAATATTAAATTAAAAAGGCCTAAAGTACACAAATTTCCATGGTATACTAAAGGATTAAAACGATTAAAAAATTTAAGGAATAAATATTATAATAAATTCAAGGCTCATAATAATGCAGACGATGAGTATTTTTATTTACATTATATGCGTGAATTCAATTTTTTTAAAATAAATTTCTCTATAATCAATATATTTTGATGTATAGTGATAGGATAAAAATAAATCCTAAGAGGTTTTGGAGTTTCATTAGGTCAAGGAATAATAATTCTTCTATCCCTTCATCAGTGGTGTTTAATGATGTTATTTCAAATACGTTATCTCAGTCAGTTAATCAATTTAGAGATTTTTTTCAGTCGAATTTCTCCAGTAGTCAATTTGCTTTTAATGATGATGATTTTAATCATATTCTAGCATTTTTTGATTTTACTGAATTGCGCATTTGTGATGATGATATAGTTTCTGCGATTTCTAAACTTTCAATAGCCTATAAGTTGGATGTAGATGGTTTGTCTGCATTTCTTCTTAAAAAGTGTTGTACTGCAATAATCATTCCTTTAAAGATTATCTTCAATAATTCGTTACAGTCGGGCTATTTTATTGAGAAATGGAAAACTACGACTGTTGTTCTTGTACATAAATCTGGTCAGAAGAATATTGTTTCTAATTACAGGCGAATTTCAAAGTTATCGAATATAGCCAAGATTTTTGAGTATATTATTTTTGATAAATTGTTTTTTCAATTTAAATCATATATAAATCCTGCTCAACATGGCTTTGTCTCTTGTAGGTCGACAACGAGCAACCTGGCCGTTTTTACTCGTTATTGTGTTGACAGTTTTGTAAATGGATTTCAGGTGAATACTATATACCCTGATTTCTCTAAAGCATTTGATAGAGTGCCGCATAATGTATTACTATTAAAGCTAGTTAAAATCGGTATTCCACCCACTCTAATTAGATGGTTGCGTTCGTATTTAACTAATAGGTATTGCTCCGTATTAATAGATGGAGTTTAGTCTGAGCCTTATATTTCTATTTCGGGTGTCCTTCAGGGAAGTATTTTAAGGCCGTTGTTATTTAATATTTTCATGAATGATATATCTCAGTGCTTGTTACATGTCAGACATCTTCTATACGCTGATGACCTTTAAATTTTTTATACCGTGCGTTCAGTTAATGATGCTATACTTCTGCAAGCGGATTTGGATAGATTTGTTGCTTGGTCCACAAGTAATGGTTTACCAATTAATTTATCTAAATGTTTTCAAACGACTTTTCACCATTGTAAAAATATTATTGTTTCACAATATCAAATTCATGGTAATGGTTTGACTAATGCATTTGAATATTTAGATTTGGGGGTAATGTTTGACACGAAGTTAATATTTACATCTCACCTGGACTATATTATTCCAAAAGCTTATACGTAGAAATACGGCCCAATTTTCAGATCCATATACAAAAACTGTAATATTTTCATCATTTTATCGGTCAAAGTTAGAATATTGCTGTTTTATTTGGAGTCCTACAGCGGATATTCATATTAATCGTATTGAACGTGTTCAGAAATCATTCTTAAAGTTTGCTTTGATTTCTTAGAATTTTCGTAACCCAATTCCATCGTATAAAAGTAGATGCTTACTTATTTCATTAAATTCTCTGAGTTGAAGAAGAGATATTGGAATTCTGTTATTTTTGTATGATGTTATCAATGGGCGTGTTGATTGTCCGGAACTATAATCGTTTGTTTCTATTAATGCTCCAATTCGTATTTTACGGCATTATACTTATTTTTATGTTTGTCTACGTTCTACGAATTCTGCACTTAATGAACCACTACTAAAAGCCATGAGACTTTATAATAAATATTGCAATTTACTTGATTTTAGTCTTCCTAAATCGAATTTTAGAAATTTGTTATATACTATAATTAATTAATATTCCAACTAATGTATTAATTTACTAGGGCGCTGTAGTCGCTCCGGTAAACCAATGCTTACATCATAAACTGGAGCGAAGTGTGAAAAGATGCATTTACCATAAAAATTTTTTCTAACGTAAACTATGTTTATTTTGTAATGAAATAGATTAACAGTTGTTATATGCGAATGATACTTAAAAGGTACTGAATATATAAAAAATTAATTAATGATTAAGATTCTCTAGTCTCTGCAATTCGTCCCGTTTGTCTTGTAATCCTTTCTTCTTGTTTATTTTCATCAGACGATCGTATGGGAATGCTGGATCAATAAAGAGTCCCTGGATGTGTCGCACTCTTGACAAAGCAACATACGTCATTCCTAATGCAAATTCTTTTTCCCCAATAGCTTTATCCACAGTAAGACCTTGTGACCTATGAATACTTATTGCATATGCCAACTGCAAGGGAAACTGCTTTCTTGCGAAAGACATTGGACCTTTTCGAAATGTGACAGTGACTGGAGGAATTGGTAAGATGTTGCAATGGTTATATAGAGGGCCTGAATGCGATTCAAACTTAACCATGATGCAAAGAGGAAATTCGTCAACAAAACGACCATGTTCACAATGACTATAGATGATGTCAACAACTTCGCCAATTGTACCATTGCATAAGCCTGCAGCCGTGAAAAGATTTTGACGTAAAATCACCTGTGCTCCTTGACAAAGATGCAGCTTTGCTGATAGGCCCCTAGCATCGTCTGCTGAAGCAGAAGCAGCACGGCTATCGTTATGCTTCGCTTTGATCAAAACTACTGGATTTCCAATGTTCCGTAATTTGTCATGATTATATTCTTCAATCACGGCGTTTCGAGTAATGAGTCGCAAAATATTAGACGTATTCTCTATTGTATGTTGATTGTTGATGAGGAAACGTGTTCGTAGTAAATCATAGTCTACTTGAGTGATATCACCTCGAGATACTCTGGCTAAGCACTCTCTGAAGGCTTCCTGATCAGTAACAATTTGACGCATTATTTGATTTAGTTTATCTTCCCCGCAGCCTAAAGGATTTCATTGTAACGTGGGTTGGAGTATAACGGTGTGTCTCCAACCGGTTGCAATTGATTGTAATCGCCGAAAAATACGACTATAAAACCGCCCATGACCTCGCTGAATGGTTTTGCTTGTCTTAAACGATCATCAATCCTTGTTAATAATCTCAAACCAATCATAGAAAATTCATCGATGGTTATAATCTTAATCAAAGCCATTTCATCCTGAAATTCTAAGAGCTTCTCTGCTGACATTTCTATGCCTGTGATGTTAGAGATGCGTAAGGCACTATGAATGTCCATTAATGTTATTCGCAGCTACACCAGTGGGAGCAAGAAGAAGAACACTGATGACACACGATTTGCCATTTCCAGCTGCACCGATGACCATTGCAATACGATCTGAATCAGAATTAGAAATAGCATGCTGAACGAATTCCAAGACTTCGGATTGTTCTGCATTCAGGGTGTGAGAAGCAGCAGTTGCTATATTTGTCCTGACGTAATTCTCCTTATTGTTCTTAATGAAGTTAAGATCTGGTTCAATATTCTGATATTTAGCTAATCCTTCATTCCAATCTTTTACACGATCGATATCTCTATAACCAAGTTCTACTAACACTGGTGCAACACCAGGCATTGTTTCTGCTTTAAAAATTTCAATGTTTTCCAATAACTCTAAAACCTTTTCTCAATTAAAATATTTTTATTAAGTCTAAATTGAAAATTCGGCCGGCGAATATTTTTATTAAGTCTGAATTCAAAATTCTGCCGCCGTTACAACCTAGATAATTGGTTTAAATTCACATAATAAATTCATAAATTTATTAAAATCGGCCAAGTGGTTGCTGAGATCTACTCTTTTTAAAATTCACCATTGGAGTCGCTATGTGGGAGCTTCGCTCGTTCGCTCACTTCGCTCCAATAATGTATTACTTTAATTTTTGTATAAGTAATTCAATGAATTTATATAGTAGTTTACATATGTAATTTAATATGCTAGTCTGTAAGGATTTTTGTCCATAGACGTAATAAATAAATGAAATGAAATATATCTTGGTTAGTGCTGGGTCTATAAATTTGCGTTACCCAGAGTGGGAAAAAATTTACATTTATACGAAAAAACCACTTTGAGAAATAAAGTACATAATTACATTTTGACTATACACTATCAGAACAAAAAATGCCGAACTCTAACAAAAAATGCTAAAAATTCACGTTGAATGCTGAAAAACACGATAAATCGAAAAACACGTATACACTAAAAATATGCTGCCGCCGAAAAAAAATTGCTAGAAATGCACTTTAAATGCTGACATGGTAACGCTGTAGCTGTGCGACAAATAGTCCATATCTGTTTTGTAATTCATTCTTTGTATTAGTGGTGTCCTCTGCATGTGTAACATCGCCGATGTTAAGCGATTGTTGTCGATACTCTCATATTGGAGTGCGCTAAACTTCTCTAAATCTGGACTATGGTTCTCCCTCGCACAGTGTGTCGTAAGTGCGGTTTTTTGCGTTATTTTGTTGTAGCGTAATTTACTACCAGTCATATGTGTCCTGATATTCTCAATTTTAGTTTGTTTTTCGTTGTACCAATGTACACTTTATCACATTGGCCGAACTCGTTCCCACCACATGTTATCTTGTTTATGAGATTGGATTTTTCCATCTTATCCGATTTCAAACTATAAATATTTTAGTATGTTATCTCTGAACTCTAAAACTTGACACAAGATGGTGTCGCTAACAACAATCTCTTTCTCCAACGATGCTTCTTTACAAACGTAATTACAGTGTATCCTCGTATATGTGAAATATGAAATCAAGCCTCGTATTATCCTCTAAATCAAAATTATCTATCACATGGCACCAAATCTCTTCTGTTTCTCCTTTTGGTATATAACACACACTTTGTGGTTTCTAAATAACTTTAATCCATTTTGTTAAACTTTTCGTTTAATATTTTTTTTTTGCTAATACTTCAGCTCCAGCTTTCAACAACACTCCAATCCAATACAATATAGGCCCTTACATTACAGCTTACACTTAAAGGGGTTATTAAACTTTACAAAGGCGCCGCTGCTAATTAGGTTGTTAGTCAGATAATTGACTTTAATTGTAAACATTATATTTGTAAACTTTGAACTCAACTTCTGTTTTATTATAGAAAACCACAGATAAAAATTAAAACCATTTCATTCATCTCACACAATTTATTTTTCGTTTTAGCGCGTGTATTAGAGCTCTATGTGTATGGCATAGCAAAATTCAAAATATTATTACAAATAAACTCAACTTTTATTCATAGTCTCCTTGGAAGGTTAAATAATAAGACGATATTAATGAAGCAGAGCACACACAGTTCAAAGAAAAATAAGTTTTAATTAGGGGGGTTCGTACTGAATGTGACAATAATAATAGACGATTGAAGAAACTTAAACATTATAATTCTCTGGCCGGGGTGTAAAGTCACATAAGTCAACAACGTCCTCTTAACAAAAGTCGACTTAAGTGGTTACACACGATCCAGATAAAATAATATTTTTACTTGGTAATCAGGCACAAATCAATTTAACTCACTAACACTGTTGACATGACTTATGTTGTTAAACCCAAAACAAATTGAAACTAGTTTTGACTTATGTAAAGCAATAATCCAGACAACGTACATTTTTGACTTATGTGTTTTTAAACTTCGGCCAGAGAATTATGACTTGGGTTTCTATTGAATCGGGATTAATATAATTACAGCCAGTGATAGCAGAGAGCAGAAGAAGGCGATGGTAGTATTATGGCTGTTAGTTACTCACCGTGAAAGGCTAATTAGTATTGATATAAAAGTACGTACATTTTTGACTTATGTGTTTTTAAACTTCGGCCAGAGAATTATGACTTGGGTTTCTATTGAATCGGGATTAATATAATTACAGCCAGTGATAGCAGAGAGCAGAAGAAGGCGATGGTAGTATTATGGCTGTTAGTTACTCACCGTGAAAGGCTAATTAGTATTGATATAAAAGTATATTTTCATTAATCTGGAATTTTAACGCAAAGCAAAACATTTCGATGATGCTGTCATTGCTGAAGATATTGACATTTTTTGACGTAGAATACGTCTTACCTTACGGTATGAGGAGTCATGTCAGGTTTTTTTTTGTTGTAATCTTTATTTCATTGAATTTGAGGAAACGGCTAGATGAATTTTTTTAAAATTTTTTTTGTAGGTAAATGAAGATGTTATCTTTCGTTTGATATACATTTCATATTGGTTGATATATTTCTAGTATTTTAATTTCTCAAATGAAAATTGTTTAAACACATACACTCAAACATATGTGTGGTGTTTGGTTGAGTGTTTTTGGTTGCTCAACATTGCTTAGGAACATGTATCTAGTAAAAAGTGAAACGAACAGCAAGCTAATGTTGCTTGGCAACATGTATCTAGTAAAAAGCAGTAAGCTAACGTAATAAAGCTTTTTTGCGAAAGCTTCAATAAAGCTGTTGTAACATTAATTTTGAATTGTAAAGCGTAAAGCTTTCACACAACGCTCGAATGCTAATGCGAAGACTCGATAAGGTAAACCTTTTTTAATATTAGGGCGGCCCTCTCAACATTCGCAGAACTTATTTCAATAAAAATATTAATTAAAATACATAAATTAAATTAAGTTTAAAAAAATTGAACATAATATTTTTTGTTTAAACGGACTTGAATCAAATGCCGTTGGTAAATATAAAAATTACAGCAGACAGTTGTCCGAAGCCTTCGGCCACGGACTGTACCTGCAGGCTGTGTCAGAGACACGGCCATTAAGTTTAACGTAGAATACGCCATCCGATAAGACAGAAAACATATATAACAATAAACGATAAATAATATAAGCAAATGAATTTATTGTTATATATGTTTTCTGTCTTAGCGGATGGCGTATTCTACGTTAAACTTAATGGCCGTGTCTCTGACACAGCCTGCAGGTACAGTCCGTGGCCGAAGGCCTCGGACAACTGTCTGCTGTAATTTTTTTGATGTGTTAACATCTATAGCGGCGTATATGGACTAAATCTATCAAAGTCAGATTTTATGCTGCTGCTAAAACCAGATTTTATGCTGTTGCTAAAGCCAGATTTTCTGCGACTGCGAAAGAGAATAATGACGTGTTAAACAAAAATGAGCGAGAAAGAGAAGAATGAAAGAGTGATGTGGCAGGGGTGAGACAAACGAAATTGTGTCTATAGCGTATGTATTAACATAATAATGTATGTATGTACATGTGTCTGTTGCTGTTGTTGAACGGAGATATAAAGCATAGCCACGCAAAATTTCATTTGCAAACCCATGGGCTTGCGCAGTCGACGTTATGGTGACACACTAATACGTCAGCTACTTCGTACAAAGTACGTGTGATGTTGTGTGTTTGGCTGTTTCGTTGCTGTTGATATGGCAAACTTGTGGTTATGTCTACCATGTATACGTCAGCTACTTCGGACAAAGTATGTGTGATGTTGTGTGTTTGGTTGTTTTGTTGTTGTTGCTATGGCCAAACAAAGCGAGTCATTTGATGTTCAGCATTGCCCGGTGTATACAAAAACAAGTAGAAACGGTGTTAAGTTCGGCCGGGCCGAAGCTTATATACCCTCCACCATGACAATTTACACTCACACTCCCCACTCTTTGCATTGCCGTAACAGTTTTTCTTTTAGGTAAACCCCCCTCCCCCTACACCCACCACCCACACAAACACTCCACGACACAGCAAGCACAAATAAATCACCAAAATATCAGTAGTAGTAGTAGTAGTTGTTGTTGTTGTTGTTGGTGTTGTTGTTTTTATTTCTATTTATAATTGTTTTCTCACACTTTTCGATCTTTGCATTCTCCTAACAGTGTTACTTTTAGGTACACCCCGACCCACAATGGTTCCTACGAGTGTAAGAGCGTAGATAAATTCAAAATTTGAAGTGTTTGAGACGTAATATTTTTTCTATTTTTTCAATAAAAATATGTCCAAATTTACATATTTTACTACGTTCGTCAACAGATTTTATTTTTCTTTAGGAAATATCCTTGCATAAAGTAGCTATATATGTGAAATCAAAAAAGTTGACTTATAACAACTAAAGTTTTGAAGACCTATAACTTTAAAAGTATAAGAGTCATACTTACATATTATATATTTTTAAAAAGGTGATTTTATTGCAAATAAAACTGTGTTAATTTTTTATCAATGTGGTTTAAAAAAAAAAAAATTCCAACCAATTTTTCGATCTATCTATAAATTTTAAGAAGTAGATTTTAAGGTGGACCTACAATTTTTCCGCCACTCCCCGCCACTGAGATATTAGTACAGGTATATAGCTACATGCTTCACTTATTCGTCCTGAAAATTTGAGCTGCTAATACGTGCTAACCTGGAAAATATTTACAAAATACTTTAGCTACTACATTTCGGAATATGCATTTTTATAAGTTTTTCCAATAAAGTTAAAAAAATTTTTTTTTTTATTTTTTGGTTTAAATGTCAAAGCGCATATCAGTACGGGCTGTCAACACTCCATGCATGGATTCGATCACTGGAAACTATTTTGCATTTATCGTATAATATGGAGTTTAAAAGGTGGTCAGCAATAAATGACGAACATAAGAAAATGAAGGGCGAAAAGAAGAAAGACGTCCAAAAGCGGTTTCGGCAAGAGTTAGGTTTGATAATAGACAAACCTCGACCTGGTAGTGGAACATCGAATGATGGCAACACGGCAAGAAGGTTCTTTGCTAACTGGGAAAAATCAGCTATAATAACAGGTGTAGATGCCGACCTTATAAAAAGGTAAGCTCTATTTCCAATTTTTATAATAAATTTTTATAAGTATTTCATTTCAAAGGTTTCATATAATTTTACAAACAATATCGTGTTCACAAAAAGTTGATATTGATAAGTTTGGAGAATATTCGTTGGGTACAGCAAAGCTGTTTATTGATAAATATAAATGGTATTATATGCCCTCTTCTATACATAAACTTCTTATTCATGGAAAGGAGATTATAAAACATTTTGGGATGATTCCCATTGGGGTTCTTTCAGAGGATGCACAGGAATCAAGAAATAAATGCTACAAGGAAACACGACGATTTCACTCTAGAAAATGCTCGAGATATTCTACCAATGAAGATGTTTTTAATTACCTACTGTACTCTTCAGATCCATATATATCATCCTTAAGGAATAAGTATAGCAAATATGTCAAAACACTGGATGATGATGCTATAAAGCTCTTAGAAAATTCGGAATATTTGCATAGTGTTACAGACGACTCGGAAGATTAAAATGATGAAGTAAAAAATGATAAATAAACGAAATTTGTTGAATTATAATGCTAATAAATTTATAAATCTGTTATAGGTAATTTTTATTTATTATGTAAAAAATAAAACAAGTATTACTTGGAAGTAAAAAATAAAAAAAAAAAAATTTTTAAACTTCAATCTCAAAAAAATCTCAAAAAAGCTAATATTTGCAAGACGAAAAACATTATGAACAATTCCATCAAAACAACTCAAAAAATCATAAAAACAAAAAAATTTAAATTTGTTTTCTTGAAAATCCAAAAAAAAAAAATTTTCAATGTTGATATGTCGTAGTAGTCCTTGATTTCTTGTCTGCAATCGGTTTTTTACAAAACTCAAAAATGTTTTCTAGATCAAAAGTTACGGATTTTAGCTACGCAAACCCCAAAAAGAAACCACTGTGCGACCCCTCACACAAGTACTCATCGACTCCATAAGCAATGGAGTATATTTTAATATGTGTGGTTGTGATTTATTTTAAGTGTGTACATGTAGATACATATGTACATTACTTTAAACTGTATTGAAAAATGCTATATTTTCAGGGGTTGATTTAGTGCCTATATGGGGAACTTTTTTCCCCCTGGACAGATATAGCCCAATTTCGAACTTGACCTTGACTTATTATCAAGGCATCGTTTTAGGTCTCTACCTTCATTATTGTGGACTGTAGCGTTATTTTCACAGACGGACATCGTTAGATAGTCTTAGAATTTCATGACGATCAAGAATATATATACTTTATGGGGTCGCAGATTAGTATTTCGGTGTGTTACGTACGGAATGACAAACTGAATATACCCTGCATTCTAGTTATGTGGAGCATATTTGACGGAATTAAGGAACTACAATTGACGCTGTTTTCTCACGATATTTAGATAGGATAGAATCTAAAGTTTATGTCCCATATTGCAGCTATCACAGACCAATTTTATCTGTGTTGAAAACTTAACATTTATAAATTATAAAAATAAAGAAATAAAATTAAATTCAATAAACTATTATTGTTTATTTTCCAATGTAATATTTACTAATGTGTTCATAGAAATCGAACAGGTACCGTGTAGCAAAAGGGTGTTAACACATCATCCGTGAGTTCGAACACTCGTTGATTTTTTTTATATTTGTTCTTTATTTATTTAAACAAAACATAGCACCATAAAACAATTCAACCTCAAGAAAAGAAAAGGTATTATTTTATTTCGAAGAAAAGAAGTTTTTGAAAGAAAATGTATTTTTTTGAAAAGGAAGGTGTTTTTTTTGAAGAAAAGTTTTTTTTTTTGAAGAAATGGGATTTTTTTTTAGAATTGATCCCTTATTCAAGAATAGGTACATTTTTAAGAATTTTTAAGAAAAGTTATTTTGTTTCATTAAGAGGTACTCTTTAAAGAAAAGGTAGTTTTTTAAGAAAAGGCAATTTGTTGTAAGAAAATTAACTTTTTTAAGAAAAGGTACTTATTTTAAAAAAAATTAGTTTTTTTAGGAAACAGATTGAGAAAACTTATTTTTTTCAAAGCAAGGGTACTTCTTTAAGATTAGGTAATTTTTAGGAAGAGGTTCAGTAGTAACTTGATTCTTGTGCACATACTTGATACTTGCACACCTCGATTCTTGCAACATAGAAATATTTTTCGTTACGCACTCAGTACTTGCGACATCCGAAAATTTTTAACTCGATACTTGCAACATTTTTGTATTACTCTTACGTTCAGTCACATACGAACCGTACGACTGAAGAACGAATTTGTTTACGTTTTCTTAGACTGAATACATTTCGGGAAGTCCCCGTCGTTTTATGCTGCTGACGAAATGTTATAATTTGAAGCAGATTTAAGCTGACTATTGAGAGGTGCGGTGTCATAAACACATGTAAATGCCTTTTATTTTGTATAGGAAATTAATACTCGGTGCTTTTGACAACCTCGAAACTTTCACCGAGCCGGGTTTTCATTACGTGCAAGAATCGAGTTTCTACTGTACTTTGTTTAAGAATATGAATAGGTATTTTGTTTTTGAGAAAATTTCATTTTTTTAAGAAAAGGCACTTATTTAAATAAATGCTTTTTTTCACTTCTTTCACTTTGGCTTTTCTAAATTTATTTTTATTGGGTGCAAAACTACAGTATATACTAAATATTGGTTACAGGCTCCACCTAGAAAACTTCCCATTAAACCATAAATTTCCCAACATATGTGAAACATCTAGTTAATTTCTTTCTCTATGATCCAAGCCATTAGCCTAGACACACACCAAAGCAAAAGTAAACAATTCAGTTGATAATACTGGGTTTTAGTAAAATATTTTTGACACAAAAGTTGTTTAATTTTTTTTTCATTTAGCCTCCATCCCGCAACGTGTGATAAGGAACTTCGTTCCCAAAAATCAAGATTAAATAGATGGAAAAAAGTTATGGAGTTTTTGTTGGTAGCGGCTTTCATTAACCACCCGTACATTGCAGCTTTACGTAAGGGTTTTTCAACAGAGACGCTACAAAAGTAAATTGATAGGGACAGCAAACGACGATATATTTTTTCCCGCTCTTTTGACATTTCTCTTCAGTAAGGTTTGCCATTTCATCATGGAAAGATATACGAGCCAACAACGAGTCGAAATTATTAAAATTTACTACCGAAATTTGAAGTCAGTGGCTTCAACTTTAAGAGCGCTACGTCCAATTTATGGTCGGCTCATTTCTGGCTGAATGGCTTCGTCAATAAGCAAAATATGCGTTATTGGTCAGACAGCAATCCACAGGTAATCCATGAGTCATCATTGCATCCCGAAAAAATTACAGTTTGGTGCCGTTTATGAGCCGGCGGCGTCATTGGGCCGTACTTCTTCCGTGATGATCAACACCGGCACATTGCTGTGAATGCGAATCGCTACCGTTCAATGATAACCGAATATTTTTGGCCCCAATTGGATAATATGGACTTGGAGGACATGTGGTTCCAACAGGGCGACGCCACAAGCCACACAGCGAATGCCACAATCAATTTATTGGAAACCAAGTTTGGTGGACGTGTCATCTCACGAAATGTCCCAGTCGATTGGCCGCCTCGATCGTGGGATTTGACGCCGTTAGATTATTTCCTGTGGGGCTACGTCAAGTCTATTGTCTATGTCAACAAGCCATCGACGATTGATAAACTTCGTACGAATATCGAACGTGAAATTGCAGCAGTATCGGCCGATTTATGCTTGAAAACCGTCGAAAATTGGGTTCAGCGTCTGGACTTCTGCAAGCGTGCCCGTGGTGGTCATGCAAAAGATATCGAGTTCCATACATAATGTCATCGACCGTACTTTCACAGGAATAAAGAATTTCATTGGTATCTAAAACCGGTTCTATTTTGTTTAAAAAAAACTTTTGTAGCGCTCTTATTGTAAAACCATGTATCGGGTCATCCATTGCCATATAAAGTGCTGGAGCAATTCAATATTAAATGGGCAACCCAAAATATACATAAAAGGGAAAATCATCACGAAAATTCACTTCACACAGCAACACAGACAAATCGATTACACAGACTACTAGATAATGGCATTGGCTATCAGTATTTGGCAGAACATATCACCACTGGGTCGGAAAAATGGAGACTTGTTTTTAGATTAAATCGTGCCCTATTATAATCACTATTTTTGAATGGTGTGTTGTCTTGCACTGACATTACATTTTATACGCTATGAAATATATTAGAGATTTAGGTACAATTATGCAATTTAAATTATGCACTTTGAATAATAGTTTCGTACACATACCACTGAGTACATCAGTTCTTAAACCATTAAGTTACCTAGGCTTTAATTAGTTAGTTGATGTTCTTATACAAGGTAGCGCAAAAGTAAACTTCCGATGTTTTTTGGCTGTAATTTAAAAAAAAATTAAAAACTTTGATTCTTCTTGTGGATTATTTTTATTTGGTCTTTTAATTTTTTTTACATCAAGTCGAGAATATGATGTCATGTAAATGGCCGCCGCCACAGTTGATTGTCATTTGAGCCCTTTTTATGGCATTTTCCATTACTTTGGCCAAACCTTCCGGCGATAGGTCCTCACATTCTTGACGGATATTGTCTTTAAGAGCTGCAAGAGTCTGAGGCTTGTTGACATAAACCCGCGACTTCAAAAAGCCCCACAAAAAGAAGTCTGGAGCGGTCAAATCAGGCGATCTTGCTGGCCAGTGCAAATCGCCAAAAGGGGAGATTAGGCGCCCGGGAAATGCATCCTTCAGCATATCGGTTGTGGCACGTGCAGTGTGTGCCGTTGCACCGTCCTGTTGGAACCACATGTTTTCCAATCCCAATTCATCAAGTTGCGGCAAAAATAACTCGTTGATCATTGTTCTGTAGCGTGGCACGTCGTCTGGTCGATGTCGACGGCGCTTCCCTGATATCCTCGGCTACAGCAGCAATATTCTCTTCAGAACGGCTACTCCGGGGTCTGGCACGCCTGGCAGCATCTCGTTTTGTGCCAGTCTCTTCGAGGCGAGCGGCTAAACGTCGCAGTGTTTCACCAGTAGGCGTTGGACGGCCGGGAAATCTGCGACGAAATTCACGTTGTGCCAAAGTCACCGACCGATTATTGGTCAAATAATGTTTTCCAATCCCAATTCATCAAGTTGCGGCAAAAAGAACTCGTTGATCATTGTTCTGTAGCGTGGCACGTCGTCTGGTCGATGTCGACGGGGCTTCCATGACATCCTCGGCTACAGCAGCAATATTCTCTTCAGAACGGCTACTCCGGGTCTGGCACGCCTGGCAGCATCTCGTTTTGTGCCAGTCTCTTCGAGGCGAGCGGCTAAACGTCGCAGTATTTCACCAGTAGGCGTGGGACGGCCAGGAAATCTGCGATGAAATTCACGTTGTGCCAAAGTCACCGACCGTTTATTGGTCAAATAAATAGTCAGCAATATTCCGCGTTCTGGAGCAGTGTAGCGTAACATTGTTTATTAACGTGTATTCCGCATATGTTTACTACACAAATGTCAAAACAGAACTGACATTAGGGGCCAATCGCAAAATTTATAGCATTTTCTGATAGGAGGATTACTTTTGCGCCAACTTGTATGTCCTGTTTCAGTCCCCTTTTAAATATTTTTCAAAAACCTTTCCAATTTAGGGAATCTACATACATATATGCTTAAAGTTATTTCCAAATTCCTTTCAATGTCGAATGTACTAATTTGTTTGTTTGTTTATTTATTTGCTTATCCTATACAACAAGATTTCAATCTTATAATTATAGTATAGGAATTAAATGTGGACGTACAATTAAATGGAGAATTGATTAATAAAATTCAGAAAATTAAGAGTAAATAAAAAAAAATAAATAGCAAATAGCGAATAATTTATATTGAATTTATATCGAAAGCAAGAAGTTAAATAAAATAAATGAAATAAAATAAATAATTTCAAACCAATTATTAATAAAACATTGACATTAGAACATTGAACCTTGAACATTACCAAAACCAAAATTCAGAGAGTAAGTAAATGAAACGGAATAAAAATAAAAATACAAATTAAAAAAAATAGCAATAGTAAAATTTAAAATTTTAAGTCAAAATAATAGAAAAACAAAACAATAATAAAAATATCAAAATAACAAAATAAAATTAGAGGAAATGAAGACATTGATATTTGTCGGATGAGATCGCCAACATTAAATTATTAAATTATATTTTAAATTATTTTATCGCATAATTGCGGGCCACCCTAACATCCCTTTTTGCTTCTTATAATATTACAGCAACAACAACATTCATACTGTAGTCTATTTTGGTTTAACCGGTATGACTGTTGTTGTTGCTATTTGCCTACGACATCGATACAATAAGTAATAACAATAACAGCAGCGCAGTCGAAGATATTTACTTCATTTGTTTCGTTAAGTCGCTCTGCTGTTATTGTTACTTCTTTTGCTCTATATATGTATGTACGCACATCTGTATGCACATACATATGTACCTAAGATTTTGCATTTAAAGTAACTGTGGTGTTTTTGCTTGTTGTTTACATTATCGATGCAAAAGAATATAGCAACAACAACAACAGCGCTGACGAAGTCGTTTGCTTCAGTTGGTCACTCAGCTGTTGTATTGTTGTTGCTATTTCTTTTACATTCTCTATTCATATTAACTATCGTTCTATGTTTATGGATTTGGTGGCCCGCGACAAAAAGAAAACATTATAAGTTAGTTGTCGAAAAGAATTGGAACAATAAAGTTCAGAATTGTACACCGTTTCCAGTGGAAATTTAATTGTTTTTAAATTTAAAAAGAAAAAGGTTCTGTGCAACATTTTGGCGACCGTGACAGGACACAGTGTTTCGTGGAGCAGACCCTATTTTATAGTCTTGTTTGGAGCTACGGAGTTTTTCATCGTTTCGTCGTTGGATAATCACATCACAGGAAATTCCGTGCTACAATTGGGGACACTTTGCTGCTGCTGCTACGAACAGTGTCTCATTATATTAGTGCATTTTAGTGGGAGAAATCATACGACAGTGATTTCTTTAACAGAATCTTTTTGGATCGAAATTCGAGCGTCGTTCTATCGTGGCACATAGTGGAAAATCTTAAAATTTGAAGCGTCCGATAAAGCTTCCGCGCATTTTTCCCAACGGAATAAATAAATTGTTTTTATTTGGTGAGTGTGGCTCTTCATGAAAATGTCTAAAGACGGTGTCGATGCAGTCACTGAGGATGTTGCTGCTAGCGGTTCGGAATTGGCGTCGCTCAAGCAACAACGGTCCACAATGAAGCGAAACATCACAAACATCCAAAAAAAAAGTGGTCCAAGATGGCGACAAAGTTGATGCTACCATTTTGGACTGTCGGCTACAGATCTTAGAGTCATATTTCAAACAAATATGTTATATTCAAGGTCAAATTGAAAAACTTTGCTCCACCGATAATTCGAGAAGTGATTTGGAGGAAACTTTTATTGCGGCAAAAGCGAAAATAGTGGCATTGCTGAATAAAAATCGTGGTTCTGTGTCGATGGACCACAGTTTTCTCAACTCTTCAATACCTGGTGGTTCACATTCATCTCGTTTGCCTGCGTTGAAGTTACCTCGATTTGAAGGAAAGTATGCGGACTACAAACGGTTCATCGCAACTTTCAACAATATGGTTCACGAGAATTCATCGATAACTGGCGTTGATAAATTCAATTATCTATTGAATTGTCTTTCGGGTCCAGCGTTAGCAGTGGTGGAACCATATCAGGTAACAGAAGAAAATTATCCAAAGGCGCTAAAGAGGTTAGAAGAGCGCTACGACAACAAAGTGCTTATTTTTGTGGACCATATTAATGCGTTGTTCAACATTTCTACGATGTCTAGGAGTGATAGTGCCTCTTTAAGAAATATCATTGATACTGTGTCTGCAATTCGTGGTTCGCTTTTGTCTCTTGGGTCAGAGATGAATGTTTTAAATGGACTTTTAATTCACATCACATTATCAAAGTTAGACTCTGATACCAAAGAAAATTATGACGAAAAGCAGGAATTTAAATCGCTGCCTACGTGGGATACATGCTATGACATTTTGAGCCATCGTTGTCAATTTTTGGAGAGCCATGGAAAAAAGTTGGAAGTACCTGAAAAATTAAAGAATGGAAAACCAAAATCAAATTTTAATCGGTCTTCTCACACATTTGTGAACTCAAGCTCAAGTTGTTCATATTGTAATTCGGCGGAACACAACATATCGTCTTGTTCATCATTTTCGTCGCTCGTCGTTTTAGAACGCTTTAATTTCGTAAAGCGTAATGGGCACTGCATAAATTGTCTTCGAAAAGGACATTTAGTTTCGAAATGCCCATCGAAATCTCGTTGCAGAATTTGTCAGTCTTCTCATCATACGTTGCTGCACAAATTTAGTAGCCCTGAACAAGCTAGTCCTTCGCCATCAATTCAATTTCAACATCAGCCTCAACCATCATCGGAAAATCATGGTAATCCGGTATCATTAGTGGTTCGATCGTTCAAAAGGGCAATCATTCCAACAGCGGTGGTACTCTTAAAAGATTCTTGTGGCATATTTCATCCGGTAAGAGCTCTACTCGATTCGTGTTCCGAATTAAATTTCATTTCAGAAGAAACTGCTAAGAGGCTCCAGTTAAAGTTCCAGCCATACAATCAAGAAGTTTCTGGCATTGGCGAAGTACGAACGAAAATCAAGTCGTCTGTTGCAGCCACACTGAAATCTCGAGTGAGTAATTTCCAATGGTCTTCGAGTTTTGCCGTTACAAAGACAATATCTGCTCGGCAGCCTGGTGAGTACATTAAAACCTCTCATTGGAAGATTCCCCAGTCCATAGAGCTGGCCGACCCTCTATTTTACAAGCCACAGCGCGTTGACCTGCTTGTTAGTACAGAAGTCTTTTTCGATTTGTTGCTCGATGGCCGAATATCATTGGGAAATGGTATGCCATGTCTCACAAACACTGTTTTTGGTTGGATAGTGGGTGGTACATTTCAATCATGCTCTCAATCATCGTTGCCCACATGTAATCTTGCCACTAATTCGTCTTCACAAAATCTCGACTCCATTTTGAACCAATTCTGGGAAGTAGAGGAATATGTTACATCTCCTTCAAAATATTCGCAAGAAGAAGAAGAATGTGAACGGCACTTTGCAGAAAGCGTCTGCATCGTTCAAAATGGCAGAATTCAAGTCCGTCTGCCATTTAAGAAATCGCCGGGAATCTTAGGAGATTCTTTTGAAATGGCTCAAAGGCGTTTTTTGTCGCTCGAGAGACGCTTGGAGCGTGATGCAACCTTAAAGTCTATGTATGTACAGTTTATGGAAGAATATTCGTCATTGGGGCACATGTCGCCCTACAATCGCTCGTTGAATGGTCCGAATTATATCATACCACATCATTGTGTTCTCAGACCGCAAAGTACCACAACGAAAATTCGGGTCGTCTTTGATGCGTCGGCTCGAACTTCGTCAAATCATTCATTAAATGATATACTCATGGTAGGCCCTACGATTCAGCAGGACCTAGTCACCACATTGTTTTCGTTTCGTTTGAACAAGTTTGCTCTTACTGCAGACATTTCAAAAATGTATCGCCAATTCTATATCGATGAAAAAGATCGAAAATATCAACTTATATTGTGGCGCACTTGTAAAGCAGAAGAACTAAAAGTATTCCAACTTAACACTGTCACTTATGGTTTATCGTCTGCTCCATTTTTAGCAGTTCGTAGTTTGTTCTTCATTGCAGATAAATATGGATCCTCATTTCCCCTTGGCGCAACAGTTCTTCGCGAAGACCTCTATGTAGACGATGTTCTCACTGGTGCTAACGACTTAAATACATTGTTAGCAAAGAAAACTGAATTGGTCCACATGTTAAAATTGCATGGATTGGAGTTGGCTAAATGGAATAGCAACTGTACCGAAATGTTGCCGTCAAATCACGATGCTGAAATATCGATCAAAATTGGTGATGATGACGTCACCAAAGCTCTGGGTATGTCTTGGAAACCACAGCTAGACATATTTTGCTTTAGATTCGAGTTGCCCGAAATAACCGTTCCCACAAAGAGGTCCATATTATCTGTTGTTGCAAAAATCTACGATCTACTCGGAATATTGAGCCCCATTGTGATTCGATGCAAAATTTTACTCCAAGAAACTTGGGTTCAACAATGTGGTTGGGACGACGTAATAAGTGGTCACCTCCAAACACTTTGGCTGCAAATACAAAATGACTTGCCGTTTATTCAAAAAATTGGAGTACCTCGATATGTCAGCACGTCCTTTGAAAGTCGTGGCGAAATTCATGGGTTCGCAGATGCATCTCAACGGGCATATGGATGCTGCATCTACTATCGTGTGTTTACAAAAGGTGCGTACAAAACAACATTGTTAATTGCCAAGTCGAAGGTAGCCCCCATAAAAGCACAGTCGCTACCTCGCCTCGAATTATGCGCCGCTGCGTTGCTAAGTAAGACTTGGCTCAAAATTAAACCAAAAATCGCCAAATTTGCATCTTCGACCTACTTTTGGACCGATTCGAAAATAGTTCTTCAATGGCTAAACCTGCATTCGTCAACATTGAATTGTTTCGTCGCAAATCGTGTCTCAGAACTTCAAGACACTACTAGAGATGTTTGTTGGAGACACGTTCCTTCGAAAAGTAACCCAGCTGACATAGTTTCTCGTGGCTGCAGTGCTCAAGAGTTGCCTAATACAATTTGGTTCAACGGGCCAACTTTTCTTCAAGAGAATCAGTCAAACTGGCCGAAAACTGAGGTGGTAGTGTCTGAACTACCAATGGAGTGCAGAAAAGCAGCAGTCTTCAAATGTTCTGACGTCACACCATCAATCATAGAGGAGATAATCGATAAGCATTCATCATATGTTAAAATTATTCGTATACTTGCTTATGTTTTTCGTTTCTTTAACAGATGCCCAGTAGACCGACTGATGAAACCCAAGGACCTTACACATGTGCAACCGTATGAGTGGGAAAACATATTTTGGCGAATTGTGGCTTATATACAATGAAACAATTTTAAAGATGATATCGCTGCCATGGCTAAAGGAGATGTAGTTCAGCCATCTTTGCAAAAATTAACACCATTTTTGAATGAAATGACAGTGGAAAATGGTTCCGTGGTTATACTTAGAGTTGGTGGACGATTATCAAATGCACCCATACCTTACGATGCTCGATTTCCTGCGTTGTTGCCCAAAACGCACCGTTTTGTCAAACTGTATGTCGAATATTTGCATCGACTACATTTACATGCTGGTCCGAAGGTTTTACTGGGCATCCTGCGTCAGAAGATATGGGTAATTAACGCCAGAGATCTTGTTCGAAAGGTGGTTCGTGAGTGTGTGCACTGCTTTCGATACAAGCCAAAACTTATGGAGCAGATCATGGGTAATCTGCCAGCTGATCGTCTTCGATCTCAACGCCCATTCTTAGCAGCTGGAGTCGATTTTTGTGGTCCCTGTCTTACATCATATCGTATTCGTGGTAAGGGGCCCTACAAAACTTATATTGCCGTGTTCGTTTGTTTCAGTTCGAAAGCGACACATTTGGAGCTCGTTTCGGACCTGTCTACAAACAATTTTATATTGTGCCTTAAGCGTTTTGTTGGTCGACGTGGAATACCCCACCGGTTGTATTGCGACAACGCCACTAATTTCGTTGGAGCTCATAATAAGCTGACGAGGCTTAAAGATGCCCTGTTTCACCAAGACGTTGTCCACAACTTGAAATCGTATTCCAACCAAATGGGTTTTGAATTTTGTTTTATCCCTCCTCGTGCCCCACACTTCGGTGGATTGTGGGAAGCAGCCGTTAAGTCGGCCAAAACCCTTCTTATAGAGAATATTGGCCAATCGTATCTCACTTTCGAAGAGCTGCAGACTCTTATCATAGAAATCGAGGCCATTTTAAATTCTCGTCCAATTGCACCGTTGTCAGATGACCCCAACGATGGTGAAGCATTAACACCAGATCATATGCTCATTGGGTCATCTTTAGTCGCCATTCCTGATGAACATTTTGATATCACCAAGCAAACGTCGCTCACTCGTTGGCAACGGATCTCGTTTTTGAAACAACAATTTTGGCAATTGTGGTCTCGAGATTATCTTTTGTCGCTTCAACAACGCACAAAGTGGCTCAACGTAAACCCAAACATCGAAGAAGGCCAGCTAGTTATTGTCCATGAAGACAACACCCCACCACAACAATGGCTTTTGGCTCGGGTGCTCAAATCTATAGCCGGCACTGATGGACGAGTTCGAGTGGTCGAGCTGAAGACGAAGTCTGGTTGCTTTCGGCGTCCCATTCATAAGGTGGCTCCATTACCTTCCCAAGATGCTTGAAAGAGAGCCCTTTCAACGGGGGGAGCATGTCGGATGAGATCGCCAACATTAAATTATTAAATTATATTTTAAATTATTTTATCGCATAATTGCGGGCCACCCTAACATCCCTTTTTGCTTCTTATAATATTACAGCAACAACATCATTCATACTGTAGTCTATTTTGGTTTAACCGGTATGACTGTTGTTGTTGCTATTTGCCTACGACATCGATACAATAAGTAATAACAATAACAGCAGCGCAGTCGAAGATATTTACTTCATTTGTTTCGTTAAGTCGCTCTGCTGTTATTGTTACTTCTTTTGCTCTATATATGTATGTACGCACATCTGTATGCACATACATATGTACCTAAGATTTTGCATTTAAAGTAACTGTGGTGTTTTTGCTTGTTGTTTACATTATCGATGCAAAAGAATATAGCAACAACAACAACAGCGCTGACGAAGTCGTTTGCTTCAGTTGGTCACTCAGCTGTTGTATTGTTGTTGCTATTTCTTTTACATTCTCTATTCATATTAACTATCGTTCTATGTTTATGGATTTGGTGGCCCGCGACAAAAAGAAAACATTATAAGTTAGTTGTCGAAAAGAATTGGAACAATAAAGTTCAGAATTGTACACCGTTTCCAGTGGAAATTTAATTGTTTTTAAATTTAAAAAGAAAAAGGTTCTGTGCAACAATATTATTAGTGGTAACATGTAATTATTGAATTCTTGCATAATAATCCATTAATAGTGCTTTAAATTGTTTAGCGTTGCTGGTTGTTTGAAACGAGTGCGGTAAAGTATTCCAGAGAGGCAGAACATTAGTAAAGAATTGTCTTTCTGATATTAATGCTCTGTATCTGAATGTTATCAGCATGTTACCTCTGTTTGACCTTGCAAAACTAAGACGACGGTAAAGGTATGGGGGTTGTCTTAGATGTATAATTTTATTCAGAAACAAGAGAGATTTTAGTTTAAAAAGGTTGTCAATGGAGATACCATACAGTTGCATAGAGAAATAGGAGATATGATCATATTTACCTATGTCATAGACATAACGACAAATATTGTTGAAGGTTAAATTAAGCTTTCGTGTGGTAACCGAGTGACAATTTGAAACAACTTCACAAGCATAGAACAGAGACGACATAAGATATGCTTTAGCAAGAAAAATTCTAATATTCAATGGTGTGTAAGGTTGCGTTGACCACAACGTCCGCAGTTTGTTATATGTTGTGCCAACAATGTAGTTAATATGAGTTTTCCAAGATAATATGTTATCGAAAATAACACCAAGATTCCTAACAGAAGAAACAATTTGAATTTTCTGCCTATTGAATATTATATTAACACTAGATTCAGTGATTTTCGTAAACCTATCGTGAATCAAAAGACACTTTAATTTTTGCGGATTCAAAGACATTCCATTTACACTAGCCCACAAATATATAGATTCAAGGTCAGAATTTATCCTACACACAGCTTCGTCAAGCTTATCGATGGGGGGTACTAGTGTATAATTGAATGTCATCTGCGTACATGTGTGACTTGCAATAAGATATGCGCGACGGAAGATCATTTATGTACATTGTGAATAATAAAGGCCCTAGCATCGATCCCAGTGGAACCCCTCTAATCAAACAAAGTGGTTTCGATACGGAGTTTTTTGTATAGACGGATTGACTTCTTTCTTTAAGGTACGACTGCACTAACTTGATCGAGGTTTTGGAAAATTTGAAGAACTGGCGGAGCTTTAAGCACAGAATGGTGTGATTAACGGTGTCAAATGCCGTAGAATGGTCGAGGAGTACAAGGATATTCACTTCCTTATGGTCTAAGTTGCGTCTTAGGTCTTCAACTACATCTATTAAGGTAGTTACACAGCTATGCTTTGACCTAAAACCTGATTGGTTTTCGGCCAGTAACGCTGAATTGTGGATATGCGTACTCATCTGTGCATGCAATATCTTTTCTAGGACATTTGACAAGTAAGGTAGGATAGCGATTGGCCTGTATTCTTTTCTCGATTTGGGAGTTGGAATAGTCTTAGCATAACACCACTTCCTTGGAAAACAACTAGACATGATTAACGTGTTGAATAAATGTGTAACAAACGGCAATGAATACGGTAGTAAAGTCTTTACAAAATTCTTTATATTATCACTTTATATTATCACTTTATATTATCACTTGACGTAGCATTCGACTTGACCGCGTAAAAAGCTTTAGCTACGTCCTCTTGACTGACACACGAAAACTCAAATAAGTCACCTCTCATATTCTCATCCGCTTCATACCCTTCATAAAAATCTGCATTAGGAGAATGCATAGGTATATTATCAAAAGTTTTGTTCAATTCATCGACGTTCCAGCTCCAATTTCCCTTATTGTATTCCATTTCTGCTTTGCACTTATAGAATAAGTAAAACGTCTTGCATAATATTCAATCTTAGCTCTCTTTGATAGCTAAATTTACATCTCTCCTAGCAATTTTGTATTCCTCCCTAAAATCATTTAATTTATAGCGCTTCCAGCGAGAATACAATAAGTCCCTATGCTCTATTAGGGATTTGATATGTAAATTAAACCATGGTCTTGAATAAGAAGTTATTATTCTAGATTTTTATTGGCACAGAAATGTCATAGAGTTTGATGATATTACCTTCGAGAAAATCAAGTTGGTCGTTAGCTGATTCCATAGTATATGTGTCACTCCAATATATTTGTCCTAGATTTTCCCTCAAACAATTATAATCTATGTTCTTAAAATCTCTATATGTCAATGTCTGTTTAGATTCGTCCAAGTTAAAGTCATAAGCCATAAATATTAAATCATAGTTTGAGAAACATGACGCTGAGAGTTGGTCGTACAGCAATATCTTAGAGGGGTCGTTCACAAAGAATATGTCGAGTAAAGTATTGCTTGTTACAGTATAATGTGTTGGTATATTAGAATTAGTTACAATAATAGCCATAGAAAAGGACAAAGAACCCACATTCCAGCCAGATAACTGCAGAAACCACCATCAAAGAGAATGCGGAAAAGACCAAAGGCCACACAATCAACCAAATGAGATTAAATGTCATGAACATATGACATAAGGGCACAAGCAACAGGAATCATTTTTTGCTGAAAGTTGTATTTTTGTTTATCAACATCAGCATTTGAATCATCATTAACACCAGTTTTAACACATCTTTTTGCAACGAAAGATAAAAGTTGTATAGAATAACAAATATTGCAGAAACACAAAACAGAAGGAATGTATTGACTCGAATTCTATAGGATTTGATATCATTTTTCGCTTATGTTCAAGTTACAAATTCTCTCTCCTTGTCCTTACGTTTCATGTATTGTACTTTTTCAACAGACAACTAGGCAATATACTCGAGAAAAAACACAAAAAAAGGTCTTGATAGGCAATAGCAGTCGAGTTTTCTGAGAAATGATTGCGGAAGTTGAAATATCCAAAATCTTTAATCAAATATAATATTCTGTCCGAAATGAGGAAGAGTTAGATGTTAGCCTTTAAACAATTACGGAATATAAATATGTAGGGTAAACGTTCCTAAGTTCGGCATGTCCCAGTAGTCGGCATGTTTTTCATTAAAATGTAAATAAATAAGAATAACGACCGTTAAATATTTAAAAATGATCTAGTTTGCATTGCAAATATATTCATCTCTCTCTTTCTAAAGTTTATTTTGTACTGAGCTGTTTACTTTAGCGTCATTTTTATCTCATTCAGTTACAGTTTTTCAACACGTGCGGATGTGTTTTTTTCTTAGTGATATTTTAGTGCATTGACCATTTGAAGAAGGTAAGTAACAACATTAATTTAAAAGATAAGTATTTAAACAAAAAGTGTTTCTGAGGGTAGATTTTTGTTAAAATAATATGTTAAATGTGAAAAATTAATTAAAAATTAAATATTGTTCTTATTTTAATCGGTGCCGACATTAGGGCCACAATTTTTTTTCGAGTTTTTTTCTGATTTCACTCAAATTTCATAAAATGGTTAATTTTGTATTCCTCTTCTACATGGTTACGAAAAAAATGAGTAAAAATTGAATATACCCAATAGTCGGCATAGTCTTTATCAAGCATTTCATGGCCTGCCGACTATAGGACAATACATTTCCTAAAGTCGGCAGTAGATTTTGTTCTTAATTTTTGTTAAATTTAGTCTACTAGATTTCCAGAAATGTGATAGCATTTTGAAATCGATAGAGATAATTAGAATTTCTTAACATTTCAGGCTTTTTATTAATACAAACTATGACTACGAAAGGAAAAAGACCAATGCACCAATATTCCGAAGAATCCCTAAAGAGCGCGTTACATGAAGTTAGGGAAGCTTCAATCTCTATATTAGGAGCCAGCAAAAAATATGGTGTCCCACGCTCAACTATACAGGATAGAATTCATGGACGAGTTGCAGATGGCCCTAGAAAAATGGGACCGCCAACAATTCTAACAAGTGCCGAAGAAACCCGTTTGGTGAAGTGGTGTCATGACGTTTCGAAATGTGGATTTCCATTAAAAACTGATGACTTGCTGAACACTGTTCAAGAAATTATCAAGGAAGATTCTCGAGATACACCATTTCTTAATGGTCGGCCAGGTAGAAAGTGGTATTTGGGGTTCCTAAAACGACATCCTAACTTAGCTCTTAGAGAAGCTGAAGGTATATCTAAAGGTCGAGCAGTAATAACGGAAGAATATATACGAAAATGGTTCGACGAACTAAAAAAATTTCTTATCGAACACAATGCTAGTGACATTTTGGAGGATTCATCCCGTATATTTAATGGAGATGAGACCAGTTTTTCATTGTGTCCTAAAACAGGCAAAGTTCTCGCCCCAAAAGGATATCGTAATGTTTATTGTATACAACGAGGCAATGAGAAAGAGACTGTCACTGTACTGCTGGTTTTTTCAGCAAATGGAATGACTGTAACCCCTATGGTTGTATTCCCTTATGTGAGACCACCAAAAGATGTAGTAAACAGCATGCCAGACAATTGGTTTCTTGGGAAGTCAGAGACTGGATGGATGGTGAGCGAAACTTTTTTCGAATATATAGCAAACGGTGTCCACAATTGGCTAAACGAAAACAATATTCAACGACCAGTTTTGTTATTTATTGATGGTCATAAATCCCATATGACAATGGAATTAAGCCAGTTCTGCCATGATAATGCAATAATATTGTATGCACTGCCTCCGAATACGACGCATATTATGCAACCAGCCGATGTGAGTGTGTTTAAACCGTTAAAATCGGAATGGAAGAAAACCGTAAGAGATTGGCAAACGAAGCGCGAAAACAATAATAAAGTGATTTCTAAATCTACTTTTTGCCCTCTTCTTCATAATGTCCTTACAAACATAAATTTATTTGACACTATTAAGAATGGGTTTCGAAAATGTGGTTTGTATCCGTTCAATCCAGACAACGTGGACTATTCAAAGTGTGTCAAAAATCAATTAGAATCATTAACCGAAGATCGTCAGGAACCGGCTGAAAATCCTAAGCAGTCTGATTTTGATATAGCTGCTCGAGTAATAAATTTGATAGCTCCTAGTTTGCGTGAACGTGGCATCTATTCTGATATTATACTAGAAGAGATCGGAGCGTTAAAAAAAAATGAAAATAGTGAGAATATCGCAATAATATCAGACATTACGATTCAGTCGGGTACATATGTTATCAATGCGGATGGAGTTTTAGAAAGGGCATCAGCAGTTGTACCTACAATTAATAATAACTCCTTTCAAACTGACGATTGCATGGCTCAGATGTTAGCAACTGTAGCTGAAACAAACGATGAAATCTCCTTCCAATCTATTGACTGCCCGTCTCCAAGTACATCAATCAATAGCTTTATTAACAAAAATAGCAGTTTCTTTAAACCGATTAGCAGTTCATCTCCAGTTCCAGGTAAGAATAGTACAACTCCTATGTCCCCAAATTTCGAGAAGCATCTGTACTTTCCTAAAGCATCGACTTCTGCACAATCTAAGACAAAAATCAAGCCCCCTAGTGCTATATCCGCTCTAGCTTGGAGAGAGCATATGCGCTCCAAGGAAAACGAGAAATTAGCTAAAGCCGATGCTATACAAAAACGAAAATTAGAACGTCAAAAAAAAAAAGACTAAACAATTAAAAACTAAAAAAAGAAAACAAAAACAAGTTTGCGGATCTTGTGATAAAGATTTGGACACAGATGCTGAGGATGATGGTTTAAAAAACGTGGGATGTGATTCCTGTCCCCAATGGTTCCATCTCAAATGCACTGATTTGAGAAACCAAATGTACGACGAAATTATTGACATGGCTTTTGTTTGTAAAACATGCACTGACTTGAACGACTAGAGAAAAGTTCCTAATACCTACCCACCTATATAGAATTTTTATATATTTTATAAAAATTGTTACTTTGTACCTACCTACAATTAATGTGATTTTATAGGAAACTGAATTCCTATAACAGACTGAGTTACTTCTAAGTATAAATTTTTTTTAATAGTTTTTTTATTTTTTTGAAAGTGAAGTGAAATATTAAAGATCTCATATATATAAATGTATATAGTATGTAAGAATGTAAACAAATTTCAATAAAATGAATAAAAATTTGAGTTTTTGTTGATAATTTTGCAGTTTTTCATTAACCAAATTACTATGCCGACTTTAGGATCAAAAGATGCCGAATATTGGGAAATGTGTGCCGACTACTGGCGAAAACGCTGTTTTTTTAAAAAACTTCAAATTAATATAATTAAATAATTAATTGTTTGAAAACAGTTAATTGCATTCGAATATATAGCCCTTGTCGATGTAGAATGTACAGTTGTCATCCCAATATCATGTTCACATACGTAAGGATACAAGTTTAAAAAAAAAAAAAAGTTAAACTGCCGACTACTGGCACACTTACCCTATATTGCGTCACAGTTGACAGTTGCAAGTGTTGAAACAATTCAGTAGAAAATTTGGTTTTATGTTCAGATTTCCTCCGGGTGATGCGACAGTTTAATTTGATTTAGATTTTATTATAATTTGATTTTATTTGTTTGAGCATCATGTGGATTTATCGTAAAAATTATACGCTAAAGTGTTGCTGCTAATTTTATGGAGTAAGGTGGAAATACCTATGTCGTAATGGCTATGCGAATAATCGCCCAAGTGAGAATCGCCCAAAACGAAAAGTGAACAATGACCCAAAATTTTGGGGTGTTTTTTCATTAAGAAAAAGGACCCAAAAAAGAGGTAAAATCGCCCAAAAATTTAAGAACATTCGCCCAAAAATATAAATCCAATTTATGAACAAACGCCCACTATTTTGTGGTGAAATCACCCAAGACTGTAGCGAACAACCGCCCAATTAAGTAAAAGGGCGATCATTTATCATGAACAAACACCCAAAAAATCAAAGATACCAAAACGCCCAAACATGATGAACAATCGCCCAAATTTTTTTTCCCATATTTTTTGGGCGATTGTTAATTTTTGGGTTTTGGGCGATTTTCACTTGGGCGATTATTCGCATAGCCATGTCGCAATATGTATAAAATGTTTGTTGGTCATAAGTGAGGAAAAATTGTTTTTTCATAAATTTTAAATACACTATTTACGAGATTAGATTGATTCCAAGTTTTCTGTTATATAAAGAGTTACCGTACAGATTTACTCAGGTTACGAATGACAATTCACGTTAGGAAACACATCCAATCTATCTGTCTATCATCAGATATCACTTATTTCACTTCTAATATGCCAACAACCCATCAAAAGGATATATAACAATCCACAAGCTGGTAAGCGATGCTTTGTCATATCTGCCAACTCCGATTTAGATGTAAGTTCCTGAACTATTGACAACACATTTAATATTTTAGCAGAAATACAGAAAACAATAAACAGTATTCACAATCAAGGAAAAAATACAAAACGTCCCAAGGAATATTTACCAAACGATGAATTTGCCTAATTGGGGAAGTCAAATATTAGAACAGATAGGTTGAATAAAATAAACAAATAAAGGGTGGATCATGTTAAATTTGGAATTTGATTCTATATTGAAGCAGTCGGTCAATTTGACATTTATGAAGTGATAGATTATTAGGTAAAGGTAAGAAATTTACGAAATGAGTCGCTTTGCGCTTGAAGAAAATTGGGAAATATAAAAACTTTCATCCAAATTTGGATTAATTTCTGAAGCGAGTTTTTTCCATCCGGGTCCTTATTGAACAAATTAACTCGTTTACTCGTCTACGTGCCAGTGGACAATATTGCCGCTGTAGCTGAAAGTCTTTTGGTATAGCCATCAGCATAAACTCGCCACCGTTCGCTGCAATTGAATATTTATCGCATTTCTTTGCGCACAATTTTGCATAAAGACCTCGGTACGAAGGACTAAGTACAAATAGTCCAAGAACCGAAACATCATGGCCATTCCATGCATTTTTACTTCGCCGAATGAGCTGAAAATTGCCACTTTTACCGCAAAATGATATTTTCCGATGAAGCTCATTTTCATTTCATTTTATTTCTTCGTTATTCAGTCTATGGATGACAACAATCCTTACAGACTATCTTAAAATTACCAAAAATATTCATCTAGAGATTTTATAAATGATATTATAGGAAGAGAAAAATCTACGTCATTAATCGTATTTATATAATTTAGCTCCCTTAATGACCTCAAAATAGGTTCATTCATTGAATAGTTCCTTCTGTGAAGTGGTACATTAAACATTTCATTATAACGCACATATCGAGTGGGTATATTGAAACCAATCAACGAAACTAGAGAGGGGCAATCAATAAACCCATAAATGAGCTTATAATTAAAAACAACAGAAATCCTTTTCCTGCGATTAACTAGAGAGTCCATGTTTACATGTTGCTTCATTTGAAGGTATAGGTTCACTAAAATGAAGAGAATAAACAGTAAATTTCAAATTTTTTTTCTGAATTCTTTCAATTCTGGCAATATTAACTTTATAATAAGGATTCCACACAAAATCAAGTTTGATCTAACAAACGTAGTAAATAGTAACTTACGTGTATAAGGATCATTGAAATCACTACTATTGCGCTTAATAAATGCAACATCGAATAAACTTTTGGCATAATGTGCAATTAATTTGCAATTTCAGTTCCAATTTAGAGTCGAAAACAACGCCAAGATCTAAAGTATTGTCGACTTTAAGCAACATTTAGTTATTAATAAAATATTGGGCATTAAACATTCCCAAACGCCTTCCATAAGAAAGATGATGCCATTTAGAAACATTTAAGGGAAAATTACTTAAGTCACAACATTTCCCGACTATTGGACACAACTGCAAGTAATTTCATGTCATCAGCATATAACAGACAACCTAAAGATTTCACTAACGTCATTCACAAATAAACCATAATTCAATACGTCAACAAAGGGATGAGTTACGAAAAGAAAATAATATAAACGTTGTATCAAAATTCACCAAAGAATCTCAACCCCTAACAATACACTGGGATACAAAACTATTGCCAGGTTTAACAGGGAAAACCGAAGATCGTCTTTCAGTAATAGCAACGGCTCCGAAAATTGAACACAATTCAAATATGCCTGATATTCCATCAGGAACTGGAATAGAAATAGCATCTGCTATATATGATACTTTAGAGGAGAACCAGGTTTTAGGGAAAACAGAGGCGTTTGTATTCGATACAACTTCATCGAACACAGGCCCATTTAAAGGGGCGTGCACTATTTTAGAAAAGAGAATCGGACGAGATATTCTATTCCTTGGTTGCAGACATCATATATTTGAAATAGAGCTAGCAGCTGTGTTTGTGGAAGGAATGGGGGTATCAACTGGACCTGAAGTTGTAATATTTAAAAAGTTTAAGAAATATTGGCCAAATATAAATCACACTAATTTTTTGACGGGATTGTCATATCCGCCAATAGAAGAGATTTTAGGCAACGAACGTGATGAGATTTTAGATTTCGCGAATAAAACAATTAAGGACGACCTTCCGCGGAGTGATTATAAAGAATTTTTGGAGTTAATAATAATTTTCTTAGGAGGAACTCCACCTCGGGGATTGAAATTTGCGAAGCCTGGTGCAATGCACTTAGCCAGGTGGATGGCTAAGGCTATCTATTGTTTGAAAATTTTAATGTTTCAAAACCAGTTTCCGGAAATAACCGAATCTGAAGTGAATGTATTGATTGAAGTTGCTGGATTCATTCTTAAGTGTTATTCGCCCTTCTGGTTCAATGCAGATAAGACTGAACAAGCGCCTTTAAATGATATTAAATTTATACGGAAAATGGAAAAGTATAAATTATTCAACAAAAAAATATCAGAAAAAGCTGTTTCTAAGTTTATTAATCACCTATATTACCTAATCACCTATATTGGCCGTCGGTGGTGCAATGGTTAGTGTGCGCGGCTCTTGTACATGAGATCCTGGGTTCGAACCCGGCACTGACCACCTTCAAATTTTCTTTCGGCGGCGGTCACCTCGCATAGTGACGGCGACACTATCGAGTATCTAGCCATGAAAAAGCTTCTCAAATTACCGTTCGGAATCGGTGTAAAACTGTAGGTCCCAATCAGTGAGTGAAAACTGGAAAGCGCACAGCTCAGTGATTGTGAGAAGTTCTCCCCAGTCCCTTCATGGGATGTAATGGGAAACCATTTATTTATTTTATTACCTAAGCGATGAATGTGTAGGATTTGCTTTATTCGATGATAGAATCGACATAGAAACTAAAGTCACGCTGGCAGAAAAAATGTGTTTGGCTTATAATGCAGAAGAAAATGATGACGAATGTGAAGATGTTCCAAAAAAGTTTTTGATTAAACAAGACAATTTTAAAAATTTTTTTGACAGGGATAATTCATCTATTTTGAGAGAATTGTTCTCTAAAAACAAAATTCATCTTTTGAAAAGATTTAAGATTTCAAACAATTTCTTAGAAAGAGATCCAAGTACTTGGAATGATATTGAAGAATATAGGAAAGGAAAGGAAATTATTCAAAACATAAAAATTGTTAACGACTGCGCCGAAAGAGGGATACAACTAATCCAAGATTATCATGGAAAAATTACAACAGATGAAAAACAAAGGCAATTTTTTTTCTAGGTAATGATAATATGTATTAAAATCTTATAATAGTTCTGTAGTAAATATCAACCCTATATTTTTGTTTCAATTTTCAGGTTGTACACAATTATAGACAGCAATATTGGAAAGAAGCAAATTTAAATAGTTTGCGAAATGAATTTCAATAAAAAAATCCACAAAGCAAAGTTGTATCTTGGTTTTGATATATGTATGTATGAAATAAAATATATGGGTCATTTTGACCCGCTGGGCACAAAAGGGTTAAGTTTCCTAAAATTTATTTGGGATATAGTTCACATTTTTTATAACAATATTTTGATTGGTTTTTATCAAAATCAGCACAAACAAAGCGAATTCTCTGAGTAATTGCAGGTAATTTGCTGAATTTACGTAAATTTGAACTTTGACCCCAGTGGGGCACGGGTTAGAGTAGCCCGATTTAGCTCAAAGTTTCACCATTTAAGTTTTAGACTAAGTGTTACAATAATCCGCCTGGGCTTTTACGAAAAATTAAAATTTATTTTCTTCATACATTTCAATGCCACTCTACTGTGCAAAGATGCCTGTGGTTCTATACTTACAACAGAGACTATGCGACAGTTTAGTGAGGGCATTCTTCTCTTGGATAAAGTTCATAAATATGACATTTAAAAAAGGATTCCTTGTTTTTCTTCCGTTTTTCATTTACCACTTTAAAAGTAGTTGTATGGCTCAGATTAACATTCCCCATTAGCGTCAATAGCAAAACAGAGAGATGGAATTGCAGCACCAATAAATAGCTGTATATAAACTCAAAGAAAAATTCCATTCACTGTAAAGATGGCAACAGTAACAGGGACTAAAGCAAACAAAAAATGTATATAATATGCAACCCTGAACTGCATGAAAGAAGTATGAGAAATGCGATGTAAACATTTTCCTCCAAACCCATATACAGAAAGGATCAAATCGAAAGTCACTGTACCTTGTTTTTTATTGATCGGAGGGATTCGTGGGCACTTGCTGAACAACCTCCAATCATTTTTAAAATCGCCGATAAGGACTTTTTGAAACAATTCTCCAAACAGCATTTTTTTAAATTTGATATTTTTTCAACGGGTTCCCTTCCCTGGTCAATTTACTTACATGAGAAATGCTAGTAAATAATGAAGCGTACACTAAAATGTCGAGTAATTTATATTTATTCTACACATTCATAAATGATGCCTATTACTTTCACATACAGCACGAAATGAATTGTATTGTAATCTGCGTGGCTGTTCGAAACTTTATACCTTTTCCATGTCTCATTAAAGTCATGATGAGCATATTCTACAACTTGTTCACTATAAAAACCTAGTGCCTTTCCCGTCGTACCACAAAATTCGGAGACGTGAAAGAATACCGCTTGGATTTTTGGCGTCACTTTCAATAATAACGCTTAATAACTTCTTCTGAAGTCTGCAATCGCGGATTTGTAAATTGGTCACAATATCACCCCAAAACATTCATGAACAACACATCTCTGACATTCCAGACTTTCAACACATCTCAAACTACCCAATTCACAGTTTGCCCCCAAAAGATCAACTATACTTAGAAGAATTTTACAGCAGTTTCCTGCGAACGCTGCATAGACTCACTCCCGAGTCTTTGAAATTTTAGCAGACAGATGTGGAAAAACGCGGGGTGGTGTGACTCGGTTGATGCAAAGACTGCATTGAAAGACAAATTTATAGAAATTCATCACCTCCGTCGATTCCAAATGTGAGCAAAATTTCAGAATTGTGTCATTCTTCAGTTATGTGCCCAATGAAACCATGTTAGTTCTTACAAACCCGTAAAAAACATACTTTTTGACTATAAATTCTATATATATGACCACGCCTCCTTGTCTAATCCCGCCCATATTTGCAGCAGATCTTAGAATATGTACACCTAACCAACATACCCAATTTTGTTCAAATACCGTTAACAGGAACAGAAATAATGGATTTTTAATTCGAGATTTGTACGGGAGGTACCACGCCCCTTTGTTCAATCCCGTCCATATTCATTTTTGTCGTCGCCGTTAGTTTGCCTAAGAAGTTTCAGCTCGATTGGATCACAGGAAAGGGTTTAAAAATCAATCCAAAGTTTTTTCCGAAGAATTTAAAATCCAAACTGGTGATGTCGAAGTATTTGTTCGGAAGATGGTTTCGAGCAAGGAGTTTCTCCTCGAGATTAATTTCGAAGATTTCCCTTTTTTTGAGGTAAAGCGAAGCGCAGAGCGCAAGCAATTCCTTTCAAGGTCTTGAAACTCAAATTGAGACTATTCTGAATTCCGAATATTGCCTCTGCGGAAATGACACAATTATTTGACATATGAGGAGTGGGATTTTGGTGAATTGTTACTTTTACAGGCTTTACGTGAACTTGAGACAGATATATACCCTGGTTCCGATTACAACTTGGCGATTCCGCAGTCTGTGATATAGTTGGCTTAAATTTCGGTGATAACAATTGCTCGCTTTTGTTTTGCGTCTAATATTAAAAAACCAGGTACAGATTGCATCATTGATTGCATTCCCTAATTGCGGGTAAAAGCTGATAATGGTTTCGAATTAAACCTTTCTGAACACCTTGAAACAACTCTGCATTTTTCCTTGTGCCCCTCTTTAGGTTCCTGGTTCTATACAAATTTTTTGGCATCAAATAAGAAAAGGACCTGCAGAATTTTACGACTGTGCGGGACCTATGCTGTTTGTAAGGATGTAATTCCCTTAAGATATTCAACTCAATTTCTATTTGTAAAATAAGCGCAACTATATCCGTTTGTCTATGTATCGGTGTGTTAGAATTTTTGTAACTAGTATTATTTTGTTTTGTTTCTACTGTTGGTTCAATTAATATTATCTGGCTTAACATTTGCAATATTTCCCTGAAATAAAATAAAAATAACATTTTGCAATAGGAATTAAATTGAACTGAAATGCAGCTGAAAAAATTCACAGATAAAAATAATAAACGAAACACCAGCAAATACTATCGACACAATACGGGTTTACTGTCGAATACAATTCATTGTTTTGTTGTTGTAGATAAGGGGTTTAAATCGTTAGTATTAAATTGTTAGTTTAAAATTTGTAGAGATTGCACGCATATATACATTCATATAATTTAGGGGATTATTTGATACGATTCTAATTCAAAAATAAAATACCAAACATTATAGTATTTCCTAACTATTGAAACTAATTGCAGTATTATTTATCCCTAATAGCAAATTGTGTTTGAACTAAAGAGAAACTTCACAAAAACACAAATTTCGTGAGAGTTGTAAGTATAATGTGCGAAAGACTAAAACCAATTATCGCTGACCTGATTGGACCATACCAGTGTGGCTTTAGGCCTGGAAAATCGACGACTGACCAGATTTTCACGCTACGCCAAATCCTGGAGAAGACACACGAAAAACAAATCGACACCTATCATCTATTTATCGATTATAAAGCAGCCTTCGATAGTCCGATACGGGAGAAACTCTATGAAGCAATGTCTGAGCTTGGTATTCCTGCAAAACTCATACGCCTTGGCAGGATGACCTTGACGAACACCAAATCCGCAGTGAAAGTTGGTAAGGATCTTACCGAACCTTTCGAAACTAAGCGAGGCCTCAGGCAAGGCGACACCCTATCGTGCGATCTCTTTAACATCTTAATGGCGATCATTATGAGAAAAGCTGCAGTCAACATGAATAAAACCATCAGCAGCAAGAGTCACATGCTGCTCGCGTATGCTGATGATATAGATATCATTGGGCGCACAATTAGAGAAGTTACTGCAGTTTTTTCGAGAATTGAGAAGGAGTCAGCAAAAGTGGGTCTGACGGTGAATGAGGACAAGGCAAAATTAATGGTTTCAACGAACAGGGCCTCCACGCGATTAGACCAAAGCGTGAACGTTGATAACCGTTATAACTTCGAGGTAGTGGACGAATTTATATACCTCGGATCTGCCGTGAACAAAAACAACAACATCAGCCTTGAGATCAAACGGAGAATTGTGCTTGCGAATAGGTGTTATTTTGGGCTAAGCAAGCACTTTGGGGATAAAGCCCTCTCTCGAGTGACAAAAGTCCAGCTGTACCAGACTCTCATTCAACCTGTCTTGCTTTATGGCGCAGAATCCTGGGTCCTATCGCAAGCAGACGAAACATCTGTAGGAGTCTTCGAGAGAAAAATACTCCGAAAAATTTATGGCCCTATAGTGCACAACGGCGAGTATCGGCGACGCATGAATCATGAGCTGTATGAGCTTTATCCTGACATTGACATAGTTAAGCGGATCAAGATAACGCGATTGCGCTGGCTAGGCCATGTCAGTAGAATGGATGAAGATGAACCAGCGCGAAGGCTTTTCGAAACCGAACTCGAAGGAAGACGAAAAATAGGAAGACCAAGACTCCGCTGGAGGGATCAGGTTGACGAATCCCTGCGTACACTTGGTATTGCCAACTGGAGAGATAAAGCAAAAGATCGAACTGGTTGGCGAAATATGTTATCTTCGTTTTGTAAGGTCCCTGACCCCCCGGGGTTGTCCGAGACCGGATAAGTAAGTAAGTAAGTAAGTGTTACTTAATTACTTACTTATGTGGCCTCAAACAACACAGTGAGGTCAAGATCATTCCAAAATGAGGAAACCATATTTCTCCAACCGGTCTTTCCACCTGATCTTTCCAGCGAAGTCGTGGTGGTTCTATTTTCGAAAAAGAATTACAATCTTTCATTAATTCTAGAATATTTCTCAACAAGGAAAACGTTGTTTTTCAATTTAGACTTAAATTTTTTTCATCATCTACAACACTGTATCGCAAACATGTCACGAAATTCAAATCTTTTGTGAATTTTATTACACTTATTATAATCAAATTATCCTTAATCAAAATTTAACTTGTATTGCACTAAACCTGAACCATTATGGTTTTGCTACTATTTAACCAACCATCTCACCATTCATGGAATGAAACACACTTATTTGTCATTGTTGTTGGAAAATGTACTTGCTTTCCATAAAATGTTGCTGTTTTGGATTTTAAACTGAATAAAGTTTAAAAAAAACACTCCCCGCCCATAAGGAAATGACATTATATTACATCGGTAGTACTGCGGATGAAAAGAGCTCAAGGATAACAACTGGTTATATACCAAACAACCAAAAGCGCAAACCAGCCATCAAGTTTTAAGGTCAACATGCAGAACTGATACAGAAACTGGCTGGATGTGATGGTACTTTACCTTGGTACATATTTTTGTACTACCTCATAGGTTATATGAGAAAGTCGCACCATGTAAACTAAATTTGGTACACTGGATCATTTTATTACTTAACAAATATACAAGGTATTGATATCTCTAGGCTACATGATTTTTCTTAGAGAACTTCTGATACAATTCTTTGACAAGGTCTGTGATCCCAAAACCAAAATTTTTGACATAAGCAGCTTTGGAAGTGTAGGATTTGTTAGGATGTTTTGATATTTTTTAAATTTTTTTAATATCCTACAATTAATTTTTGTTATATATCACGGAAATTAAAATATAGGGCTTATTCAAAGCAGTCTCTATAACACCACCCAAACTTTCTTGATTTTGTCAAACCGTTGGCAAGTTCCGGATGTAATCGTATTTACTTTTTGAACTAAAAACATCAATGAGTATTCGAACTCTCGGGCGATGTGTTAACAACTTTTAGTTACATGGTACCTGTTCGATTTCTATGACCACATTAGTAAATGTTACATTGGAACATACGAAAAAGAATAGTTTTTGTGCTGAAGGCTCTTTTGCTATTGCACTTTCTTTTTTCTTACATCTGCTTTAACATTTGATGTAATATTGGTAAAATAAATAAAGCAATATTTAGCTCACTGAACTAATTGTTTTTGTTTTGTCATTAAGAGCGCGACGACAAAAAGTATTGAATAGTATAGAGAACTTATTGCACTTTTTTTCTGAGTAATAGAGCATAAACGAGTCTTATTCGCTTTATAGAATATCTATATATATAAAAAATTCGTGTCACGATTTTGTGTTCGAACTCCTCCGAAACGGCTTAACCGATATGTATGAAATTTTGTGTGCATATCGGGTAGGTCTGAGAATCGGCCAACATCTATTTTTCATACCCCTTATTGATAAGGGTAACCCAGGCTGTGCCACGCCCCCTTTTCAAAAATTGCCCTGGCCGCTTTTCTAATATACCGATTGTTATGAAAATTTCACAATGCGGTACTGATGACCTGCTGACAATCCTTGGCTATATTTGGAAATGTTTGGATAAAGGGGCGTGGCACCGCCCATACAACTTGAAATTTAAAATGGTAGTAACTCATGAATTATCACAGGTAAGAAGATGAGATTTTGTATGTATGTTGTTGGTACAGTATGAATTACAGCCAGGCTATAAGTAGGCGGTGCCACGCCCCCTTTTCAAAAATCGCACTGGCGGCTTTTTTAATGTACCGATTGTAATGAAAATTTTACAATGTGCTACTGATGATCTACTGATAGTCCTTGGTTATACTTGGTAGTGATTGGATAAAGCAGCGTGGCCCCGCCCATACCATTTGAAATTTCAAATGGCTATATCAATCATACTATCAGAGGTATGAAGGTGAGATTTGGTATATATGTGCGGTGTACCAGACCCATTTTAAAATAAACCGTTAAAGCAGTCATAGTAATAGTTTGATCGTCCTGAAAATTTCACAGTATCTTACAGTTGGCCTAGATATACGAACAGGGTCTTTGGAAGCAAGTTGGCAAAAAGGGCCGAGATGCTGCCCACACCCATCAATATTTGACTATTACATATACTATATCAAACAATTGTCCGTAAACCAGGCACTTGACAACATATTTCAATGTGTCTCAAAAAATATACGGCCGATTCGATTTAAATCATTTTGTTTTAAAGTTCACTGTTTGATGACAACATATTTCAATGTATCTCAAAAAATATACGGCCGATTCGATTGAAACCATTTTTTTTAAAGTTCACTGTTTGATACAGTGTAGGAATGTGAGGTTAGGTAGGTATACTACTGATATGATGCAAATAACTTTTTGGGGAAAACCAATAAAAATACGGCTATTAAAAAGGTCAGACTATAACGCTAAGAAAGTGACCACAGGTACGAATTAATATGAATATCATTTTTATTTTTTTATCATTGAGGTCAGTTTCGAGAGCATGCTAAATATCGTAATCCCAATAATGCATTTTTTAAAAAAAATCTGAATAATCTTATAGACGCTACTATAATCACTGGAAATTATAATGGAACCGATGCCCTGATTCCGCGCATTCCCATGATACCTACAGCCATGCACATCGATTTCAAAAAATTCCAGTCTCCGATTCTGTTACCATTTGCGATGACCATTAATAAAGCGCAAGGGCAGTCGCTTAAATTTGACAAATCCGTGTTTCCCACGGACAATATATGTTGCATGTTCACGTGTAGGTAAACCTTCCGACTAATATACATTTGCAACAGATGGCAAAACTAGACATATTGTATATCCTAGAGCACTTGAATAAATAGAAAAAAAATAACAAAATTGTGAATCATTAAAATTACAATTCAGGGGGTACCAGCTATTATAGTATAATGAGAAGCGTTTTAGACAAATCAGCACACGATCGAAATCTAAACAAATACTTCTAACAAATTGTTATTTTACATTCTACAGGTTTACTTGCCCATTGTCAACTAAACGTAATGGAACAAAATAATTTTGTTCACCCTTGGGCATTACAAAAACTTTGAAAGCAAAACGAAGTTTGCCAGGTCCAGCTATACTTATATATGTATAGATAGATATTGAATACTGGCGCTCCTCCTAGAAACTTCCCATTAAACAAGAAATTTCCCTCCATATGTTAGTCTAGACACAAACCAAAGCAAAAGAACTCAATATAGTTGATAATACTGGGATGTAATAAAGTTGATAAAAAAAGTTGTTTAATTTTTTTCATTTAGTCCATAACTTCGTTCCAAAAAAACATCGAAAAATATCTACGCATTTCCGGCTTGCGCACACGTTTGTGATGATGTGTTTTCCTATATAAAATGTGTGAATTAATTTGTGGCCATGATATGATTGAATACCTTTTGTCGGCAGGGCGAAGTCTGCCGGGTCAGCTAGTTTCAATATATAAAATTGTTTCATTACTGACTGACTGACTGATTCATCAGCGCCCTGGCCAAACGGCTAACGGTAGGACAATGAATATTGGCCTGTATACTCCTTTTGGGGTAAATATGCGAGATAAGAAGGGAATTCGTACTCTAAGGGACAAAAATAGGCAAAAAGTGATAAAATTGGTACTACGCTAAAATCCAAACCGCTAACGGCAGAATCACGAAACTTGGTGTGTACACTCCACTAAATGCATACAAACGGTTGGGGGGAGCTAAGTGACCTTTAAACATTTTTACGTTTAGGAAGAAAAATGGGGCTACCCGGGCGACAAATCATGAAATTTGGGTTGCACATTCCTTTTATAATGCAGACATTGGAAGAAACGTGATTTTTAAGATCTACACTTTTAGAGATACAAATAGGGCAAAAAGGGGAAAAATATAGTACTGACGGTTGGAGATAGAATTATGAATTTTAGGGGCTATATTTCAAAATAAATTGTGCGTTTTAGGTACTTTATGGCAATATTTTTTGTGACTTTTGCGGTACTTTTTTTGGTACCATTTTTAGTACCTTTGCTTCCTTCGTTGCTATTTCTCTTATACACTGTTTGTAGTACTATGTACCTTTTTTCGTACTTTTTGGTACGTTTTATGTACTTGTTGGTACTTTTTTATTACTTTTTTTTCCAGTTTTCAACATATATGTAATTACACTTGGCCTTTGTCCGTTCATTTATTGTTTTTGTAAAAATGTTTGTACTTTTTTACATTTTAGTACGTTTTTGGGAACGTTTTTTGTTGGTTTCATTACTTTCTGATACAATTTGTCAGTTGGTGTCACTTTGTTGGCACTATTTTTGGTACTGTGTTTGTATTTTTTGGTTACTTTCTTGGTAGCATTTTTAGTAGCTTTTGCAAACTTCTTTGCGATTTCGCTAGGATAGACAACCAAACGACCACTTGCAATAATAAGATATCAGATCAGATTTGAAAACCTTCATCTAAGGGCTTAAAAACCTAGATTTTGACCCAACTTCTCATTATGGCCTCTACTGCAACAAGTAGAACTTTAGATAGGGGTCATTTTCACTGTCTTCATTACGTAAGGAAGTGGATATCTTCGTTAAATTTTGTTTCAAATTTTTTAAAGCATCATGTTGGTAAAATAACGAAGTTAAAGAAGTTCGATAGAGACGAAAGATTAGGATATTTTTGAGGTTGGATGGTCTCTTTCCGAATTTCAAAATTTTTTATTGAATTTAGCACTTTTCTTTTGTTTTAGTTTTTTAAGAAAACGATTTCTCATGTGTACATAAGATCGTATTTTTTCTGGTTTCACAAACTGTGTTTGTAGATTCATCTGGTTTCGAATTTAAATATTCAATCGTGCGAAATCTTTCAATCATATTTTAGATACCATGTTGGCTGCACTGATCTTTAATCTATACTTAAAGTGCGTCAATTTTAGTATCATCCTTCTCCTTTGTGAGCCATCCAAGTGCCAAATTGTGTCTCTGAAGTGAAGTGAAGTAAAATTAAACTATTTTATAGTGCTTAATTCAAAAATATTTAAATTAGTGTCAAAAAAGAACATTTTATGGATCTAAATTTAAAACGTTATATACTACAAGTGAAATAATAAAGTGAAAATAGTTTGAAAAAATCTTTTTATATAATTTTTTTATAATAATTTTTACAAAATAATATTTAGAAAAATATATTTTAAAAAAGGTATTGTTATACAAAGGAGCAAAATACAGATTGAAAACGAAAATATCTAGGCGCTTTTGAGCCATACAATTCGTTCCATGAGTTCTCTATACTATTCAATACTCTTTGGCGACGACGGCCTGTTTGTTTGTTCGATGCCGCTACATCAATGCCATCATACTTATTTTCAGGCAGAGACTATTTGGCGACGACGGCCTCTTTGTTTGTTCGATGCCGCTACATCAATACCATCATATTTATTTTCAGGCAGAGACTATTGTTGTACAACAACCAGGTATGTTATGCTAACGCTGTGTGGTGTTTGTGTGTGTTCACTTTGATAGATTGCCCTACCCGTGCCTACAGATGTTAACACATCAAAAATTTCCCATATTCATGAACAGTGTTTCTCACAGTGTTGGTGTTACTGCACCTAAGGCTTTCCTTTATTCGGTTTAAGTATGACTACTAGCTATTGTGTGTGTCTAAAACTTAAAAAGTCTTAAAATTAATCAGCTTTGGAAAAAAAATTGTGGTTTCCCAAAATTTACGCCAGATTGAATGCAATTGAAGTGTTTGCCCGGATGGCATGTTGTACCCTCTTCACGAAACCACGTGCCGTCAACATCCATAGCATTCTACTTAAGAACAACAATTTTTTTTGCCAAGTATTATGGTTCGATACTGATTGTGGACCAGCCCAAAATCTACACGAACTTGTGACACATTTTTGATGCATTTATTTCTCAGTAATCAGTCGTGCACTTTATGAATAAAGAAAGACATCAAGATAGAAATGAAGACGATTTTGATCGAATACCCTACATTATTTTGTAAACTGTTTTCAACAATCAAATTGCGATCTTCTGTAATTTAGGCAACCATTTTTAACGACCCGGACCTGTCAGCTGTCGCGCTGTATTCAGTTTTCTTAAAAAAACAACACATATCTTGGGAGAATTTTCGGAGACCCTTATGAATGAATACATTTGTTTTCTTTGACATTGAAAAAATAGAAAAGCAGGGCTAATTACTAAAAATCCTAATTGCCGGATTTACAATAGTAACAATTCAAACAATCCCTTATTTCGTATTAGTCTTAGACAGTATAAAAAATCAAAAATGTTTACTAAATCAAAAGTTATTGAATTGTGGTCGATGCGCGTCGTTCACCCAAGGTTCCGATTAGCGATCAAAAACTAAAATTTGAAAGTCTACTGCTATTTAAAATTCCATTTCCCTACACGGAATTAAAACCATTCTTTGTAGTTTATCATATATGTATTATAATTTACAAATATCAGTAAAATGGTACTTTTTAATACTAAATTGTAAAAAAGTACCTGAACTTGCAATTTTAAAATTTAGTACTAATTTTGTAGAATTTAGTACTAAAAAGTACCGGAATGTAGAATATCACAAACTTCACATGCTACCACTGCAGGATTTACATAACTGCTACAGCAGACCAATGATAAAGAATGCTGTCTTCTTTGTGTCCTCTCTCTGGAGAAAAATTAATAACAGCAAATGCAAACAATATGGACAAATAGCAGGAACAACAAATAATATAATAAAACATTAAACAAACCATAACACTTTTACCCTTGACAATGCTGTTGTTTGTTACTCCAATGTTCATGCAGCTTTCGAGTAATTCAAACTCAGCAAGTTATTCTGTTGGACAAAGATGGACGAGCATCTACTGGCCAACAAACCAAACGGCGTTGTGAGAATGGTCGCCATATAAAGCGTGTCTCAGTAAGAATGCACGTTTTCATTTTAAAATGAAGACAGGTATTTTTTGGGATAATTGTGATTTTTTTATTGGATTGTAAAGAAGACATGTTCCGATTAAGTATGGAATCAAATATCTGTCAATTGTCCCTTACGTTTCGGATGATAGCTCATTACACTTTTCATAAAATTTTCAATGACTTTTTCACGGAGATGAGGCTGTATATTACCGATGAAGCGTTGGATATCGGATATGAGCTCAGGAATTGTTTCTGGTTTATTCGCATGAATAAGATTTCACAAAACGCCAAAGAAAGAAATCGCACGGCATTAAATCGCTGGTTAATTTTTTGACCGCTCTTCGAAAATTCTTCGAAGTTTGCGAGCGGTCTCGGCATAATTGTCGACATTTTTCAAGTTTTTCCAATTATAAGGCGTTGTTCTTTCATAAAGCGCTTTGGTTTTAATAGTCGGAATAATCATAAAGGGTTTTTCGACAGAGACGCTACAAAAGTAAATCGATAGGGACAGCAAACGACGCCATATTTTTTCCCGCTCTTTTGACATTTCTCTTCAGTAAGGTTTGCCATTTCATCATGGAATTATTAAAATTTACTACCGAAATTTGGAGTCAGTGGCCTCAACTTTAAGAGCGCTACGTCCAATTTATGGTCGTCATAATCGTGCTACCAGATCAACAATTGAGCGTCTAGTGGAAAAATTTGAATCCACAGGCACAGTACAAAATGTTCCCGTACCAGTGAGACAAATAAGTGCCCGTAGTGTAGAGAATATTGCTGGCGCTGAGGCTTCAGTTCAAGAAAGCCCAAATGTGTCTCTCACACGTCGTTCTCAAGCGTTGGGCATCTCTGTGACGTCGTTGTGGCGAATTTTGCGAAAAGATCTTGGCCTACATCTTTACAAGATCAAATTGACGCAAGAACTCAAGCCGCTTGACCACCATAAGCGTGGTATGTTCGTAAATTGGGCTTGAAAACGATTCGGATTTTCATCGGAAATTCATCTTCAGCGATGAGGCTCATTTCTGGCTGAATGGCTTCGTCAATAAGCAAAATATGCGTTATTGGTCAGACAGCAATCCACACGTAATCCATGAGTCATCATTGCATCCCGAAAAAATTACGGTTTGGTGCGGTTTATGGGCCGGCGGCATCATTGGGCCGTACTTTCTCCGTGATGATCAAGACTGGCACATTACTGTGAATGCGGAACGCTACCGTTCAATGATCACCGAATATTTTTGGGCCCAATTGTATAATATGGACTTGGAGGACATGTGGTTCCAACAAGACTGCGCCACAAGCCACACAGCAAATGCCACAATCAATTTATTGGAAACCAAGTTTGGTGAACGTGTTATCTCACGAAATGGCCCAGTCGATTGGCCGCCTCGGTCGTGCGATTTGACGCCGTTAGATTATTTCCTGTGGGGCTACGTCAAGTCTATGGTCTATGCCAACAAGCCAGCGATGATTGATGGACTTCGTACGAATATCGAACGTGAAATTGCACAGTATCTGCCGATTTATGCTTGAAATTGGGTTCAGCGTCTGGACTTCTGCAAGCGTGCCCGTGGTAGTCATGCAAAAGAAATCGAGTTCCAGACATAATGGCATCGAACATACTTTCACAGGAACAAAGAATTTCATTGTTATCTGAAACCGGTTTTGTTTTATTTAAAAAAATTTTGTAGCGCTCTTATTGAAAACCCCGTTATGTGACAGCTGGCACATTTAAGAGTTGGCACTTTCAGTAAAAATAATTTACAATAAATGTAAAAAGTGCAATCTTACTGACACACCCTTTAATTTTTACATTTCACAACTAACGACATTTAGTTGTTTTAAAACTTTGACGCCCACGACACCAGTAACTTACTTGATTATTCTCTTCCTCTTTATACGTCCTGGTGTAAGCATTTTTTCATTGTTGTCTTTGCAGTGAGTAATTTTTATCGTTGTCGCCGCCTCCTATAAGGACACTTGCTAATGACAAACTTTAATAAAGCAACCAATGGATGAGACAACCATGGATTGTGAATGGTAAAATAGAGGACAGTGAAAGGCATTCCTGGTAGCGGATAAAAAAGAAAAAAGTGGTATAGATGATATTCTGGAAGCGTAGCGGAATTCTAGTGCCACGGTAATAGCCATCTTTGGATTCATGCTTTAAAAATTAAAGCAGAATTCATTAGAGAATACTTTTCAATACAAATCAGCAGAAAAAGGGTCGATCCTAACGACAGACTACATAAAATACAAATTTGTCTAATATGTGAAATATACACCCTGAGAACTAATTGATTGAAAAGAGGTTGTTGCAACCGTAAATTCGGCTGTTACCACCGAATTGCGGTTGCAATAACGGAATTGAGGTTGCCACAACTGAATTGAGGTTGTCACGACCGAATTTCGGTTGTGACCTCTGAATCTTGAATTATATGCGTTTTGTCAACCAAATTTTCTAAAATTTCGGTTGGAAGAATTTCGAATTAATTCGGCTGCAGCAACTGCAATTGGTACCAAATTCGGTTGTAATAACCGAATGTGGCATCCATTCAATTGGAACAACCGAATTTGGAATCAGTTTGGTTGTCAATACCGAAATTGGTATCAATTAGGTTGTCACTACCGAGTTTGATACCACTTCGGTCGTAATAATCGAATTAACCCTTAAGTCGGTTGCAACGACTGAATTCGGCATCAATTCGGTCGCTGTAACTGAATTTTTCTGAAATTCTGTAGGTACAACCGAATTTCATTTTCAATTCGGTTACCACAACATAATTCTATGTATTTCAAACTGGAGGAATGTATAATTGTCCCCGTCACGGTGATGTCATGATTTTTGTTTATGGTTATTAAAAAGGAAAGTAGAAAAATTTTAATTATGGTCTTCGTATTACATCGTCTTATTTTACATAGAATGTCCAAGCAGATATCAAGAGTTTTGAAGCTTTTCGAGGTCGGCCGTTTGAGATATTCTGCAATCATCTGTGTACGAAACGCTGTAGGACCTAAGTCAACAGATACAACACACCAGAATTGGTACGGTGGCCCATGATGGCTGGAACTTCAAAAAAAGGTCAGTAGTCCCTGTAAAATAAATTTGTTACTCTAAAGATTACTCTATATAAATTGACTGAATTTTCTAGATTTAAAATGTTTTTTATAAGAATAATGGAAAATAAATCATTTGATAATAATAAAAAAAAATTCCAAATTCATTTGTGACAACCTTTAATGAGGTTGTGTTAACCCCTAATGAAGTTGTGACAACCTCTAATCAGGTTGTGACAACCTCTACTGACGTTGTGTCAACTTCTAGTGAGGTTGTGACAACCTCTAAATTCGGTTTGTGTGAGTGTAGTAATAATTGAACTTTGTACGTTCGAAATTTGGGAATTTCCTAAAATCGTTTTAAGCGAAAATTTTTACAACGGAAACTTTTGCTGATCATCGTAAAAAATCTGGGACATAATGAAAATAAAAAAAAATTATCCAAAAATATGATACGATTGATCAAATCTTAATTTTTAATTTTTCTGACGATTCGCTGTTTTATGGAATTCATATTTTTGTCAGGAACTAAAATCAAATGAATGATTTGAAATGTTTTGCATGCATTCAGAATAAAAATCGACTTACGCGAACAACTGTTGCAAACTTTTGAATAGTTTATCAAACTATATGAGCTGAGGGTGGAAAATTCTAAGTGTATTCAGACATAAAGGAGTTGAGCGCTAACTTTTGTCACATTTAGAAGAATGAATTTCTTTTAAGTTTCCTGCCTGCACTCAAAAGCCAAAGTACAAATCGAAATGGATTATGACAAATTACACAGTGCAACTAATTTTTGAGGGATGAATTATTTTTTTCTAGATTGAAAGCGTTTTCCAGAAGCCAGCCTACTTAGTCTGATTTCGGACTGGACCGCTAACAACGGACTATCACTTAACCCATTTAAAACCGAGCTTATATTGTTCTCTCGGAAATATAAAATTCCCGTATTTGAACTACCGTCAGTTAATGGGATGCAATTACAGTTGACGGAAAAGGTCAAGTATCTGGGAATAATTCTCGACAGAAAACTGTCTGGCAAACAGAATGTGGAGGAGAGGGTGAGAAAGGCGTCTGTTGCTCTTTCTTCTCTATTGCTTCTCTATTGCATCGTAGTTTGGTGGAGGTCCCTCCAAAAGAAATATATTCTGAATTCCTTGATGAAATTCAAAGCTCAGCACGGATTAGCGATAGTGGGGCAATGGGCACGACGTCAGGTACTGCACTTAGTGCTATCCTGAATATCTGGACTCCTGATATCATGGCTGAATCGGCAGCCGCTACATCCGAGAATCAGAGATTGTGGCGTTATGATTTCGGGGCATTCCGGACACGATGAATTACTACACCGGATCAACTCTATTCCCATAAAAAGGGACTACTGTATCCCCTACCTTCTACCAGCGACAAACCTAAGTACTTCTCTTCTGAACAGGAATACCTGGGCAAAATCACTGGAAGGGTACACCAATATATATATATATATATATATGGTCTACCGTTACATACAATGTAGGGATTAGGGAGAGCTTCTCACATCCAGTGAGCTGTGCGCGTTCTAGTTTTACACTCACTGATAGGGATCTACAGTTTTACACTGGTTCCGAACGGTATTTTGATAAGCTTTTTCATGGCTAAATACTCTATAAAGGTCGCCGTCACTAAGCGAGGTGACCGCCGTCGAAAGAAATTTAAGGTGGTCAGAGCAGGGATCGAACCCGCGTTCTCATGCACAAGAGCCGCACACGCTACCATTGCACCACCGACTGCCACCAGTAGTATCAGATTTTTCACTGATGGATCAAAGTTAGACAAGCGAGTAGGCTATGGGGTCCATTCACCGGACCTAAATGTAAATATCTCCTTCGAGCTGCCTGATCACTGCAGTATATTTCAGGCGGAAATTACCGCCATACTGGAGGTTGTTGAACTACTGAAAAGTAGTGTCACAACCCTCCCAAGAATATGTTGCCATAAAATGCCTGGAAGCCGTGTTTGCTACTTCCCTGTCGGTGAAAGGGTGCCACTCATAACTTTGGATGCTGGCACAGTATTTTGACATCAGGCTCATCTGGGTACCGGGACACAGCGACATACCAGGTAATGGATAAGCTAGACAGGGTACTACGGCACAGGTTCTTCCGGCAAAAGAGGTTGTTAGTATGCCAATGTCTATCTGCCATTTGCAGATCAGGCAGTGGGCCGATAATATGTTCAAGGACAAGTAAGTGTGCTAGACAGCGTGCTGTCTTGTGCAGCCTTTTCAACCAACCAACCAAGCCTCAGGTGAGTATATTAAACCCCCGGAAGAACAGAGCCCTCTTCACTTTTTTTTATGGCCTGATGAAATTTGTTGTTTGAGCCGGAAAGCAAATATTTTACCTCTCAATTTGTAGCTATTTAAACACTGCTTTGAAAACAAACCAACAGGACTGGCAAAAGTTGAAGATTTCAATTTATTGTATTTGACAACCGCAACGAAAATTTTCTGAGCAACATTTTTGTGAAGCTTTTGATGCCCAAAAGTCCCGCTTCAAGGTACTATTTTAGCATTTCTCAAACTAAAGACGAAAAGGTTACGTTAGGAATCGACGTATAGGATTGAAGTGTTCTAAGAAAAAAATTCTCTTTCAATTTCACTGCAATATCTTATAACAAAGATGCGCTACGGTAATGACAAGCAGCGTTTTTTGGACATTTTTCAAATACTATTTGAGCTCTTAATAAAAATTTCAAAAGGCCATTAACAAAATAGTGAGAATAGTGAGGTTCTGTCCTTCCGGAGTTTTTATATAGTCACTAGGGTGGAAATGAAATGTATGAAGCAATTATTTTTTATCAAATTTTAAATAAATACCAAGCGGATTCCTACGCCGTTTATTATAAAATTAAAGTGGTGCCCTATTGAGCCCTATCGAATAACTCTAAGCCACTCCGACTTGTGGCCAAAGTTTTCGGATTTTTTTATTCATTTCTCAGTTCATTTGAATAAAAATTGCACATTCAGTTAGTTTGACCTGAACATAAAGTGATAAAAATGTGAGTAAAATCCCACCACTCTTGGGGTTCAAACTCTTAATTTGAAAATATTGGCAATTTTTATAAAGAAAATTAAATTTGGGTTTTTCGTTTTTCCTCTAAAGTTGAAAAAAAATATTAAAAAAAAAAATAAAAAAAAATATCCAACTAGGATACCAAGACCTTATAGTCACCCGACGGTTTCAGGATGATATGCAGCGGAAAATTAGGTCATCTCGAAGAAACATCGCCAAGATGGTCTTATAAGGGTGCCAGATCATAAAAAGTGCAGAAGGTGAGCTACAAAACATAAGTTATTTCCTCACACCGAGTCTATAAAATCGGATATGACAATTGATTACAAATGTGTACTGATATTTTATTTATAGATATTAATCTAAAGCTTTCTTTTGTTCGGTGACTTATAGTGAAAGTTTACGTAGAATATTTTGCCAATACCCACCAATCCCATAAAATTGCTGAACGTATCCTGTACCTAAACTGTGCAAAAGGAGTAAAATTTCACCCTCATTTAAAATCAAATCAGACGTAAACTTTCAAAATGTCGATACAAGTATATTTTTTTACACCCTCTACCAGAATCCATTGTCAGAACCGTGTTGTTTGCTTGTGTTCCACAGTATACTTAGAGTTTACTAAAATTAATCCATGCTATTATCTTCTAGTTTTGATTATGAAATCCAGATCCAATTTTTTGTTTCACTGCGTTAACTATATTTTCCTAATAATCGGAATAACATTAACGTACATTAAAGATATTAAGATATTAAGATCCTTCGGGTGTCACTAATTTTTCTGTATAAAAATATTAAGGCTTATAAAACTTGGCGAATCCATTCAGTATCTTATACAGGGCCAAGGAATACGCTGCTGAAATTTGTCCAGTCGTGACTGAACCACCCTGTATATACAACATATTTTCTACATCTGCGACGTTTTTTGGTTCAGAAATTTTCAGTATTTCTTTTGTGAGATTTCATGCATAGTATAATCATTAGGGTGTACTGAACAATTTTTTTTGTAGGAGATATCGAAAAGATGATTACGGAATCGTTAAACTCTTTTTACACGAGGGTACTTATAGTCTCCTACCGGTCCTTGGAATTTCTATTCCTAGTGTATTTGGATAAAAAAAATATATTTATTGCCAATATGGAGCTCAAGGGCAGAGTAATGACCATTATGACGAATGGAGCTGCTATTTTTCTCATATGACATTTCCTTTCATACTATTCGTGGTTCGGTCGGTGCGATATATGACGTAAATTGTCTTACACCGGATTGAATTACAAACATTTTTGACTTCAAATTTTCATGTCGTTTTGATGAAAAACTGCGAAATTTAAATGTAGTTTGCACTTTTTTTCATATTTTTTTTGTTAGTATATATTTGTGGTGTCGTTACACAAATTTATTGTTGGATGGTTTGAACCATTGCCTCTATCTGGTGCTATTTGGAACACACCAAATGTTATCAATTTACTGAGAGAGTTGGTGTCTCAAGACGTAATTGCTCTATGGTCATGACGAGCATAAATATACAAAACATATTTCCAAAATGTTGATTTTGACCGAAGTGAAGTTGGCCCACCATGGCTGGCCCACTTTTCTGTACAACGTTCAAATAGACCAAATCGTTTAGAAAAGTTCTAACGTCAATTCTAGATACGTTATTCAGGATGTTATGTGTAATCTAAAATTCAGGACATTGATATTTGAAGAGATCCTTAAAAAGGATGAAATTTAACATTTTTAATGTATGTTTCAGAAAAAGTTCATAAAGGTAAAAAAATATATGAAGCCTGTGTTAGATAACACGGGCGCATAGGTCAGACGTAGAATACGTTAGTCATTTTGCAATTAAAATATATGAATTAAATATAATTTTTGATAAATGATTTAAAACTATCAAATTTATCTTTAATTTTTATGTTAAAAATTTAGGATAGTTTTTAACAAAATTTGGGTACACTTTATATCAATTCGATGCACTTTTGAAAACAAGTGTAAATACCGCATGTGGCAACACTGGTTCGGTAATGTTCACATAAAACATGCATTGTCATTATACTTCTTCTCTTTCTCACACTGGTCCAGTGATGAACACACAGATAATCGTACTGCTCTTATATGCGAAAGCAGTTCAACCTCTTAGTCGTTTCGGCGGGAGCTCAGTAATGTTTTGGAGATGTGTCTCATAAAATTGATTTGAAGATCTATTACCAATAAAAGACACTGTAAACCAGGCAGGATACCTAGATATTTTGAATGACCATGCTATTCCTTCGGCTCAGAGATTAGTTCTTGACGAAAATTGGATTTTGCAGCATGATGATGTTCGAGCATGGTTACCAACATCGTTTTTAAATAGAGTTGGACATGTGTTCTTCCATAGCCACCACAGAATCCAGATGTAAACATAATTTAGAATGTATGGGATGTATACTAATCGACCGAAAATGAGAGTAAAACCATTGATGAAATAATAATTATCTAGAACAGCGTAGACATCTAGTTTGTACTCAATTTTATTGCATCTAAGCTGTCATAGGTGCTGAGGGAAATTTATCAGGCTACTAATTATTATTTTTTTTTTATAAATAGCAATTTGGTTATATTGAACCCATGCTTTCCACCATCCAATGTTCACTTGCAACCATACGTGTGAGGTTAAAAATATTGAGAGAATAAATTACTCTGTCCCAAATTCCTCTATGGGTAAAACTATATACTTCACAAAATATTGCCATAAAATTCATAAATAATTTTCTATACATATTTGCATATACCCTACTAAAGACGAGTTATGCCAACTTTCGATTACCCTCAATTTTTCCTAGCTGCCAAACTTTCAGTTTCTTTTCCTTACCTTTTCTTTCCCGTTCTGTTTAACTCCTTGTCGTTTAATTAATTTTTAAATAATTTCTTGTTCCCCCTTCTGATTTCAGTATATTATAAAAATAGTATGCAGGATGTACTAACTTTGAAGGGGAGAAAGTATAAATGTTTCGCTTAATTTAATTTGGTTTAATTTAATACAAATAAACAAAATTCTTTTAATATTGTACAACTCGCATTACTTACAATTCCACTTTATAACCTTAAAAAGGAAGAGTATATACACATACAATCCGGTCCCTATAGATGCATATTAGAGCGGGTTAATTTTTTTTGATGAAGCGTATAGAAAAAACGTAATCTATAGGTGATTTTGAGAAATTTTGCTGAAGAGACCATAGCTCTAAGTCGGATTTGCAGCCCCCCAAAATTTAAAAATTTATTTTTTTTTAAGACCAGCACTCAGGGGATGCCCCCTATAAATGCAATGCATTGTGCTGGCGACGGAAATTTAGGTAGAGGAGGGTGGAAAGAGGGGGTAGTGCATATTTACATTTGCCTTGAATCGCTGTATGTCACAATTGGCGGGAAATACACTTGCGGGAAGTTTATTCCACATACGGACCGTACGACTGAAGAACGAATTTTCTCTGTAGTGTGTTGTGCGATCGACTGGCCAATAGATAGTAAACGGATGGGAGTTCCTTGACAGCCGCGTACTTCTGCCAAATGTCCTCACATCTGGTATAAGTTGACGGATGTCCGACGAACACGCACCGTGAAAATACCGATAGAACAGTGTCACGCAACCCACATTACGTCGATGCTCAAGGGAGGCAGTAGAGCTGGACACCCTACTGTCCCCTATCAACACCTTTGCTCTCCTTTGTACACGGTCCAGCAACTCCAAAGATGACTTTGGAGCACCTGCCCATATATGGGAGTTATATTCCATTCGCGGCCTGATGTAGGTGGTGTAAATATTAAGGAGATCAGATGGAGTGAAGTACTTCTTGCACCGCTTTAAAAAGCCTAGGCACTTCGATGCATCTTTCGACACTTCAAATACATGTTTTGCCCAGCGAGCATCACATTGTATTTTCATGCCCAGAACATCAATAGCGTCTGATTCCTCAATATCCACACCATCCATAGATAATGACGATACGACTGTGTCAGCTGTCCGCTTGTGCGAACGCAGACAGCACTGGGTCTTCCCCGCATTAAAACTTACTCTATTCAATCGACCCCACTCAACAATGGCCTCGAGATCGCGGTTGAGTGTTTCATTCATTAACTGACGTTTATCACTAATTTCCTGAAGATTTGGCCTGTGGTCGAATGAATATGAATGACAGAGATTACTGTCATCCGCAAAAGAGTAGATTTGGTTCACAGTCCGACCCTGGAGATCGTCAATGAAAATAAGAAAAAGAGAAGGAGAGAGAACAGAGCCCTGTGGTACCCCTGCCGTTAATTTATGTTCATCGGAAGAGATGCCATCTATAACAACTCTTATAGTGCGATCTCTGAGAAAACTCGATATAAATCGAGTGAAATTATCACCAACACCAAAAGCAGCCAGCTTCGACAAGAGTGCCTCATGCCAAACTCTGTCGAAGGCCTTGGAAATATCTAGAGCCACCACCTTACTCTCACCAAGCCGGTGGATGGATCGACTCCACAGTTCCGAAAGGAACGCCATCAGGTCTCCCGTAGATCTTCTCCTACGGAAGCCTTACTGTCGATCTTTAAGCAGGTAATTTGACTCGAGATACTTCACAAGATGGTGGTTAACCATGCTAACCATAGATATTTTTCCATATATAACGGGTTTTTCAATAAGAGCGCTACAAAAGTTTTTTTAAATAAAACAAAACCGGTTATAGATACCGATGAAATTCTTTATTCCTGTGAAAGTACGTTCGATGCCATTATGAATGGAACTCGATTTCATTTGCATAGCCACCACGGACACGCTTGCAGAAGTCCAGACGCTGAATCCAATTTTCGACGGTTTTCAAGCATAATTCGGCCGACACTGCTGCAATTTCACGTTCGATATTCGAACGAAGTTCATCAATCGTCGCTGGCTTGTTGGCGTAGACCATAGACTTGACGTAGCCCCACAGGAAATAATCTAACGGCGTCAAATCGCACGACCGAGGCGGCCAATCGACTGGGCCATTTCGTGAGATAACACGTTCACCAAACTTGGTTTCCAATAAATTGATTGTGGCATTCGCTGTGTGGCTTGTGGCGCCGTCCTTTTGGAACGACATGTCCTCCAAGTCCATATTATCCAATTGGGGCCAAAAATATTCGGTTATCATTGAACAGTAGCGATTCGCATTCACAGTAATATGCCGGTCTTGATCATCACGGAAGAAGTACGGCCCAATGACGCCGCCGGCCCATAAACCGCACCAAACCGTAATTTTTTCGGGATGCAATGATGACTCATGGATTACGTGTGGATTGCTATCTGACCAATAACGCATATTTTGCTTATTGACGAAGCCATTCAGCCAGAAATGAGCCTCATCGCTGAAGACCATAAATTGGACGTAGCGCTCTTAAAGTTGAGGCCACTGACTCCAAATTTCGGTAGTAAATTTTAATAATTTCGACTCGTTGTTGGCTCGTATATCTTTCCATGATGAAATGGGAAACCTTACTGAAGAGAAATGTCAAAAGAGCGGGAAAAAATATGGCGTCGTTTGCTGTCCCTATCGATTTACTTTTGTAGCGTCTCCGTTGAAAAACCCTTTACATAGAATAATTTAATTAAATTCGTCATAAAATCGGATAGAATTATAGTAGATTTCTCAATGAGGGCTTGTTCGAAAGGTATTTTTTATCACCTTTCAGAATCTTTATTGATACCAATATTTTGTTTTATTTTTAGTAGAGATATTAGGAATTTTTTGTCGAAAAATAGCCTAAAATTAACTTATTCTACATGTATCAATACAGATTCTGAAAGGTGAAAAAAATACCTTTTGGGGGGCTCCAAATCCGACTTAGAGCTATGGTCTGTTGAGCAAAATTTCTCAGAATCACCTATAGATTACGTTTTTGCCATACGCTTCATCAAAAAAAATCGTTCCATACAATTTGACCCTCCCTAATGCATATCCTTATGCAGACAAATACATTGGAACGTCCACATAAACATAGATATGCACACCGGTTATCATATCTCGAATGCAAAACAATAATGCCATCATACACCATACATATGCAAGTATATAAGTATACATTTTCAAAAGAGCAAGAGAGTGTAGTGCCATAATGTTGTACAATAAATTTAGTCCCATGATACCCTGAGCGCGCAATAACCAAGTAGTGCGTGGTTAAACCCTTGTAAAAGTAGTTGTATCTTTGGGATCATCTTTATAATGTTATATGATAAATATTAGCGTACGTCCTTGGGGATTTATCCAGTAGCTTCATTTATACAGTCATATTAGCACCTTCCAAGTACCGTCTTATGTTTTTCCCCATGAACATTGAGCATCGTATTCATATCATACACGGATGAATAAGGAAATGTATATTTACACCACCATCCACACAACACACCAAAGAGTCAGTTAATAGGATAGGAAGCAACTGAGTACATTGCATCATATGGTTCGTTATTCGTGTTGTAGATTCACAAAACTCACAGGGTGATATTTTGTGGTGTTGTTATTTTCGTTAACCTTTTTCCATTTCCAAATTTCTATGTTTGTGTTATTAACCCATTAAATTCGATGTAGTTTCGAGAGCATTTACACGATAACCCCGGATGGCAGACTGTGTTAGTTTATAGTTTTTGACAATAAATAGATTTGTTGATGTTGCAATTTTTCGAAGGAAACTTATCATTCCCTTATCATTCCTATTCCCGAAATATAAATACTAACTTCGTAATATTTAAAACTGAAATTTAAAATGTAACCTATGGTGATTTGGATATGGACTGTCCTTGGAGGTGGAAAGTTTCTGATAGCCGTTCACTTGGGAGTGGTGAGAAATGATTCCTTCATTGGGCAGTCTAAGCAGTTCACTACTTTCACGCAGTATGTCCTGGGCAATGGATTTATCGGAAACCTCAGTTAGCTAGCTAAAGTGAGAACGTGGAAAGAATGAACAGCCTCGTGGGTTATGCGGTCTCTGATATGTCTCAGGATTATTAGGTGACCCTGTCACTGAAGCTCTTCGAACTAGTGGATATATTCTTCTGCCGTTTAAAGGCGGATGAACCAACAACCCTGGTCGGATCGAATGGCGGATCAAAATAGATGAAACCAAAATCTAGTTTCGACACATTGCATTCTGGTCAGCGTCTGATCCATAATGGGCGGCTGAAACATAATCATCCTGTCAGTAGGTAAAATGCAAACCACGTCGGACTGGTTTTGCCTCCTCCCGAAAATATAATGAACAAAGAAGCCCCATTACTGTTGACGACCCCTCACAAACGTTATAAGGACCACAATTTAAGGATATGTACCTGGAATGTGCGAACACTTCACAGGACGGGTGCCACTTTCCAACTGGCGGATGTCGTAGAGAAATATAAATGCGATGGATAGGATATGGTTGGTTGTGGCCATCGGTGGTGCAATAGTAGTGTGCGCGGCTCTTGTGCATGAGAACGTGGGTTCGATCCCTGCTCTGACCACCTAAAATTTCTTTCGACGGCGGTCATTTCGCTTAGTGACGGCGACACTATCCAGTATGTAGCCATGAAAAAGCTTCTCAAAATACCGTTCGGAAGCGGTGTAAAATTGTAGGTCCCAATCAGTGAGTGAAAACTGGAAAGCGCACAGCTCAGCGATTGTGAGAAGTTCTCCCCTGTCCCTTCAGGGGATGTAACGGGAAACCATTTATTTTATTTTTTAGGATATGGTTGTACCAGAAAGAAAATATGCGATATTTAGTTCAGCTACCATGAGCGAAGGCACGAATTTGTGTGCGGATTTATAGTTGGTAAGACACTGCGACACCAAGTTTAAAGGTTCAACCAAGTGAGTGAACGAATAGTCACAATCCGCATCAAAGTGAAATATTTCAACATCTCGTTAATTTGTGTGCACGCACCGACAGAGTATAAAGACGATGAGGTCAAAGAATTATTTATGAGCGTCTTGAAGAGGTATACGTACACTGCCCTGACCACGACATTGAGATTATTTTAGGGATTTTAATGCCAAATTGGGAAAGAAAAGTGTCTCTCGAACAACCATCGGTAATCACAATCTACATTATACCACTTCCGATAATGGAATAAGACCAAATTCCCCAGCAAAACGTCGGGACATGTACTTATGTAACTTGTATTTGACCGCCGATCACTGACGCCTACCATGTGTCGCACAGTGTTAATAGGTGGAGTTGTATACACTCGCATATTTCGAGATTTGCTTAGTTCAGGTCAGCACAATATGTATTTTGTATTTTGATAGTAAATGCGGCAAATTGCCACATTTGGGTAACATAGCTCCGATAGACCAAAAATTAAACCAACAAAATGGTTTCCCTGTACATCCCCCGAAGGGATTTGGGAGAATTTCTCACAACCAGTGAGCTGTGCGCGTTCTGATTTTACACTCACTTATTCGGACCTATAATTTTACACCGCTTCCGAACGGTACTTTTGAGAAGCTTTGTCATGGCTAAATACTCGATAGTGCCGCCGTCACTAAGCGAGCTGACTGCCGTCGATAGATATGTTAGGTTTTCTGAGCAGGGACCGAACCCACGCATTCAAGTGCAAGAGTCACATTAAGTTATTTCAAACCAAAATTAGGCGTGAAACACTCTTAGTCTGAAGTTGACCAGCAAATCGCCTGTCATATTATTCCTTCCTTTATACATGCGTATGCACTGAATAATGTGTGTTTGTTGTTGTTTGGAAATATTACATGTTTGTAGCTTGTCGCAAATATAATATACTTGTGTCCAAACACATTGTGTTTGCTATTCAATACAACATGTTTGAGAAACAATAAATAATAGGTTATAATATATGAATTTATGATCCAAATGTTGCGTTGTTTGTTAAAAATTGCGGAAAACAAAAACGTGGTAGGTAATAGATGCACAAAAAGCACCAGATTATCATTTCATGAAACAGTGCTGACATGTATATGCTTTCTGCAATATATTGCTGTGGCCGTTATTTTTAAGCCTGTACAATTTATGTAAACGTACAACGAACGACCCGAGCTAAACCTTAAATCATTAATTTCACAGTTATACATCTTTACCTGAAGTCTCTTAAACAATTTCATGCGAATTTAATCTAATAAAACAACAAATTCATATCCACTTTATTAAAGAAACTAATGCGGAATATCTCCGAATATTGCATGTGCCCACTCTCAAATATTGTCAAACCCCTAGCAATTAATCATCTCATAAAACTTTGATACATTTAATTGACCCTGTCATATATAAATACCATTCAATGTAACAATGAATGTTACATCACGATGGTCATTTGTCGATTTAAATTGTCAATTTATTGACATCAATATACGGTATTTTTTATTCCGAAGGTTTCACAATAACCATCTCTTATTACGGTTTCATCGCCGTCTTCCATTGCGGTAAACACAATGTCTTCCAAGGCAGACACAATCAAGAGTACAACCTCTTCTCTAAGTATTCGATGGACACACGTCTGTGCCATTAAAATCACCTCCCGCGGCTGTTTAGCTACTACAATTTCCTCCCGTTCCTACATTACCCTGAAGAAATTTATGAGCTCTTCCCTTTGCCATTTCGCAGTTAATGTGGAAATTGAGAATTTATTTCATATAAAAATTCTTCTAAATGTGTATAATTTTGCAAAGTGAAACAGTTTCTTTCTCGTTCCACCCCTGGTCGTGCATATCACTTAGTGGGGTTCACACTTTGTTGGTGTCGTCCCATTTCACGAAATGTTATGCTACCGTCCTCCTACCACTTTGGGTAGAAAAAGAAAACATAAATGTGTTTGACCTTAGATGTTTATTTTGCCGATGGCTTTCCATTAAATTTTTTTATACCTCGAGCTGTTTAAAGTGTCCACATTGCAGGCAACCAAGTCAGCGCGTTTGACAATACGAAGCCAAACCATACAAGTATCTGCTTTTTGGACACCATTCCAATAAATAGATCGTACATATCATTGGTACTAGCTCGAAGGCACAGATAAATGTGGCACATTATTGCACTTGAAATTTAATAACATTATTGGACATACATATGGATGGGTAATGATATACTTATATTTATAGTAGTCCACATTTCAATAAAATGTTAAGATGAAAGTGTAAATTTATTCATGGCAAAGCCTGGGCCCCATATATGTTTTCTTAGGAAAACTTGCGTCCCACATACTTTTTCTTACAGCAATTTTGTGTGGCACATAATTCTTCTGAGATATTTGTATACTGCTTACTTTTTCTAAGAAAAACTCGTGTCCCGCATATAGTTTTCTAGTTTCGTATGCCACGAATAATCATAGGAAAACTTGAGGTCCACACTCTTTTTGTTAGAAAAACACAAATTTTTCTAAGATAACCTATGTGGGACACAAGTTTTTCCAAGAAAAAGTATGTGGGACAAACAATTTTTCAAGAAAAAGTATGTGGGACACAAGTTTATCTAAGTAAAACTATGTCGACGAAAGTTTTTGTAGGAAAAACTATGTGGGACACAAATTTTTCTAAGGAAAAGTATGTGGGACACAAGTTTTTCTAAGAAGTTACTTTTTTTTGGATAAACTTGAGTCCCATATATTTTTTCTTACAAAAAGTTGGGTCCCTCATAGTTTTCTTACAAAAACTGGTGTCAACATAGTTTTACTTAGAAAAACTTGCGAACACATAATTTTTCTGTGAAAAACTTGTGTCCCACATACTTTTTAAAAAAAAAACCTGTGTCCCACACACAGTTTCTTAGAAAAAATTTTGTCCCACATACTTTTTCTTAGACAAACTTGTGTCCCACATACTTTTTCTTGGAAAATGTTTTGTTCCACATATTTTTCTTGAAAAACTTGTGTCCCACATAGATTATCTTAGAAAAATTTATATCCCACATAAGTTTTCTTAGAAAAACTTTTGCCCCACAGACATTTGCTTGGAAAAATTTGTGTCCCACATACTTTTCTTGGAAAAACATCTGTCCCACATATCTCTTAGAAAAATCTATGTCCCACATACTTTTTCTTAGGAAAACTTGTATCCCACATACTTTTTCTAAGTATGTCCCACATACATTTCTTGGAAAAGTTTTTGACCCACATAGATACTCTTAGAAAAATTTGTATCCCTCATACTTTTTCTTAGAAAAGTTTGTGTCCCACATAATTTTTCTTAGAAAAACTTTTGGCCCACGTATTTTTTCTTAGAGAAACTTGTGTACCACATACTTTTACTACAAAAAATTTGTGTACCACATACTATTTGTGAGAAAAACTTGTGTCCCACATACCTTTTCATAGAAAGACTTGTGTCCGACACACTTTTTCTAGGAAAAACTTGTGTCCCACATACTTTTCCTTAAAAAGAAAATTTATCTTGAATAGACTTGTGTCCCACATAATTTTTCGTAGAAAAGCTTGTATCCCACATACTTTTCCTAAGAAAAACTTGGGTCCCACATATTTTTTTTTTAGAAAAACTTGTGTCCCACATATTTTTCATAGAAAAACTTTTGTCTCACTTACTTTCTCTTACAAAAACTTGTGTCTCACATACTTTTTCTTGGAAAAACTTGTGTCCCACATATTTTTCTTAGAAAAACTTGTATCTCACTTGCTTTCTCTTACAAAAACTTGTGACCCACATACTATTTCTCAGAGAAACAAGTGACCCACATAATTTTTCTTAGAAAATCTTTTGTCCCACATACTTATTCTTAGAAAAACTTGTCTCCCACTACTTTTTCTTAGAATAATTTGTGTCCCACATATTTTTTCTTAGAAGAATTTGTGTCCCACATATTTTTCTTAGAAAAACTTTTGTCTCACTTACTTTCTCTTACAAAAACTTGTGTCTCACATACTTTTTCTTGGAAAAACTTGTCTCTCGCATACGTTTTCTTGGAAAAATTTGGGTCCCACATATATTTTCTTAGAAAGACTTGTGACCCACATACTATTTCTTAGAGAAACAAGTGACCCACATAATTTTTCTTAGAAAATCTTGTGTCCCACATACTTTTTCTTAGAAAATCTTTTGTCCCACATTCTTTTTCTTAGAAAAACTTGTGTCCCACTACTTTTTCTTCGAATAATTTGTGTCCCACATAATTTTTCTTAGAAGAATTTGTGTCCCACATATTTGTCTTAGAAAAACTTTTGTCTCAATTACTTTCTCTTACAAAAACTTGTGTCTCACATAATTTTTATGGGGAAAACTTGTCTCTCACATACGTTTTCTTGGAAAAACTTGGGTCCCACATATATTTTCTTAGAAAGACTTGTGACCCACATACTATTTCTTAGAGAAACAAGTGACCCACATACTTTTTCTTAGAAAAACTTGTGTCCCACATATGTTTTCTTAGAAAAACTTGTATCCCAGATAAGTTTTCTTAGATCAACTTGTGTCCCACATACTTTTTTCGTAGAAAAACTAGTTTCCCACATACCTTTTCTTAGTAAAACTTGTGCCCCACATACTTTTTCTTAGAAAGACTTGTGTTCCACATACTTTTTCTTACAAAAACTTGTGTCCCACATACGTTTTCTTAGAAAAACTTGAATCCCAGATAAGTTTTCTTAGAACAGTTTGTGTCGCACATGCTTTTTCTTAGAAAATATTGCGTCCCACATATTTTTTCTTAGAAAATCTTGTGTCCCACATACTTTTTCTTAGAAAAACTTGTATCCCAGATAAGTTTTCTTAGATCAACTTGTATCCCACATAATTTTTCTGAGTAAAACTTGTGCCCCACACACCTTTTCTTAGTAAAACTTGTGCCCCACATACTTTTTCTTAGAAATACTTGTGCCCCACATACTTTTTCTTAGAAAAACTTGTGCCCCACATACTTTTTCTTAGAAAAACTTGTGCCCCACATACTTTTTCTTAGAAAAACTTGTGTCCCACATACTTTTTCTTGGAAAACTTGAGTGCCACATACGTTTTCTTAGAAGAATTTGTGTCCCACTAGTTTTTTTTAGAAAAACTTTTGTCCAACATACTTTTTTAGAAACGCTTGTGTCCCACATACTTTTTCTTACAAAAACTTTTTTCCCACATACTTTTTCTTAGAAAAACTTGCGTCCTCCCACTACTTCTTCTTAGAATAATATGTGTCCCACATAATTTTTCTTAGAAGAATTTGTGTCCCACATATTTTTCTTAGAAAAACTTTGGTCTCAATTACTTTCTCTTACAAAAACTTGTGTCTCACATACTTTTTATGGGGAAAACTTGTCTCTCACATACTTTTTCTTAGAAAAACTTGTGTCCCACATATGTTTTCTTAGAAAAACTTGTATCCCAGATAAGTTTTCTTAGATCAACGTGTGTCCCACATACTTTTTTCGTAGAAAAACTAGTTTCCCACATACCTTTTCTTAGTAAAACTTGTGCCCACATGCTTTTTCTTAGAAAGACTTGTGTTCCACATACTTTTTCTTACAAAAACTTGTGTCCCACATACGTTTTCTTAGAAAAACTTGAATCCCAGATAAGTTTTCTTAGAAAAGCTTGTGTCGCACATGCTTTTTCTTAGAAAATATTGCGTCCCACATATTTTTTCTTAGAAAATCTTGTGTCCCACATACTTTTCTTAGAAAAACTTGTATCCCAGATAAGTTTTCTTAGATCAACTTGTATCCCACATAATTTTTCTTAGTAAAACTTGTGCCCCACACAGCTTTTCTTAGTAAAACTTGTGCCCCACATACTTTTTCTTAGAAAAACTTGAGCCCCACATACTTTTTCTTAGAAAAACTTGTGCCCCACATACTTTTTCTTAGAAAAACTTGTGTCCCACATACTTTTTCTTGGAAAACTTGAGTGCCACATACGTTTTCTTAGAAGAATTTGTGTCCCACTAGTTTTTTTTAGAAAAACTTGTATCTCACTTGCTTTCTCTTACAAAAACTTGTGTCTGTAATAATTAAAATACAATTTGGAATTCTTTTGGTTGAGCTATCTTGAGCGTCAAAACCTTTCTGTGTCTTTATTGAATATTTTGGTTCTTTTTATATTAAATCTAAATACAATAGTATCTTACATTAATATTCCCATTCCTATATAATTTATATGGAGTTGTCGCGGCAGACCAACGAATATCATATGCGTATCCCTCAGCAGAGGGAACGCTCGCTGCTCATGGCTTATCATGCCGTATACATTGTTGTATGTGTGCGACGTTCTTGGAGCTATGAACGGTCGCTGTCAGCAGAGACGATCACCGTTCTGTGGCTATGCAACATTGTATGTGTCGCTGTGTGTATGCAGTAGAACATACTCAAAGCCATGGACGGTCGCCGTCATGTCTGCGTGTCCTATGCTGACGAATCAGTTTCACTGGCGTGAGAACTGTTCTTTACCTTGCGTACAGAGCAATGTGTATCGTTTAGAGTATTAAACGGCGCTTGTTATGTGGAGTGTGTTTGTCTGTTCGACTTTTGGTTATTTGGACACTTTGGGAAGTGCCAATGAAATGTAAGCTAATACCTCTTTTGGTATTTCTTTAATATGTATTTCTGTTGGTTATGTTGGCTTTAGTTTGTACTCTATAGTCGTTGGTTGCGTTGACTGTGTATGTATGCTACACCTCCATTTTTCAGAAGAATGATCATATAACGTGAGTTTTATGGACATTCTTTTACAATGTTATTAAGTTTATGTTTATTAAATATATTATATTGTACTTATTATCTAGTCATTTCTTATGTAATTAGAAGGACTTATTATTGTATAAGTTTATTATCATTTGTTCCTTATTATTATTATTATTAGTATTATTAACCATGGTTTTTATTGTTATAATTATTTTATTGTTCATAAATTTTAATTCTATTCTTATGAACTATTTGTTCTTTGTTAGTTTTGGGATCTATTATGTTTACATTTTCCCTTAATAGTAGATTTTTAATTTTAAAGGGACCGATATATTTTCTATCTAGTTTATGTCCTGATTCATTTCTTAACAATACTAAATCTCCTTTATTGAAATTATAATCTACAATGTTCTTATCATAATATTCTTTTTGTTTTTCCTTATGCTTATTTAATAGTATCTGAGATCTCCTAAGCGCTATTTCTAATCTATATTTGGCCTCGTTGGCGTAATTGTCTACATTATAGAGTGGAGTTATTTGATCCACTTCATTCATTTGTACCATTTTATGTGGTATTCTCGAAAATACTAATTCATACGGACAGTAGTTATGTACTGTTGATGGTGTTGTATTGAAACAATACGTGAAGTACTTAAGCCATTCATCCCAGTCATCTTTATCCACCGATATGTAGGATCGTACGTATGCATTGAAAGTTCTATGGCTTTTTTCAATTGTACCTAGCGTCTGGTGATGGTGTGCCGTTGAAGTTAGTTTCTCGATTTTCAATAGTGCGCATAATTCATTTAATATGGCGTTTTTGTATTCAGTTCCCATGTCCGTAATGAACGTCTTCATTGGACCATATATAAGAATGAAATTTTCAAAAATTGCCTTAGCGATTGTTTGCGCGCTTTTGTCCCGTATGGGTATTGTGACTAAATACTTAGTCAGGTCACATATCATTGTTATGGCGTATTCATTTCCGTAAATTGATTTAGGAAATGGACCACTGGTATCGACAAATACCGTATCAAAAGCTCCCGCCGGCGTAGGAGTTATTACTAATGGACCTTTCAAATGTTTGTTGGTTTTGGTTGTCTGACACGTGTGGCACATTTTGACATATCTAGTTATGTCTTTTATCATGTTTCGCCAAAAATAATACCGTTTTACTTTCTGTATTGTCCTGAAAGTTCCACAGTGACCACCTTCAATGGGGTCATCATGATATTTTATCATTATGTTCTGAATAGCTATAGCATCTTTGCAATCAATGTGGGTCACCTTATTTAGTAGCGCTACTTTAATATGAATTAATTTCCTATTGCCCATATCTTTGAATTCATTAATCGAGATAAATTCGAAAATTTTCTCACTAGGTGCCACTTGTAATTTGTCAATGCTGTGTTTACAGGCTACTTCTTCGAGCCTCGGGAAGAACTGTCCTAAGTCAAGTTTCCCATTATTAAACAAGTCATTGATTTGTATATATGCTATTATAGATTTTCCACGTTTGATGTAACATCTTGCGGGAAAAATCTTTAATTTATAATATTTCCTGACGTTAGTGTTATTTAAAGGAACATATATACTGGGCTTTTTAATTTTATTTGATTTATGCTGCTCATTCAAAGTATTACTTTTATCCGTATTCATATTATTTCGTGTCATGGATCTTGTCGTTATTGTCAATATTTGTGTTGCTGTTATATTCATGTCCTTGAGATCATGTATTGTTATCCGCGATAGCGCGTCTGCAACGTAATTATCTTTTCCCCTAAGATATTCTACTGTAAAGTCATATTCCTCTAGGTCAAGCCTCATTCTCCTCAGTTTTGAACTTGGGTTCCTCATTGAAAATAGATATGATAGTGGTCTGTGATCCGTACGGACGAGGAATTGTCTTCCGTATATGTATGGTCTAAAGTGTGTTATAGCCCAATGGATTGCTGTTAATTCTTGTTCGATGGTTGATTTATTGCTTTCACCTTTAGTAAAGGTTTTGGAAGCATAGGCGACTGGTAAATGTTTTCCTTCATGTTCCTGAGTCAAAACTGCGCCGCAAGCGTGTTTGCTTGCGTCCGTAATTATGCAAAACTGCTTTTCGAAATCCGGGTATTGCAGTAATGTTGGACTCATTAATGCCTTTTTAAAGTGATTAAATGCTATGTCGCAATCTTTAGTCCATTCGAACTGAACACCTTTTTTAGACAGTCTTGTAAGATGCCGAGAATATTCTGAGAAGTTTTTAATAAATCTTCGATAGTAATTGCAGAAGGCTACGAATCTTCTCGCGCCATCTGCATCAGTGGGTTTTGGGTAATTTTCTATTACTGAGTATTTACTATCATCTGGGAGTATTCCCTTATCTGTACATTTGTGTCCTAGGTATGTTACTTCTGTCATAAAAAATGAACATTTTTTAGGGTGTAACTTGAGATTGGTTTTTCGACATAGTTCAAAAACATTTGTAAGATTTGAAAGCATGTGGTTTTCGGAACATCCTAATACGACCAGGTCGTCCATGTATAGGAAAGCTTGTTCTGGTTTCAAACCACTGAAAGCCAATGTCATCATTCTTTGGAATGAATTTGGTGCTATTTTTAGTCCATAAGGAAGTCTAGTGAATCTGTATGACCCATTATTAGTCGAAAATGACGTAAGGTCTCTAGATTTCTCTTCCAACTGGATTTGATGGAATCCAGACATTAAATCTAAACATGAGAAATATTTAGCCCTACCAAGTTGGTCTAGAATATCGTCTATTCGTGGTAAAGGGAATTTGTCCGCTACTAGCTTTTTGTTAATCTGTCTATAATCTATTACAAGTCTCCATCTCTTTTCCGTAGAACCAGGGAGAGACTTTTTGGGAACCAACAAGATTGGACTGTTATATTCGGAATGCGATGGTTCGACTATTCCATCGTCTATTAGTTTCTTTACGTGTTCGTGAATTTCCTCCTTATGTGTATGTGGTACACGGTAGTTCTTAATGTATACCGGTTGTTTGTCCTTAACCCTTAACTTTTGTTTATAGAAATTATTTGTGGTTATTGTTTCCGTTTCTAAACCAAAGACATCACTGAATTCAGAACAAAGATCTTTTAAAACATTTTCGAACTGTTTTGGAAAATTTTTCTCTAATAAAATTTGTGTCTTTCTTTGTTTTTCATTTGAATTGTTTGTAATAATTTCGTAATCATTAATGTCTTCAGTTGTGATTTGTGATTCTTTTATTGTAACTATTTTATCGTTTGTATTTAAAATGCGAATATATGCATTGTTTGCCTTTACCAAGGTGCTAGCTATAAAAATACCTGGTTGAATTTCTTGGTGAGGTACCAATATGTCTTGATTTGTGGCAACTAGCCTAATATGGCGTATCACCTCAGATCTTGCTGGCAGTGTTAATCTTTCATTGCATGTATTCGTAATTTGTATTTCTATCTGTTGTGTGAAATTTGGTGGTCGTAGGATAAGGTAATCAAAATCATCATTAAAGTCTAAAATACAATTGTATTTTCTTATGAAATCCATACCGATGATTCCGTCGCATGGTATTGGGAAATCATCGTTCACAACGTGAAAAGTATGGGGAATTAAAAAGTTTTTGTATCTTAGATCAAAATTTGTTGTTCCTATTGATTTTATTTTACCATGTCCTATACCACTTAATGTTGATATTCTATTTGTGTTTATTTCATCTTGTGTAAAGTGAGTAAGTTTTATTAATGAAATATCTGCTCCTGTGTCTACTAATAATGTTATTTCCTCGTCATGGTGTTCCATTTTGACGTTAACAAAAATACTCATATTAAGGCTAAGGTTATACACTTTTCTGTTCTCCGGCTTGATCTTAGGGGAATTTTCTAGTTTTCCGGGTTGTCTTGGTCTGTGTTAGTTACTCTAACGTTACTGTTTCGACCATTGTGGTTTTGTCTGTTATTATTATCATTGTGGTTGTTTCCACGTCTGTTTCCACGGTAGTTAGAATTGTCATTTCTGTATCTATTGTTGTTATTGCGATTGTTGCCATTGCCATTTCTTCCTCTATATCCACCTCTACCATGTGGTCTTCCTCTGTTCCCACGGTAGTTTCTGTTTGACCTGTTTCCGAAGTATAGGATAGTATTTTGTTGTCCAGTAGCGTCTGTGCAGCTACTAACAAATTTTCCTATAGCTTCGTTCATATTGTCAAACTGACCTGCTTCCATGATGAGTTTAACTCTTTCAATGGTGCAATTTTTGGTCATTGCCTTCACCGCGACTTGGGTGGTATATTTTTGTGCCAATGTGCGTGACAAACCATCGGAGATGTATGCACCTTCCAATGATTTTGTCAATTTGTCCAGCTCATCACAATAAGAATTGGCAGACTTATTGTTCTGTCGGATGTTCAGTATTTTGGCTGATAGGACCTCAACTGATTCACCTTTCACAGAACTTGACAGTTTCGAAATTACGTCTTGTATGGTGGATTCATTTTCAAGTAGGTTTCTGGCGTTACCTGTTAATTTTGTCTTAATCAGGTTTATGGCTACCGCTTCGTGGGTGCCTTTTAGTGCATCCACTAAGGAAAGCGCATCTAAAAATGATCTTAAATTCTCAGGTTTCCCATCGAAATCAGGGATTAACCTTGTGGCCGTATTTAAAAATTCTATAACTGTTTGTGCCATATTGACTTCCGTTCCAATTAACTCAATGGTTTTCGTCCTAATTGTGGCTTCACTTTCAATATTAGTATTTAAAAATTTAGTATTTAGTATTTAAAAATTTAATCTGAGTTTGGGACATTATATATAAGTCTACAGTAGGTAACTATTTTATCCCGATCCATAAGTTACTCTGTGGTGCTTAGATTTTATCTAAGTTATCTCCACGACTTGAGTATCTCTTCTTTAGAGATCTCTTATGCAATAAATATAACTTTAGTATTAAGTTGACTGCACTTAATACTGTGGAGATAAGTAGGAAGATCCACAATGAATCTATTTGTGAAGTGTGATCGACCACTTCTACATTATTAATGACATTCGCAGTCGGATCACTTATTTTCGAGTTTCTATGACCCATAATTATCCTTATCCACTCAGGTTTTCCTTTCTTTTTACATAAAAATTATTTTATTAATTATACCTACAATTTTGCTTATTATATTTTCTTTTAAAATAATTTTTCTTATTTTGTCTCGAGCGAGTACATAAAAATTAAAAAATTTTACATAAAAATTATCCTACCAATTATACATACAATTTTGTTTATTATATTTTCCTTTAAAATAATTTTTCTTCTTTTGTCTCGAGCGAGTACTCGCTTATAGACCCTAGGTATGCGCTTGGAATCGCATACGAAAATACAAGGAAATTTTTCTATAATAATTTTTCTATATACTATATTCCCGTCTCAATTGGTCATCGCCGAATGGGGATCTTCCTTCTCTAGCTGTCATTGCACCTTCTTGACCTCCTTGATTGTTAGAGGTTGTGGGCCTTCCTTCATTCTTCGGTTGTTTCGGCTGTGGCCCCTCTCGTATGGCTGGGCCAACTGTCTTTTGGCCAGACAGTATCTTCATTCTCGCCGCTGACGGATTTTTGGCTATCACGTCAGAGAAAATGTTTCTTTAATCCTGGTGCATTTTGGTGCACTTCAGGATTTAACAGCGGCTAAAACGCTATGTTATTTGGACAAAATGATCCAACTCCAGCTCCTTTTTTTTTATTTTTGGAGTTCCTGGAGATCCCTGAGCTTTTGGAGCTGTGGGATTGTTTCTGAGCCTTTTTAGCTCCCGATTTTTCCTCCGTGCTTTTTTATATTTGAAGCACTGGCAGGATCGCCATGTAATAATTAAAATACAATTTGGAATTCTTTTGGTTGAGCTATCTTGAGCGTCAAAACCTTTCTGTGTCTTTATTGAATATTTTGGTTCTTTTTATATTAAATCTAAATACAATAGTATCTTACATTAATATTCCCATTCCTATATAATTTATATGGAGTTGTCGCGGCAGACCAACGAATATCATATGCGTATCCCTCAGCAGAGGGAACGCTCGCTGCTCATGGCTTATCATGCCGTATACATTGTTGTATGTGTGCGACGTTCTTGGAGCTATGAACGGTCGCTGTCAGCAGAGACGATCACCGTTCTGTGGCTATGCAACATTGTATGTGTCGCTGTGTGTATGCAGTAGAACATACTCAAAGCCATGGACGGTCGCCGTCATGTCTGCGTGTCCTATGCTGACGAATCAGTTTCACTGGCGTGAGAACTGTTCTTTACCTTGCGTACAGAGCAATGTGTATCGTTTAGAGTATTAAACGGCGCTTGTTATGTGGAGTGTGTTTGTCTGTTCGACTTTTGGTTATTTGGACACTTTGGGAAGTGCCAATGAAATGTAAGCTAATACCTCTTTTGGTATTTCTTTAATATGTATTTCTGTTGGTTATGTTGGCTTTAGTTTGTACTCTATAGTCGTTGGTTGCGTTGACTGTGTATGTATGCTACATGTCTCACATACCTTTTCTTGGAAAAACTTGTGTCCCACATATTTTTTTTTTAGAAAAACTTGTGTCCCACATATTTTTCTTAGAAAAACTTGTATCTCACTTGCTTTCTCTTACAAAAACTTGTGTCTCACATACTTTTTCTTGGAAAAACTTGTGTCCCACATATTTTTCTTAGAAAAACTTGTATCTCACTTGCTTTCTCTTACAAAAACTTGTGACCCACATACCATTTCTCAGAGAAACAAGTGACCCACATAATTTTTCTTAGAAAATCTTTTGTCCCACATACTTATTCTTAGAAAAACTTGTCTCCCACTACTTTTTCTTAGAATAGTTTGTGTCCCACATATTTTTTCTTAGAGGAATTTGTGTCCCACATATTTTTCTTAGAAAAACTTTTGTCTCACTTACTTTCTCTTACAAAAACTTGTGTCTCACATACTTTTTCTTGGAAAAACTTGTCTCTCGCATACGTTTTCTTGGAAAAATTTGGGTCCCACATATATTTTCTTAGAAAGACTTGTGACCCACATACTATTTCTTAGAGAAACAAGTGACCCACATAATTTTTCTTAGAAAATCTTGTGTCCCACATACTTTTTCTTAGAAAATCTTTTGTCCCACATTCTTTTTCTTAGAAAAACTTGTGTCCCACTACTTTTTCTTCGAATAATTTGTGTCCCACATAATTTTTCTTAGAAGAATTTGTATCCCACATACTTGTCTTAGAAAAACTTTTGTCTCAATTACTTTCTCTTACAAAAACTTGTGTCTCACATACTTTTTATGGGGAAAACTTGTCTCTCACATACGTTTTCTTGGAAAAACTTGGGTCCCACATATATTTTCTTAGAAAGACTTGTGACCCACATACTATTTCTTAGAGAAACAAGTGACCCACATACTTTTTCTTAGAAAAACTTGTGTCCCACATATGTTTTCTTAGAAAAACTTGTATCCCAGATAAGTTTTCTTAGATCAACTTGTGTCCCACATACTTTTTTCGTAGAAAAACTAGTTTTCCACATACCTTTTCTTAGTAAAACTTGTGCCCCACATGCTTTTTCTTAGAAAGACTTGTGTTCCACATACTTTTTCTTACAAAAACTTGTGTCCCACATACGTTTTCTTACAAAAACTTGAATCCCAGATAAGTTTTCTTAGAAAAGCTTGTGTCGCACATGCTTTCTCTTAGAAAATATTGCGTCCCACATATTTTTTCTTAGAAAATCTTGTGTCCCACATACTTTTTCTTAGAAAAACTTGTATCCCAGATAAGTTTTCTTAGATCAACTTGTATCCCACATAATTTTTCTTAGTAAAACTTGTGCCCCACACAGCTTTTCTTAGTAAAACTTGTGCCCCACATACTTTTTCTTAGAAAAACTTGAGCCCCACATACTTTTTCTTAGAAAAACTTGTGCCCCACATACATTTTCTTAGAAAAACTTGTGTCCCACATACTTTTTCTTGGAAAACTTGAGTGCCACATACGTTTTCTTAGAAGAATTTGTGTCCCACTAGTTTTTTTTAGAAAAACTTTTGTCCAACATACTTTTTTAGAAACACTTGTGTCCCACATACATTTTCTTACAAAAACTTTTTTCCCACATACTTTTTCTTAGAAAAACTTGTGTCTCACATAATTTCTTTAGAGAAACTTGTGACGTACATTTTCTTAGAAAAACTTGTGACATACATTTTCTTGGAAAGCTGGGAAAACTTGTGTCCCAGATACTTTTTCTTAGAAAACTTGTGTCCCACGTACTTTTTTAAGATCAACTTTTTTCCCAAATACTTTCTTGCAAAACCTTGGGTTTTCATAATTTTCTTAGAAAGACTTGTGTCCAACATACTTTTTCTTAGGAGAATTCATGTCTCACTTACTTTTTCTTAGAAAGACTTGTGTCCCACATACGTGTTCTTAAAAAAACTTGGTCGTGCAAATTTTTTCTTAGAAAAACTTGTGTCCCGCATACTCTTTCTTACAAAAAATTTTGTCCCACATTGCTTTTCTGAGAATAACTTGTGTGTCACATACTTTTTTTGGACAGCCTGTGCCCCATCTAGTTTTTCTTAGCAAAACTTGTGAATCGTATACACTTTTTTAGTAAAACTTGGGTTCCACATTCGTTTGCGTCGAAAAACTTGTCCCTTACATGCTTTTTCTTAGGACTGCATTTGTTTCACTTACATTTTCTTAGACAATTTTGTATTTGTATTTGTACTTGTATTTCCAGATAATTTTTTCATGAGAAAGTTACATTTTAACCATAATTTAATTTTTGATATCAAATTAAAGTTTGAAGCCAAAAATAATAAAAAAAAAACTAAATGATTTTTTAAAACTAAACAGGAACATTTCTAAAAAAGGCAATTAAATCATTTTGAATTTAAAAAAAATTGTTTATTTGACCCTGTACAATAAAACCCACTTAGTGTGTCAAAACAATTTTTTTAGTAAAACGCAGTTAAAATTTCCCCTCTGTGTTGAATTCTCATAGGTTACTGTTTTATATAATTGCATTTTTATATTACTTTCCGATGTTTTTGAGACTTGCGAGGGGTTTCATATGAAAATTGAAAGTTTTTTACTTGCAATTCTAAAGAAAAGTGAATTCATGAAATTTGACACACTAAGCAGGGTCACACATATCGTCACCTAAAATGCAAAATGACGTAACAACAAAATTGCAAAATTTTCTTTCTGATTGATTACGATATGTTTGACTAAAATACATAATTTGACAAAGTTGTAGACACCTAAGTTCAAAGTCAATGATTTTATTAAAAAGATAAAATAGATGAAGTTTTTGATAAATCCACGTTGTTTCTTTGAATTGTAATTTTATATAAAATTACGATGCCCCTATACTTACAATTGACTAAACTACATATTCCCACAAACTTTTAGACATCTACCGCCCAAAATGGTAATTTTATTCACAAAATTCCGATTCTATATCTAACTACTTTTTGCCTCTCCTGTAAAGAGATGTTGAATTTCGTGTTTTGGAAATTCACACATCAAAAATAATAATGAAAGTTCTCGTTGATGATGAATCTTACTAATTATATGATGAATTTTATATCCAAACTACTTTACAGACTTATTTTAATGATTGGTTTAATAGGAACATAATATGCCGCTGCAGTTCTAGGACCACAGATTTGGTGGGTGTCTTAATTATTACAATACATTTTTAGGTTTGAGATTATTAATAAAACTTCTCACAAAGTTTGTTGCAGCTTATGCTTTATTTCGATTATTTTATTGAAATGTTTTGTGACCAGAAGTCGGTGGATATTCCCCCGACCTAAGTCATTCATGGTTTAAAGAATCAACACATGTTTTTTATCAAGTGAATCCATTTTTGATTATCCATACTGAGGCTATTATATACCGAGGCTATTACAGTTATATGAAATAAATAACGATAATCTTACAGATAGAAAACAGTCGCAAAAAAAATTGTCTTATTTCTCACCTTCTACATATAGCGTCTTAGTAAAGCCTAGATTTAAACTCCTTCTAGGACTAATCATATCTGAATTGCCAGGAAATGTGTTGACGTCAGAGATTGTCTCGTATTTTGTCTGTCATTATATCCATGTATCTGATGAGTTCAAATCCTTCGTCTACTTTAAACTAGATTTTAAATTTTGTTGTTACAGCCATGTTATTTTGCAGTTAGTACATTTCACGGGTACGACCATAATGTATTCATTTCTCCAAACGACACCAATAAAAATGTTTGCTTATAAGTGAATATACATATAACACGTGTACATTCATGGGCATGCAGGTCATGCGACTACTGCTTCATTGCTAATTACACGAACCATAATGGTGTTGACATTTTCACATCCATGTAATTTCAGTTTTCGCAACCTAGACACACATTCAACTATATACGTCCCCTTGGGTTATTTTTGGGTTGTTTTCATTTGAATTTGTTCATCGACCAGTGGTGGTCACTTTGTGACATCGAATTTTTGGTATTGAGGAGATAACTCCGCCGGCTTGCTTTGGGCAGGCTTCGTAATGAAGCTATAAAATGTGCATAAAGGACTGATTTTAATCACATGGTTTGGTCTTCCTTGTTTGCAGAAATTCTACTATATCAAGGCTAATTGGGTGGGCGGATAGCAAATCTTTTCCTGTGACATATATGAGAGGATTGATAACGTTGATAGTGCATTGAATTTAGGTAAATGTGTCAAATGAAATGCGGGAATGTGGTTTATGTACCGCGGAGCCACAGAAAGATACCTTGTGGAATTTTATAAAATGACTATAAGTGGAATGTAACTGGATTGTTAAAAATTCTACATATAAAGCAAGAGAATTTAAAAGAAAACAAATACAACATAATATCGACACGTTCCCGGCAGAATGTATTAAGCGACAAAATGGAAATTGTCCTGGAAACGAAAAAAACTTTCTGCTGATTTGTATTATTTTTTCGGTTATTACCATTTCATTTGCTTAATAACTCATGACGTGGTTATTCAAGGGACATTCTCTGTATATCGAAACGTGGTGCTTGGCATACATTTTGAGAATATGGAAAACAGTCATTGTCGCCAAATTTGTCGTTTAATACATTCTGCCGGGACCGTGTTGAAATATACAAGGGAAGAAAATTTAAAAGTTTACGTTTGCTGGCTTGATCAAGATCAATATTTTTCGAAATATTTTGATCGATTTATGTTTGTAAGAGTTTTTGTGGATTTGATGCTAAAGCTAAACCATTTTTCAAATGATATATTCTATACGAAAACCCAAACTATTAAAATGATGTACATATAATTAAAGATAAATAAATGATTGTCCATTAATAATGCCTCCAGGAATTGATCTAACAACATTATAAAGGACATTTTATTTAATTAATAAAATAAATAAATAAATATATTCCCATTACATCCCATGAAGGGATAGGGGAAAGCTTTTCACAATAAATGAGATGTGCGGTTTCTAGTTTTTACACTCATTGATTAGGATCTGCAGGTTTACACCGGTTCCGAACGGTAGTTTGAGAAGATTTTTCATGGCTAAATACTCGATAGTGTCGCCATCACTGTTCGAGGTGACCATCGTCAAAAGAAATGTAATCGAAAATCGAAATCACGTTCTCATGTACAAAAGTCGCGCACCCTAACCATTGCACCACCGACTGCCAAATGAAGAACAATGTTCTGTAAAATTTTTAAAAATACATTTTTCTATTTATGCTCATCATGACATGTCGTGTGAACCCAATATTGACCAAAAAATAAAAAAATTTACCCTAATAAAAAAAATTTACGTTCCCTTAAACAGGTCTTTAAAACGCATCTTTTGAGACCTCCCCACGATTGAAATATCATGAAATGTGGTTTTCCGTATAACCTAGTGTATAGCCTATAACTTTCCATTGATCGGGGAAAATTTCATTTTAGGCCCACGAAAAATTCGTCTGAAACAACCGCATTAATCGTATCCGAATTTAGATGTTGTTACAACAGCACCAGTAGTCATCACTACCGAATTATAGGCTGTCACAACCGCATTAGAAGTTGTCATAGTCGAATTAGAGGTTGTCGTAACCGTATTAGGGATTGTCATAACCGAAATTAAAGGGTATCATAACTGAATTTAGACGGTGTCATAACCGAAGCTAGACGTTACCACAGCTAAAACATTTTTGATCTGTTAACACTTATAGGCACGGGTAGGGTAAGCTATCAAAGTGAACATATTCAAATAACACACAGCGTTATCACTACATACGTGGTTTTTGTACAACAATAGTCTCTGCCTGAAACAAGTATGATGTTATTGATATAGCGGCAGCTAACAAACAATCAGCACGTTGCCGCCAAAGAGTATTGAATAGTATAGAGAATTCTTGGAACGAATTGTATGACTCAAAAGCACTGGCGACATCTGGCAAATGATTCAAAAATGTATTACTCTCTCTTTGTCATAACTGGGTCCATTCTTAGTTTTAATGTAAAACATTGATGCCTTTTGAAACATTTATGCTTTCTCTATTGTTTTATGTTCTTAATAACATTGTCGAAATGGTGCATTTATATTGAAATATTCTATAAAGAGAATAAGGCTCGTTTATGCTCTTTTAGTCAGACTCTGAGAGCAGAAAAAGAGTGCAATATGTTCTCTATACTATTCAATACTTTTTGTCGTCGCTCAACGAACAATTTTTTTTATTATCCAATATAGCATTTATTAATGTGTTCATAGAAATCGAACAGGTACTGTGTAACGAAAAAGTGTTAACACGTCGCCGTGAGTTCGAATACTCATTGATATTTTTTTGAAAATGTATTTAGAGACTTACGACTCAAGGATGTGTATTGATCAGCTGATTAAGGAAAATATAGGTTTTGGTTTAAAACCAGCGTTTGAAAATTAGACAGTAACTGGGTTTGGAATCATTGTAAAGTCCTGGTTTTAGATGCCGGTTCCGAAAATTGAGAACATGTTCAATTAAATAGGTTGGAGTACATGAGTTTGGTTTTCACTCATATTTTAACTTATTAACAATCTAGCAACCATATTAGGCCATATTGACGGGTTATACTCGAGGTTCTTAAACTTAACCCACCATATTAATATGTAATCGTTGAGGGAGTGGGACATTTTATACCTCATTGGTAGCGGACAGACTTGAGCTGCGAAATGTATTTTTTAGCACAAACAGCTGAACAAATTGAAACCCAACTTTTTTCAAAAAATTACTTATTTAAACTCAGACTTGGAGTTGATCTAATTTCTTAAAACTTAAATATTACATTGGAAAATAAAAAAAAAGGATAGTTTTTGTATTGAAGACTCTTTTGCTGTTGCACTTTCTTTTTTCTTACATCTGCTTTAACAGTAGATGTAATATTTTTAAAATAAATAAAGAAATATTTAGCTCACTTAAATAATTGCTTTTGTTTTGTCATAAACAGAGCGACGAAAAAAAGTATTGAATAGTATACACAACTTATTGCATTCTCTTGACGCTCTCATGTAGAGAGTGTGAGTAAAAGAGCATAAACGAGTCTTATATTCTTTATAGAATATCTCAATGCAAATGCAGCATTTCGACAATGTTATTACATAAAGTAATACAAAAACCACAAATGTTTCAAAAGGCATCAATGTTTTACATCAAAATAATGGATGGACCAAGTTATAGCAAAACTAGAGTAATACATTTTGAATCATTCGCCAGATGTTGCTAGTGCTTTTGAGTCATACAATTCGTACCATGAGTTATCTATACTATTCAATACTCTTTGGCGACGGGGACTTGCTTATTTATTCGCTGCCGCGACTTCAATACATCATACTTATTTTCAGGTACAGACTATTATTTTAAAACAACCACGTATGTAATGCTGACGCTGTGTGTTGTTTACATGTGTTCACTTTGATAGATTGCCATACCCGCGCCTATAGATGTTAACACATCAAAAACAATGAGTGTTCGAACTCAAGTGATTGAGCTTAATCAATGGCAAAAAATAATCTGGAATTATATACAACGGGTTTTTCAATAAGAGCGCTACAAAAGTTTTTTTAAATAAAACAAAACCGGTTTCAGATACCAATGAAATTCTTTATTCCTGTGAAAGTACGTTGGATGCCATTATGTCCAAAAATATTCGGTTATCATTGAACAGTAGCGATTCGCATTCACAGTAATATGCCGGTCTTGATCATCACGGAAGAAGTACGGCCCAATGACGCCGCCGGCCCATAAACCGCACCAAACCGTAATTTTTTCGGGATGCAATGATGACTCATGGATTACGTGTGGATTGCTGTCTGATCAATAACGCATATTTTGCTTATTGACGAAGCCATTCAGCCAGAAATAGAATTCAGAATTCAGAAATTGGACGTAGCGCTCTTAAAGTTGAGGCCACTGACTCCAAATTTCGGTAGTAAATTTTAATAATTTCGACTCCTTGTTGGCTCGTATATCTTTCCATGATGAAATGGCAAACCTTACTGAAGAGAAATGTCAAAAGAACGGGGAAAAATATGGCGTCGTTTGCTGACCCTATCGATTTCCTTTTGTAGCGTCTCTGTTGAAAAACCCTTTATATTTATATATCGCGTACTTTGAACTTAAAGTTTATATCTTACAATACCTACTTTTAATCATTTATGGTTATTGTTTGTTTACATACTTACATTTGTATAAACCAAATTTTAAAAAAATTGTTATTAAAAAAAATTTAAAAAAAATATATTAAAGCCATTTTAGAAATCGCTGTCGGTGGGACGTACGGTTTTTTTTACCAAATTGAACTGAAATATTTTTTTTAATCATTAATACAATATTTGCCATTAGAAAAGCCCTGGGGAGAATGTTGTCTAAAAAAAGTTATCACCCTAATGTACATGTGTCTATTGCTTTGCACTCTCTTTGCTTTTGTGTGTATAAAATAAAAGGTATTAAGCTAGAAAATAATGACACATGTGCTTGCACTTGTCCTTAAATAATTGTAAGTATTAATATTATTTAAATGTAACGTCATCATATGCTTGAACGCTGTGTTTTATTTTCCAATGTAACATTTACTAATGTGTTCATAGAAATCGAACAGGTACCGCGTAATAAAAAGGTGTTAACACATCTTCCATGAGTTCGAACACTCATTGATACGATTGGACGCTCCGCTTTCGAAATGTAGAAATTTTTTCATATTTTCGATCAAAAATGGACACGAAATACGAACTCTGGTTATAAATAATAGTAGTTTTGTTTATTTTTAAATTTAAAATACACAATTTTAATAAAAAAATACTTTTATTTTACTTGTTTTCCTATACTATTCATAATGGGTTGTGACAAATGGTTGAGACAGCCATCAACTTCAAGTGATTAGTTGAGCTAAACCAATATACAATTATTTGGTACAACCGAATTAGTTTTTACATTTTTCGTTCACCCAACTAATAGAATATTCACCACTACAGGATAATTTGATTGCTAGAACTAAACCTCGATTGACAGATCACATTTATTTCCGGTTGCTGTGGCTTCAACTAAATATTTCAGTTTTTGCAACCAAAATTGAATTACAAATCAATTGATATGCACAACATTTGGTGATACGGAACACAATTAATGGTAATCACAACTGAATAATGTGATAGTCCAGGGAACCGCCAAATTTTAGTTGGCTGTAAATATAGTTGTGACATCTCTTCTCTTCTCTGTGAGGTAAGCGCATGACGTAAACAATTTTGGTTTTAAGTACCCATACGCTAACTAAGGAAAAACTGTTGGTTATTGCTCCAAAACATGTTTCATTTTATGAAAGTGTTTTATAATAATTAAAGAAACCTACTCATGTAAAATCTGTCTTTATTCGCTTACGGTAATTTTGCGCTAAGGGCTCGATATATTGATTGTCCTATGTACGGGTTATGAGAGCATGTAAGTTTTCTTAGATCTCTTAGAGTTTGTCACCACTTTTGTGATCCAAACGGGTTTCGTACTACAAATTGTATCTCATCGCGGTAGAATATGTTGCTAATGACGTCTAAAACCAGTATCCAGTAACCAGTAAGTTTCAGTTGGGTGAACCGACTTAATCATACTCTCACCCTAAGTCTTCGGTTGCATGGGAGTTCTGTTAAAAACGCCCATTCTCAAAATTGCCAATATTCAATAACACATTGACATGCACTGAATACTATTGAATACCCAAATTAGTTAGTTTCCTCCCAATATTTATATGCAAGGTTCAAAAATGAGCATGGCAAGTTGTTGCCAAAATTTTGATCAGTACCAAATTCAGCCATGATAAAGCTTCTCAAAATACCGTTCGGAATCGGTGTAAAACTATAGGTCGCAATCAGTGAGTGAAAACTGGAAAGCGCACAGCTCCGTGATTGTGAGAAGTTCTCCCCGGTCCCTTCATGGGATGTAATGGGAAACCATTTATTTATTTTTTTAAATTTTATTAAGATCGGTTATTATAGAGATTTTTAGAGAGTCGACAAACCGGAAATACGTCCAACTTTTGTATGGGAGGTACGAAACTGGGCGTGACACAAAAGTCAGTTCTTAATTACACAGTAGCATTTAGCAAAATTTTGCCTAGTTCCGAATTTTATTAAGATCGTTTGTAGTTTACGAGAGTTATCGTGTCGATCAACCGGTCATCCGCCCAACTTTTGTATGGGAGGTACCAGAATGGACGTGGCAAAACAGCTCATTTCCTATAGGAGAGTTTTATTTAATTAAATATTGTCTAGTACAAACTTTGATTAAGATTGTTTCGGTTTTGAGGGACTTTTCGTGGCGAACAACCAGTCGCCCAAAACCCTTTAGTATGGGAGGTACCACAATGGGCGTGGCAAAATCACCCTTATTTTAATCGGTCATTGGCGTTTGATAACGTGAAGCCTTATTCGTAATTTCATTAAGGTCGGAAGTGTTTCACGCGATCTATCGCATTGATAACCCTGACGAACACCGTGTTTTGTATGGGGGGTACCAGAATGGGCGTGACAATCTCGCCCATTTCCTCCAGTTAAGTAGGCATTTACAAATTGTTGCCCGGTGTGTAAGTTGCATCTAATCACATCTATCAGATGAAAGTTTTGAAATAAATATGATTTTGTGTTAAATGTGTCGATTTGTATGGGAGGTACCAGAAGGCGCGTGGTCAAAACGCCCATTTTCAATCCCAAACTCTATCTTGGCAAATAATAGTCACTGGCAAAATTTCATTGCGATCTGTAAAGATTTACGGCAGTTATCGTGTTGACCAGCCAGCCAGCCAGACAGGCGGACATGGCTCAAACGACTTAAAAAGTCCTAAAACGAATTTCCTCCAAAGATACTAAGAGTCTAATATGGCTCCTTCAATGTGTTACATTTTTTTACGTATTAAATGATATATACCCCCATCCCTATGGGTGAGGGTATAAAAATATGTGAAAACAAAACTCACAAAGATTGATTTCTGTTGAGTTACGTACAGATGATGTCGATTTAGGCACAGTGGTTGGCCATCTTATGACAAACTTGTCAAAGAGTTCAAAATTTCTTGTGCCGGCGAGTGTGGGTTCCTGTATCGCTATAATTCCAGCAATAACCAAACCCCACTCTTCGCTTACTAAAATGTTTTTAACCAGTTATCTAGTGTATCGTCTAAGAAGTTGTCAAGTTATTGTCTTATATTCACGTGTAAAATTAATATAAAATCTATGATAACAACTGAAATTAACAAAAGATTCAAAATTTTATTTAAATAACATTGCACTTGTGTCCTATATCCATAATTCTGTGAACTGCCAGTTTAAAATTAAATATCCAAAATTTTGCGTGCGATGTAATAGCAATGTGTTCATTAATGCCCTTAAGCCCCGTGATGAGCTCATGCGTTTCGAGGAACAATTTTGTGCTGGTATTCATCTGTTGGGGGAGCCTTTAACAAATTTATTCGCATGAACTTTAAATTTCAAATGGTTTCACGAACAAAATTGAACAATAGCGTTATAAGGAAATGAGAAAAGTAGATACATTTCATTTGAATTGCCAAGACTAGAGGGTAAACAACGATTATCTTTCATCCCGGCTGCTTCTTTTCATTTGAAGCAGGAAATATTTATTAAGCCCCTTAAGACGTCGTCGTTATGGTGATAATACATATAGGATTAAAATAAATTTGTTTGTGTATGATTCGGTTGTGTATGATTTTATTTTCCATAGTAATGTAAATTTTGGAAACTTGCGTTTGTGTTTTATGTTATTGAAAAATAAAAATAAAAAAGATTTTAAAATTTGCAGAAATTTAACTAATTGTGGTTTAAAATTTAAGAGATTAATCTCCTGGGATGTTTGTTTTTTATTCATTTATTTTGTCCTTTCATTGGTACTTTTTTATTTTATTATTCAAGCTCAAGACCCATTCTATATCTCTATTAATAGAGCTATAGATTTTTTTTATATTGATTGAAAACCGTATAGATACCTGTTTCAGATCTAGCCAGCGGTTGTTTGGAATGCGGCTTTTGAAAAATTTATTAAACTAAATGCAAACGAAAACTCGTCTCAGTTCAGAATTTTCCACTATGGAAGTGTCTGAAAAATATCACAAGCAAAACATCGTTCCATCTCCAGACCACCATCAGTCCCCATTTGAAATGGTTTTTGTTGTTGGCTAAAAAACAACACAATTATTACAGCTATACCGTTTGACAGGAATCACGAGGATGCATTTTGCAAAATTTCTTTTCTAAAAAAACTATATCTCTATTAATAGAGACGTAAAAAGGTCTTGAGCTTGAATAATAAAATAAAAAATTCCAATGAAAAGACCGAACAACTAAAAATCATCACTTATGAACGCAAAACACGAGGTTGTCGTTTAGGCAACAACAAACATAATTTTTAATGGGTTCTTTGGAGATGGAAGGAAGCTTGCGATATTTTCCTGACACTTGCATAGTGGAAAATCCTCACTTGAGATCAGTTTTCGTTTGCATTTAGTTTGATGAATTTTTCAAAGGCAGCATTCCAAACAACCGCTGATGAAGATTTGTGGCTAGATCTGAAAAGGTTATGCGCTTTGCCGGGAATCATGAGGATGCATTTTGCAAATCTTCTTTTACAAAAAGTCAATAAGTGTTCGAACTCACGGGCAATGTTTTAACATCTTTTGTTACACGGTACGTATGAACGCATTAGTAACTCTTGCATTGGAAAATAAAAAAAAGAATAGTTTGTGTTGTGGGGCTCTTTGCTATTGCACTTTCTTTTTTCTTACATCTGCTTTAACATTAGATGTAATATTGTTAAAAAAAATAAAGCAACATTTAGCTCACTAAAATAGTTGTTTTTATTTTGTCATAAACAGAGCGACGATAAGAATTATTGAATTGTATAGAGAACTTATTGCACTCTTTTTCCACTCTCATGTAGAGAGCCTGAGTAAAAGAGCATAAACGAGTCTTATTCTGTTTATAGAATATTTCAATATAAATGAACCATTTCGGCAATGTTATTACATAAAATAATACAAAAAGCATAAATGTCTCAAAAGGCATCAATGTTTCACATCAAAATCACGAATGGACCAAGTTATGACAAAAAGAGAGTAATACGTTTTTCACCAGATGTCGCCAATAATTTTGAGTCATACAATTCGTTCCACGAATTCTTTATACTATTGAACACTCTTTGGCGACGGCGACCTGCTTGGTTGTTCGCTGCCGCTACATCAATACCATCTTACTTATTTTCAGGCAGAAACTATTGTTGTCGTATGTGATATTAACGCTGTATGTTCTTTGCATGTGTCCACTTTGATAGATTGCACAACCCATGCCTATAGATGTTAACACATCAAAAATAATTCTATTAATAGGGACATAGAATGGTCTTGAGCTTGAATAGTAAAATAGAAAATTATTATTCTCCTATATATTCAACTTAAACTTAATGACTATTATCTTAATTTACAGAAAGCAGTAAATATGATTTACCGAAGTTACAATCTTTAAGATTGAATTCAAATATCTGCATTTGTGGCTGGACAATGCATCAATTAGAAACTCTGTTGGGTGTCGTTTTGGCTGCTCATGTGTAGTTTGGAAGTTTCAGAATGATTTTTTTCACAGCCGACTCAAATAGGAACTCAGATAATTTTATTATAGCCTTGTAAACACTCTCATGTCGTGCTAGAGGAATTGAACTTTTTTCACGTAAATTTTCGCTGTCCTCTTAATTTAATTTTTCTGATTCCTTGTCGATGCTTGCAACGGCTTTGTAATATTTTTTTGTAATAATGATCATGCATAGACATATTAGTATTATAAGAGTATGATTTTTTTACAAAGAAGACCTTTTTTTAATAACAGATACTTTTTAAAGAAGTGGTGCTCTTTTTAGGAAAAGGATATTTTTTTTAGAAAATGTACTTATTTAAAGAAAGGCTGCTTTATATGGTACCCGGACTTAACGCCCACGGACATAACACCCAACTTTTTTTTTTTGAGCGTTATGACCCCCTTAGATACGGACATAACGCCCTAATTTTTTTGGGCATTGTGACCGCTCTCAAAACGGACATATAGCCCAAAATGAAACCGGATTTACAACCCAATTTTTATGGGCTTTATGACCGCCTTAAAAACGAACATGGGGCCCAAATTTCTTTTTATTAAATATTCTACATATTTGGACGATGACAACTTTTAAAACAGTAAAAGTACAGTTATTTTGAAGATCGTAAACAATGAAATATGCCATGTGCGTATTGGAGATGAACTACATTCGGACCTTCCCGATCAGAAACTACAAATGAAGGAACTCAAACTGAAGGAATGTATAAAATCCAACGTTTCCCATCCAACCCTTCCAGCTAATAAAGTAAGGGCAGTTTAAAACTCCGAATGCCATAAAAACAAGGAATCAACCCAACTAGTTGTGTATAAACAATGCAGAAGAAATCACACAGAATTAAGGCACCACCTCAAGATTTCATTGATGCATTTAAAAACGTTGTGTTTATGGAAGAATTTGGTATGTGCGACAGTGAATCAGACCAAGGATTTTATCAAACGATGGTTTTAGAGAAAGATTTTGCGTACACACTTTTTTTCTTGTTACGAATCGCAAATCGTATACAAAACGTGCCTCCTGTTGATCGGCACTATTTAGTTGATGCAAACAGCTTCTTATTAATAATTTTGGACACGAAAGACATGTAAGTGAATATGTGCTTTACAATTATTATTTTATTTTATTTTTAAGAAAAGGTACTTTTAATAAAATGAGTTTTTGTAATAAAAGGTAGTTTTTTAAGAGAAGTTATGTTTTTGAAGAAAGGGTTTTTTTAAGAAATGGGTCCTTTTTTTTTAATTGGTCCTTTTTTCAAGAATAGGTAAATTTTTAAGAGCAGGTAATTATCTCAAGGAAAGTTATTTTGTTTAACAAAAAACCTACTCTTAAAGAAAAACTATTTATTTAAGAAATGTCAATTTGTTGCGAGAAAATGTACTTGTTTAAAAAAGGTACTCATTTTAAAAAAAATTTAATTTTTTAAGAACTTTTACTTTTTTTTTTACTTTTTTGCTTTTTACTTTTTTTTTTCCTTTTTTTTTTTATTTTTGACTTTTTTTAAGCAAAGGCACTTCTTTAAGATAAGGTATTTGTTTTAAGAAAAGGTACATACTTTGTTTAAGAATATGAAAAGGTATTATTTTTAGACGATTTACTTTTTTTTAAAGAAAATACACTTATCAAAGGCAGTCGGTGATGCAATGGTTAGTATGCGTGCCTCTTGTACATAAGGTCCTGGGTTCGATCCCTGTTCTGACCACCTTAAATTTCTTTCGACGGGGGTTACCTCGCATATTGACGGCGACACTATCGAATATTTAGCCATGAATAAGCTTCTCAAAATACCGTTCGGAACCGTTCGGTGTAAAACTGTAGGTCCCCATCAGTGAGTGTAAATCTATAAAGCGCACAGCTCACTGATTGTGAGAAGCTCTCCCCTATCCCTTCATTGGATGTAATGGGAAACCATTTATTTATTTTTTACTTTTTTCAGAAAATGTTCTTTTTTGAAACTTCTTTCCCTTTGGCTTTTGTTAATTTACTTTTTATTGGTTTAAAAACTACAATATATACTAAATATTGGTTACAGGCTCCATCTGGAAAACTTCCTATTAAACAAGAAATTTCTCTAGTCTAGACACAAACCAAAGTAAAAGTAAACAATATAGTTGATAATATTGGGTTGTAGCATAATTGTTTTAAAAAAAACTTGATTACCGTTTTTTCATTTAGCAACCATCCCGCAACGTGCGTTAAGGAACTTCATTCCAAAATTTCACAAAGTTATCAGATTTCATGTACTCGTAATATTGTAGGCTTTCCTACAAGTTATCAGATTTGAAACCATGTTATAAACATTCCAAAAATTATTGTGTAATTAAATTCTATCCAATGACAACTTTTTCCAAATTTGATTTCGACCATGAATATTAAGAAAGTCTGTTTATAAATAGTTTAGAAGTGAGAGCAACAAATTTGCTTTGGAAATAGGATGAATTAGGGATTAAACTTAAATTACATGTAGATTCGAAAAGACAATAAATGTACAACAATTTAAAAAAATGTTCTTAAACTCTACTATTACTTGATGTTTACGAATCCAAATCGGAATTTACTTTCCTTTTCAAACCGAAATGTATTTAAACTCATTGTAATTACATATTTTGAGCGCACTAAAGCCGCGATATTTCAAACTGAAATTCAAAGCAATCGCACATATAAGTATTAATCTGACTCTTGCGTATCCGGTCTCGAACAGCCCCGGGGAGTCCGATACCTTATAAAACGAAGACAACATAGTTTGCCAACAGTTCGATCTTTTGCCTTATCTCTCCAGTTGGCAATACCAAGTGTACGCAGGGATTCGTCAACCTGATCCCTCCAGCGGAGTCTTGGTTTTCCCATTTTTGTCTTCGTTCGAGTTCGGTTTCTAAAACCCTTCGTGCTGGTTCATCTTCATCCATTCTACTGACATGGTCTAACCAGCGCAATCGCGTTATTTTGATCCGCTTAACTGTGTTAATGTCGGGATAAAGCTCATACAGCTCATGGTTCATGCATCGCCGATATTCGCCGTTGTGCACTAAAGGGCCATACATTTTTCGAAGTATTTTTCGCTCGAAGACTCCTACAGATGTTTCGTTTGCTCGCGATAGGACCCAGGATTCTGCGTCATAAAGCAAGACAGGTTGAATGAGAGTCTGGTACAGCTGGACTTTGTTACTCGAGAGAGGGCTTTATCTCTAAAATGCTTGCTTAGCCTACAATAACATCTATTCGCAAGCACAATTCTCCGCTTGAGCTCAAGGCTGACGTTGTTGTTTTTGTTTACTGCAGATCCGAGCTACATAAATTCGCCCATTACCTCGAAATTATAACAGTTATCAACTTCACGCATTATTCTAATCGCGTGAGGCCGTCTTCGTTGAAACCATTCATTTTGTCTTGTCCTCATTTACTGTCAGACCCACTTTTGCTGACTCCTTCTATATTCCCCAAAACACCGCAGTAACTTCTCTAACTGTGCCCCCAATGATGTCTAGAGCATCAGCATCCGCGGGCAAAACTGTACATAGAGGAAGTGTGTAGAGAGGTAGAAAGCCAATGGCAACAAGACACATCAAGAGATGGAAACAGAGACACGAACGCAACGCGGATCCTTAATAGCTGTTTTCTCGAATAGTTGTTTTCTGATCATAAGTGCCTTTCCGTGGACCGGGTCACATATATAAAAGATTGAATATATTGAAAAATAAACCAATGCTCTTCCCTATACATCAACGTATGCCTCCCTTACCATCCAACTGCACAGCATTACAAATTTTCAGGTCTTGTTAATCCCGTGTGTTTGACAATCCATTTTTTAACAATTACGTTTTAATTTGTAATAGTTTAACAATCATTACCACTACAATCGGGTTTAATTAAAAATTTCCATTTATTTATTCAGTTTTATTTCATTTCTGTTCCACCCACAAAACTACAATGGCAGCAATTCACAGCAACTGCCATCACAATTTCTACTATAAGTATATAAACGCTGCTGCCACTGATGAATGAATTGCTACACTCCACTTCACTTGAATAGGTAATACATTTTTTATAGAAAGAAAGGCCTATAACTTTAGTTTTAGCAGTGACAAAAAGTACCTGTTAGTTTTGTTTGTAAGGCCATTTAAATGTGAATTAATAACGTGAAGAAGAAGAAGAATTTGCTCTTGACGTTTGGTTAAAATAAAATTTTTCTACATTCTCATAGAAAAAATTGAATTTATTTAGCGTCATTTGAATAGGTAAATTAGTTTTACCATCCTTGTTTTCACAAATGTGAGTTAAAAAGGACAATGTTTTTATTGTTAGGATTAATTTGAATATTAATCTTTAAATTTTAGCTGCTGTTGATTCAATAAGTGAACGTGCAACCGCATTAACTTTAGCCGAAAAAGCGAAAATTATAGCTTTCGCAAGCCGGGGTCTTTCCGGATATGCAATTGCACAAAAACTTGGCAGAAGCTGAAACGTTGTATACAATTTTTTGCGTGACCCAACATTTTACGGGAAAAATATGAAAGGAAAGCGAAAAAGAGCTACAACAGAAGCTGATAGGAGGTTGATTCTAAGAGTGGCGTCCAATTCAAGTGACAGTGCGAAGAAAATCCGAGAAAAATGTGGTGGAAACGCTAGTGTTTCAACTGTGCGAAGAGTCCTAAATAGTTCAAAACATTTAGTCCTTAAGAAACTCCAAAAGAAGCCACCACTCAATGAACAAAGAAAGGAGGCACGTTTGGATTTTTGTCGAGAGCACATGTCTGGGAAGAACGAATGGAAGAAAGTGGTGTTCTCTGATGAAAATAAATTTAATTTTGATGGCCCTGATGGGTTGAACTATTATTTCCACGATTTAAGAAAAGAGGAACGTTTTTTGTGTCGCCATCATAGCCGTGAAGGGGGTGTGATTGTCTGGGGTTCAATTAGTTATTATGGAAGTATTGAACTTGAGTTTCAGACGGCAAAAATGACCTCAGCTTCTTATAGGCAGACTTTGGAAAGGGCTTTTCCGAAATTTTCAGACATTTTTGGACCAATTTCTTGGACTTACCAACATGACAATGCACCAATACAAACTGCAAGAATTGTTAAAAATTGGATTAGCGAACAAAATGTAAATTTGCTTCAGTGGCCTGCCTACTCACCGGACCTTAATCCAATGGAAAACGTTTGGGGTTGGCTATCTCGCAAAATTTATGAATCTGGTCGGCAATTCGAAGATAAAAATACCCTGATAGCCGCCATAAACGAAGTATGGAGTCAAGTATCCCTAAACTACTTAAAAAGTTTGTACGACAGCATGCCAAATCGATTATTTGAAACAATAAAGATTAAGGGAGGTAGTACTCATTACTAAAACTACAAATTTACTTTAATTTCTTTTCGAAAACCACCAATTATTTGACATATTTCGCGTTTTCGAAATTTAAAGGTTTTTTTCAAGTTATTTCAAAAAAATGCAAATAAAAAGTTAACTATTCATAGTACATTCTTGATTTTTACTAATTTAATTAACTATTACATGTCGTTAACAACGAAATCATAACCAACTTTTTCTGAGAACAATGAAAAAAGTTATACGTGATTTTATTTTCTAAAAATGTATTACCTATTCAAGTGAAGCGGATAACATTGCGTGCGTGTCGGATTGTATGTGCTTAAGTGCGGGAGTGGGTGCACCACCAAAATTTTGTGTCAATATAAATTACAACTACATTTTTACGTATAAAGTTTACTACTACATCGAGCAAAAAATTATTTGTAGATTTTTATACATCAGATCCAATTGGAATGTAATTGTTGTCGATGCCACCGGTAATGATGATTATTGTTGTTAAATTAAGCATTAAGGATACATAAATAACTACAGCCACAGCATTAAATACGTTTTGAAATGGTTGTTTGTTTTACAGAACAAACACAATTGATATATCGTTGCGTGATCATCCTGCGAAAATTCTTCTACAATTTTGATGTATCAGAGATAGAATTTGCGGAGGAATAAAGAACAAATACTACTAAAGACAATGCGTACACAATTAGTATCATATGAGAATGTTTTTAGTGGCGCGTCCAGCGGTGTATAAAGCATATTTAAAACACGTCCTGAAACATCCTTTTTTTCAGGGATATTCTGCAAAAAAATTAATTTTCAAAATTTTAGAACGGAGGTTTTTTTGATTTAAATGTCAGATTGGAGTAATTCTAACTATTCAAATTTGGTCCAGGTCATCTCGGAAAGTGTAGTATAAAACAAAAGCAGTATATCTATACAACAATGACGTCGTTGTTAAAAGAAAAGGTTTGATAGCCATTTTGTCCTGTTTAGAATTGAATTGTTTGTTTCAGAATTGAATTTTTGGTAAAACGTGAACTAGTGCGAATTTCAAAAAAATCTGTAACACGTAGTCACTTAAATCGACTAAAGATTAAAATATGTTAATCTGAATATGTTAGCTCAGAAAAATTCCGTACTAAAAACATAAAAACCATTTTCATGACAAAATACTCGATAGTGGCGCCGTCACTTTTGCAAAAAACTATATGTCTATTTACAAAAAAAAAAATCAATGACTGTTCGAACTCACGGCGATGTGTTAACAGCTTTTTGTTACACGGTACCTGTTCGATTTCTATGAACACATTAGTAAATATTTCATTGGAAAATAAATAAAGACTAGTTTTTGTGCTGAAGGCTCTTTAGCTATGGCACTTTCTATTTTCCTACATCTGCTTTAACATTAGATATAACATTGTTAAAATAAATAGAGCAATATTTAGCCCACTGAAATAATTGTTTTTGTTTTGTCATAACCAGAGCGACGACAAAAAGTATTGAATAGTATAGATAACTTATTGCACTCTTTTCCCGCTCTCATGTAGAGAGACTGAGTAAAAGAGCATAAACTAGTTTTAATCTCTTTATGGAATATTTCAATATAAATGCACCATTTCGACAATGTTATTGCATAAAACAATACAAAAAGCATAAATGTTTCAAAAGGCATCAATGTTTCACATCAAAATTACGAGTGGACCAAGTTATGACAAAAAGAGAGTAATACGTTTTTCGCCAGATGTCGCCAATGCTTTTGAGTCATACAATTCGTTCCACGAATTCTTTATACTATTGAAAACTCTTTGGTGACGACGACCTGCTTGTTTGTTCGCTGCCGCTACATCAATACAATCGTACTTATTTTCAGGCAGAGACTATTTTTGTACAACAAAAACGTATGTGATACTAACGCTGTGTGTGTTTCTATGTGTTCGCTTTGATAGATTGCCCTGCCCGTGCCTATATACATATATAAACACATGTGATTGTGACTTGAAATTTACGATTCTTTCGGAATTGTTGTAAAACAACAATTAAGTTGGATTTATAGTTGACTTTTTCCTATTATTATGACTTTTATAGTTGAATTTTTCCTATTATTATGACTTTAAATTTCAATAACGGCTTGAGGTCATAGGTATGAAAAAAGAAATCGAAGTTGTATACATTTCCGTTTATCACAATTTATTTAGTTTCCAATATTTCGATCAATTTCGTTGGTCATTTTCAAGGATATTGTGAGGTAACAAAAAGTATATGACTAGTTTTTGCTGCAAGTTGACAAAAGCTTACAATTAGACGCCTACGCGTCAACGTTCCGGTCAGTGTCTTGAAAAAAATGCTGCTGTTGTCAATTGTCAATTTGGCATCGTTCTTAACAACTACAAATTTCACGAAGCATTACGCAACGAATTTTGACAAAAGACCTCCACCTTCATACGTAGAAAATTCTGCTTACTCAGGCGCTCAAACCAGCAGTCCGTGGAAAGCGCCGGCAATTCGTTCAATGGGTAATGCAGGAAGTCAATGCCAATTTTCAACATCCCCGATGAAGCGCATGCACATCTGAATGGCTTCGTCAAATTTGGGGCTTAGAAATTACTCTTGCAATCCATGAGACAAATACACCCACAAAACGAGGAACAGTCTGGTGCGGATTTTTTTCAGGCGGCGTGATTGGCGTTACTTTTTAGAAGATGAGGCCGAAATTGCAGTGACTGTGTAGCGTATTCGATACAGGAACATGATAATGGACTTCTTGGGATCTCAAGACATGGATCTCATGGATCTGGAAGACATGTGGTTTCAGCAAGACGGCACCACTTACCACACCGCGCATGAAACAATCGATTTATTTCAGCAACGGTTTCTGGTACAAATTAAATCAAGTAATGCTGATGTCAATTACCCACCTGCCGACCATGCGATTGAATCCGTACGATTTCTTTCTTTAGGGTTTTGTGAAATCTCGGGTTTATGCGAATAAACTGGAAATAATTCCTTAACTCAAATGCTAGATCCAACGCGTCATCAGTGAGACTCAGCCACATCTTTGTGAAAAAGTCATGGAAAATTTCATGAAGTGCAATGATCTGTCATCAGAGCCGTGGTAGCCATATTTCACTCCATACTTAATCGGAACACGTCTTCTTTACAATCCAATAAAAAAATCACAACGACCTCAATAAATACATATACTTGTTTTTATTTTAAAATGAAAAAGTGTATTCCTACGTAGGCACCCTCTATCTGCAATGGAGGAGTTTTACGCGACAATACGTAGGTGCGAATATCACACCACAAATGCTTAGGATGAGGGTATTTTGTAGTCAGTTTAGCTGTCAGTATTATAGTTCCAACAGTGGCTCTCCCCCTGTCAAACTGTCACGAATACTACAATAAGGATTATTTGTTATGTCACTTGATACAATTTATTAGTCATAAAAAAGTTTAAACAACTTAATATTTACGCATAGTATTTTCTTATGTCGATGACGAAGAGATAATGTTGAACACAATGTTGATGGAGAAAGACAATAAAGCTGCTGAAAATGATGGAGATATTCTTCAAAGTGATGGCTGTAATGGGTCCGCAGATGTTAAAGATATTTCCACGTCAGCTGGTGCTACTTCGAATGCCTTATCTTTAAGGCGTTCCTTTCAGGCTGAAGAGATGGTACTCGTATTGGCAACGGTAATAACGACTTTTTGTCTACTATGGTTGTTAAGACATCATGTTGATGAAAATTCTCATCATCCCTGATGATATCACAGCAATGGACTATTAAACGATTGTTCTCTCCTGTCATTTATATAACTTTTTATGTGTTTGTTTATACCATTTGGTCCTACTTCATTTTGTGACTGAATTTTTTTACCTGAAGGACTGTTAGTGTTCTTTTTACTTTCCACTTTTTCTTAAACGGACATTAAGCAATCCATTATGATATCTCGTGGAGTCTTAGCATGTTATTATAATAAAAACCAAACTTTGTTGTTTTCAAATTTATTTACTTTTATGGTCATTTATTGCAATTTATGTTTCAAGAGAAACAATCTTAATAAATACGAATTTAAAATACTTTTGAAATGACATTAATTTATTTTTTGTCTGTTATGTTCTGTTTTTAAAAAGTATAAACAATATTTTATGGGTAAAGTTTTTGAATTTACCTTTGCATGGTGGAATTGAAAATGATTTGAGCAAACGAGTGGTGAAGATTGGAAGCAAAACGGGAACAGGAAGTTCCAATTGAACATTAATTGAAATGAAATAGTAAGAAATTGAAACGGTTGTTTGGAGCATCCAAATAAAGAATTTGTAAATAGGTATTACACAGATTAAGATTAAATACAGTTGCCATGGCTCACACGGAGAAGAGGATCACGATATGAAATCGCAGGACTAGAGGAGTTCCAAGAATGTTAATAAAAAGTTACCATGCTGATACTTATTTGTTCATGAGTTAATTAAATATTAAATTCAGACATGGTTGTTAATAATTTAGGCAATTTTGTCAGTGATAATTGAATCCTTAGTTCCCATTTACAAAATTTTAATTCTAATTCAAACTTTGGGCACATGTACACAAGTGTCAATCCAACTCATTATTCTTCTAATCTTTCTGAAATTAGATGGATTTTACGGGAAACCTACTAGATATTATGGGTGTAACTGATACCTGGTGAAAGTATTGTATACCTTCAAAGTGCATCAACATACAAAGATACATTTGTTGGAGAAAAGCTTGAAAGCATCATAGAGGCGGAGGCGCATCTTCCTAAATTTCTAATAAATTGAAATATATAGAGTTGATTTTGAAAGTTGTAATTGCGGAACTGTTGAATCTTTATTCATAGAATTGTTGTCTGAAAGTGACAGAGTTTTAATTGGTGTTGTTTACATACCGCACGAGGATTTTGAAAGTGTCATTTCAGAGCTGCACCTTCGTTATCCCAAGGTTATTATGATGGGGGATTTTAACAAGAACCTTTTTAATAATTTGTAATGCAATTAAGGTGAAGTATCTGGGAATACTTCTCGGCAGAAAAATGTCTTGGAAACCGACTGTGGAGGAGAGGGTGAAAAAGGCGTCTGTTGCTCTTTACTGCTGTAAAGGGGCCGATAGGAAAGCGCTAGAGACTGTCGCCTAAGATCACCATGTGGATTTATACGGCAATAGTCAGACCAGTACTTCTCTATGGCATCGCATTTTGGTGGAGGTCCCTCCAAAAGAAATATATTTTTGAATTCCTTGATGAAAATTCAAAGATCAGCACTGATTATGATTAGTGGGGCAATGGGCACGACGTCAGGCAATGCACTTATTGCTATCCTGAACATCTTTACTAATGATATCATGGCCTAATCGGCAGCCGCTACATCCCTGGTGAGAATCAGAGATTGTGGCGTTTCGATATCGGGACATTCCGGACACTCTGAATTACTACAGCGGATCAAATCTATTTCCCTAAAAACGGACTACTGTATCCCGTACCTTCTACCAGCGACAAATCTAAGGACTTCTATTCCGAACAGGAATACTTGGGAAAAGTCACTGGAAGGTGATACCAGCAGTATCATATTTTTCACGGATGGATCAAAGTTGGACGAGCAAGTAGGATATGGGGTCCATTCACCAGACCTAAATATAAATATCTCCTTCAAGCTGCCTGATCACTGTAGTGTATTTCAGGCGGAAGTTACCGCCATACTGGAGGTTGCTGAACTACTGAAAACTAGTGTCACAACCCTCCGAAGAATATGTATCTACACGGACAGCCAGGCTGCTATAAAATCCCTGGAAGCCATGTTTCCTACGTCCCTAACGGTGAATGAATGCCACTCATCATTTAGGGTGATGGCAGAGTATTTTGACATCAGGCTCATCAGGGTACCGGGACACAGCGACATTCCAGGCAATTGCGTGGCGGATGCGTTAGCTAGACAGGGCACTACGGCACAGGTTCATCCGGCAAAAGAAGGTGTTGGTATGCAAATCTCTACCTGTCGTTTGTAAATCAGGCAGTGGGCTGATAATATGTTCAAAGGCAAGTGGAGAGTTACTTCAACTTGCAAACAAGCCAGGGTCCTCTGACCACAGGTGGACAGGAAGAGGACTAGGCAACTACTTAACTTGCCCAGAGGAAGGTTATCCACAATGATAGAAACACTTACGGGACATTGTCTTGTAGGAAAACACGCCCTAAGATTGTGACATAGAAACTCCACTCTCTGTAGATGTTGAATGGAAGAGGTCGAGGAATCGACGAAACACCTTCTCTTGGATTGCCCTGCTCTGGCAGGACTGAGAAGTAGGATATTTGGAACACATTTAGTTAGCACCGTAGCCCTGCAGGTTATTCCTTTAGGTCTTATACAAATTCATTGAAATGACAAATTGGCTAGACGACTAGGCAATAGTTGCTATAGAGGAAACTGCAGGTATCCCAATGGGCTTTTTTAGCCTAAGTGTACTAGACAGCGTGCTGTCTTGCAGCCTTTCAACCAACCAACCAGGGTGAGATGAACTTGCAGTAGACATGACGTTACGATAATTCAGAAGGTTTTTACAACTCAAATTGATATATTACATCAATTGACGTCGATCATTGATTATTTCTGGCTCTCGTGTTCCAATGATTGGAAGTTCTCCCACCACTGGCTGAAAATAAACGGCCCCTGTAACATATTTTCCCAAACATATTCTGCAGTAACAATGTATGTGTTTGGAACATACTTCAAACATTCATATGTTTGCACGTCCCAAACTCACTTGTGTTTAAATGCAAACAGTAGCATGTATACTGGCAAATATGTATGTTTTAACAGGGACACATATGTGTTCTTCTCCACGAACAAAAAAAGAAATAACATCCAAAAACGAAGAGTGAAATAATGACAAAATGAAATAAAAAACTAAAAAATTGCCTTGTAAAAGGCCCATTAGGAAACCCCGATTAGAAACCGAAAAAGCTTCAAAAAAAAAAAAATTAAATACTTCCCAAAAAATTTAGTGTTTTTTTTTATATGAAATAACACCCAAAAATGTGTGAAAAAACATTGGCGATTATTTGATTTCACGTTGGGGCGTATTCTTCTTGGGGGTTATTTCGCGGAGCCTGTTCTTTACCCCTAATATCCATAGACTTTCGTGGAAGCATTCGCGTGTTTCAACAAACCTTCAAATACCTACGTGGAAACATATGCGTATTTCCTCCCAACCATAATAATATTTAGAATCGAATTATTCTTTGATTTCGATATTCATTATAATTTATTTTATCAATATAAATCCACATTTGAAAATAATTAATACAAAAGTTATATGAGGTGTCAGGGGACACCCGTTTGGCACGCAGTTTCTTTCGCTATATATTATGTACTGTTAGTTCCAACATGCCTAAGGAGTCCGTTGAAAAATATAATAATTTAAATGGATCTTTTAGAAAAGATACTTATTGTAAAATGATAAACTTTTCTTAAGAAACATTTTCTTTCCTAGAGAATGTATTTTTTTTTAAAAAAAATTATAATTTTACGTCCTTTTTGTAAGAATATTTATTATATTTTCCCGAAAAGGTAATTTTCTATAGAGAGGTACTTCTGTTATTAAAAGATAAAGTTTTTTTCAGAAAAGGTAAAATTTTTAAGAAAAAGTACTTTCTATAAGAAACGGAAGGAGATAAGAGCATGCATTTTTGCAAAGAAGTACTTTTTTAAGAACAGGTACTTTTTAAAGAAGTGGTACTCTTTTTAGGAAAACGTTATTTTTTTTAAGAAAATATGGTTATTTCCCGAATAGCTACTTATCTCAAGAAAAGAAAAGGTACTTTTAAGAAAGGGATTTTTGTAAGAAAATGTATTTTTTTAAGAAAAGCTATTTTTTTTGAAAAAAAGGTTATTTTTTTAATGCAATTTTTTTTAGAATTGGTCCTTTTCCAAGAATAGGTACAGAGTGACAAACGTTACTCGATAGTTTAATACGGAAGATTTTCCTACGCATATTTAGGTACTTCCCATATAAATTTTTGGAGGATAGCAGGCTGGTAGATACGTTATAGCACGAAAATGAAAACAGATTCTTAAATTTGGTGCTATGCAATCTCCTGTTCGGGAGCCTGAAGTTCCAACCATATAGGGGTTACTTATAGGTCTATTGTTCGATCTCCACAAAACAAAAGGGGAGACAATGGATTCGAATAGGGCTCCATGAAATAAAACCCAAGCAAATATCGCGCCAAAACAAAAATGAAATAAAGCCCCAAACGTTTGTATAGGAAGGCATTGCTTCATAACGAAATTAAACAAAATTTTTGGGAGTTTATTTCATTTTAATTTTGATGTGTTATTTCTTGGGGCTTTATTTCATAAAATATTGCAAAACTTCCTGAAGTATTGTCCCGGCATGCAGGGTGTCATCGCTATTCACTCAGTATTATCTCGCAGGCGATCTAATGAGCCAGATATTAAGAATAATAACAAGAAATGTTACTTGTTAGGCTGCAACAATTCTTATGGAAATACTGTAATATTCTTGAGATAACTATTTAGTGTATCAAAGTTATCATTCGAGTAAATGGTACTTTAGTGGTTTAAGTTCTATCAAAAAAGTACAATTGTACCAACTTTTCCAGCCAGGGTTTATACCCACGACTGAATTTAATTTTATTTAAACTAGCTTCGTGCTTTGTTGCGTCGATATGTTACTCGTACTCTAAAATTGACTGCATAAAATTGACTAAGTTCGACCCAGACACTGTAAACCCAAAGACCTATTAAATATTAATTTCAGTTCTGTTCGTTAATGTATGAAGAACTAACTGTAATAAATCTCTCCGAAATACGAAATTCCGTTGCTCTTGTTTCAAGAAAATTTCGAAAATGTTGAAGTTATCGTATTCATGTATGAGTTATGTGTTCTATATATTAGATGACTACATTCATCCTAAACAATTAATTCCAATACTCGTGACAATTTATTGCTTAACTTAATCTAAATGTTAATATTTTGTTTTGCAAGTTCTCTCTCTCTCTCTCTATCTCCTTGTCCACACTTTAGCCTATCCTAAAATCCCCTATCCCCTCATCTGTAGGCAGGAAAGTAGAAGGAAATCTAATATTTCCAAAAGTTAAAGCAATTAGCTTATTGTAATTTCTTATACCATAAATTATAGTGAAGGATGTAATTTGTTTGTTTTTCTTGTGGTGAGGTGTGTGGACATTTTTACGAGTCTCCGAATGGAGCGAACGTGACTGTAATACTAATGAAACGTACGAAAATAATATCTAATATAAGTGACCCTGAAAGTACCTGACACATTTACAGGAAAAAAATGAATACATTAGAATTAAAGCGTCAAGGGATTGATTTAAAAAGTTTCATTGAAGTGGGAAACCTTTTAGTTCTGCATTAAACAATAGTTTTTTTTCAGATATCTATTTAAGGGATTCGATAAACCATTTATATCAAATATGATATTTCAACTGTTAAGGTCTAGCAAACTGCAACAATATAACCTATAAAGAAGTAATAATACCACTTTCGACCAAACAACGCTATAGAATAAAATGAAACTTTTTCGAAAAGTGCAAGCTTCTGACAACGGATTCTGGTAGAAGGGGTAACAAAAGGTTTACGTGTATCGGCATTTTGAAAGTTTACATATGGAGGTAATTAGATAGTGGGTTGGGGGGTTAACATTTTCCCCCTCTTGTACAATCTTATGATGAATCGACATAGGAAACCATGTGATCCTTACAGTTTAGGTATGGTTTGTTCAGCAATTTTGTCTAGTAACGGGTTTTTCAACAGAGACGCTACAAAGGTAACTCGATAGGGACAGGAAACGACACCATATTTTTTCCCGCTCTTTTGACATTTCTCTTCAGTAAGGTTTGCCATTTCATCATGGAAAGATATACGAGCCAACAACGAGTCGAAATTATTAAAATTTACTACCGAAATTTGGAGTCAGTGGCCTCAACTTTCAGAGCGCTACGTCCAATTTATGGTCGTCATAATCGTCCTACCAGATCAACAATTGAGCGTCTAGTGGAAAAATTTGAATCCACAGGCACAGTACAAAATGTTCCCGTGCCAGTGAGACAAATAGTGTAGAGAATATTGCTGCCGCTGAGGCTTCAGTTCAAGAAAGCCCAAATGTGTCTCCCACACGTCGTTCTCAAGCGTTGGGCATCTCTGTGACGTCTTTGTGGCGAATTTTGCGAAAGTATCGTGGCCTACATCCTTACAAGATGAAATTGATGCAAGAACTGAAGCCGCTTGACCACCATAAGCGTCGTATGTTCGTGAATTGGGCTGAGCAACAACTTGAAAATGATACGGATTTTCATCGGAAAATCATCTTCAGCGAATGGCTGAATGGCTTCGTCAATAAGCAAAATATGCGTTATTGGTCAGACAGGAATCCACAAGTAATCCATGAGTCATCATTGCATCCCGAAAAAATTACGGTTTGGTGCGGTTTATGGGCCGGCGGCGTCATTGGGCCGTACTTCTTCCATGATGGTCAAGACCGGCACATGACTGTGAATGCGAATCGCTACCGTTCAGTGACAACCGAATATTTTTGGCACCAATTGGATAATATGGACTTGGAGGACATGTGGTTCCAACAGACGGCGCCACAAGCCACACAGCGAATGCCACAATCAATTTATTGGAAACCAAGTTTGGTGAACGTGTTATCTCACGAAATGGCCCAGTCTATTGGCCACCTCGGTCGTGCGATTTGACGCCGTTAGATTATTTCCTGTGGGGCTACGTCAAGTCTATGGTCTACGCCAACAAGCCAGCGACGATTGGTGAACTTCGTACGAATATCGAACGTGAAATTGCAGCAGTATCGGCCGATTTATGCTTGAAAACCGTCGAAAATTGGGTTTAGCGTCTGGACTTCTGCAAGCGTGCCCGTGGTGGCCATGCAAAAAGAAATCGAGTTCCATACATAATGGCATCGAACGTACTTTCACAGGAATAAAGAATTTCATTGGTATCTATAACCGGTTTTGTTTTATTTAAAAAAACTTTTGTAGCGCTCTTATTGAAAAACCCGTTATTTTACCAGAAATATTTTTATGGAACATTTTAATCCTCCAGCTCCTCCAGATAAGGGTCTTTTATTCCCCTTTTTTGGAAAAGGAGAAAAATACCCCTAAAAGAGTTGCGTTAAATGTATAAAACAAATATTTCGCGTAAAATTCTTCTACTTTAGCTGATAAGATCCGTCTACCTGCAACAAAAAACTATGAAGTCTCAAAACCAATGCAACCATATTGCTTCCTGCTCAGCGTCTGATTCATAATGAGCGGCTGCAATCAAATATCCCGGCAGTAGGTAAAATGCCGAAACCCGGTGGACTGGGTTTGCCTCCCGCCACAGTTCATAATGGCAGTGAAAATACAAGATCGAAAAAGAAAACATAAATGAGCCCTATGGTTTGACGACCACCGCAACGATTTACCGATACGTACCTGAAATGTGAGAACTCTATATAGATCCGGTGCAGGCATCCAATTGGCAGATGTCCTCGAAAGTTATAAAGCTGACACTACCGCCATCCAGGAAATGTGATGGACAGGACATGGCTGCACAAGAAACAGAAACTGCGACATATACTGCAGTTGCCATGAGAAAAAACATGCATTTGGTTGCGGATTTGTAGTTGGCAAGCGACTGCGACATCTAGTCTCTAGGTTCAATCCTGTGAGTGATAAAAGCGAAACATTTTTATATTTCCCTAATTTGTGTGCATGCCCCGACAGAAGAGAAAGATGATGATGCCAAATACATATTCTATGAGCTCCTAGAGGAAACGTATGACCGCTGCCCTGGCCATGGCATTAAGATTGTACTGCCAAAGTAGGAAGGGAGAATGTGTGTCATCCAACTATTGGCAATTTCAGTCTACATGCTGAAAGTTCTGGCAACGGTATGAGACTGATTGACTTTACCGCGGCAAAAACAGGGTCATTAGTGGTACAAGATTCCAAAATAAAGACATATACAAGGCTACTGGAGCAGCCCCAGATCAAAGAACGAAGAACCAAATTGATCACGTGGTAATTGATGGAAGGCACTCATCCAGGGTACTGGACGTACTAGTGATCAGAGGAGCTATGATTGAGTCTGATCATTACCTGATAGCAGCAAAGGTTCGCACAAGATTAAGTAGAACGAAATTCGCAGAGGAAGCTGGACATCGGAAAGCTGCAGTTACCCGATGCAGTCACATCATACTCAAGGGAGCTCTCGCAAATTTTGGTACAGAAGCCACCCCCTTTCGATGACGATCCTGAAACGCAGTGGAAACCCATTTCCGGCTCTATAAAAACTGGCGCAACAACCGCACTTGGGTTTGAAAAACCGCTTCGCAGCAAACCATGGTACGATGAAGAGTGCCGCATTGCAAATGATGAAAACAACGCTGTACACATAGTAATGCTTCAGTCAAATGCAAGGTGAGCTGCAACTGAGCGGTACAGGGAGAAAAGAAAGGATGTAAACCATCTCTTTAGGCGTAAGAAACGGCAGTTGAGAAAGTGCGAGAGTTGAGACATACAGAAGGAAGAACGAAGCCCGAAAATTCTATCAAAATGTTTAAAACGGAACTAATGGCCAGGGTTCAGGGCCCTCTTTTGTAAAGACAAGGTCGGAAATCTCTTCGCAGGGTATGTTCGGAATATGGTGAGATCATTTCACTGCGCGATTGGTGACGAGACAATCGATCAAAAGTTGGACGACGGCGTCGAGTGCCCCCGCATAACCGAGGCGAGATCAGAACAGCTATTGCCCAGCTTAAGAACAACAAAGCCGATGGATTACCGGCGGAACTGTTTAAGGCTGGCGGCGATGAGCTGATAAGGTGCATGCATGATCTCATTAGCAAAATTTAGTTAGATGAATGCATGGCCAGCGATTGGAGTCTCAGTGTGCTATGTCCCATATTTAAAAAAGTTGACCGGAGTCTCTGTGCCAACTATCAGGGAATAAACCTTTTGTTCATAGCATATAAGGTTCTATCAAGCATAATGTGCGAAAGACTAAAACCAATTATCACTGACCTGAATGGATCATACCAGTGTGACTTTAGGCCTAAAAATCGACACCCGACCAGATTTTCACGCTACGCCAAATCCTGGAGAAGGCCCACGAAAAACAAATCGACACCTATTAACTATTTGTCGTTTATAAGGCGGCCTTCGATAGCCCGTTACGGGGGAAATTCTACGAAGCAACGTCTGAGCTTGATATTCCTGCAAAAATCATATGCCTTTGCAAGGTGCGATCTCTTTAACATCTTAATGAAGATTATTCTGAGAAAAGCAGCAGTCAACATGAATAAAACCATCAACAGCAAAAGCCACATGCTGATCGCGTATGCTGATAATATAGATATCATTGAACGCACAGTTAAAGCAGTTATTTCGGTGTTTTCGAGAATTGAGATGGAGTCAGCAAAATTAATGGTTTACTGGTTTTTTGCATAATGTGCATGCTTTACGAGTAGGACGTCGTTTCGAGCAGATGTAGCAATTCCCGTTTACTTTTAGGCGCCCCGTACTATTACGTTCCTCCGCTTCATGTGCTCCAGCATCCACAACTCGGATGGGCCTACCTATCATGGCTTCGATGGCGTTGCGCGTTTAAAAAACTCGGGATATTCGGCTGTTATTCGCCCTTCTCTCTAATTCTGGCTTGCATAGTTGCTCGCTTAGCTGATGGAGAAACATCCTACGGCAGCTTGTAGACGCCTTCAGGTGAGTGTTGTTGTCAACGTATATAACGTATGCAGCAAATCTATTTGCCCGCCGCTTGGTACTAAATCCGGACAAGCACTTGTCCATGTTATCAACTCCACCTTTGGTTCTGTTGTAGTCCAATATAAGCAATGGCTTCTTCTTAGGACCGCCCGTTTCTGTTGTATAATGGGAAGTGGACAATAGTACAACTGCCTTGTTTTTCTTGGGCACGTACGAGCACATCGTAACGTGATTATAGAACGCAAACATTGATGATTCAGCCTCACGTCGTTTGGGGTTGGCAAATGCTGCTGGCACGAATGTACGTCTTTTGTTGCAAGTACCCAATATTCATAAACTATTGTCTATCATCAAAGATTTTGCCAAGTTTTAGCTAGTAAAAAAGTTATCACATACAATATTTCTTCCACTTCCACCTAAAAGGTTGACACATAAATCCTTTACTACTCTTTCACCAACGTTTCTTTCACGTTCACCAGACGGTGCCATTCCTGTATAGATTTGTTCCTGCATTGAAAAATTAAATTCAATTTAGTTATTTATATTTTCAACAATTTTCAACAATATTGATAGTACATGCAATGGAAAGGACGAAATGAAATCGCACACCCACCACACTTTTATCCCATATTTGGCAGGGTTTGATGGTATGTATTGCGTGAAGCCAGTTCCACCACGATAAGCATTCAACTGTTCATCTACGGTGACGTTGATGATATCTACGAAGACAGCTGGTTAGCATCAAATAAACGTCAGATATTGCTGCTGCTTTGCCAGATTGTTTGCGTTACTGGCGTGTGCTTCCATTATCAAAACGTATGAAGCATCTTATTTCATAAAATCGTCGGACACTCATTGCAGCACGATATAATGGTTGTGATGTAGTTTTCCACAAATCTTTCGTATGCACGTAACCAGAATGTGTCACGCCACTTAACAAAAGTAGGCCTAAATATGCATCAAATTCACTTTTTGTTATGGGAGTCCATGATCGCGGTTCTCTTGTTGGATGTTTTGCATTGTCATCATCATAGAATTGCCTTGCCTTTCGATTTGATTCACGAATAATTATATCGTTTATTTCGTCTGACATTATCAATTTGAACGTTTCTACAATGGTCAAACCTTGCGTTGCCCATACTGGTCCAGATTGTGCACTTCTTAGAATGTTGTGCGTACGGAATCTTACAGGTTGTGGTTGTATGGAAGACCAAACATTACCATCTCTGGCAGTAAAACATTCGCCAGTTTCAATTGGTGCATCTTCAAGTTCTTCATCAGAATCACTGTCGTCCTCTGGGTCATATTCCGGTAACGTGGGTTCTTCACAATCTGAGTCATCACCACCAATATCACGTACACATTCACCTAAAGCCTCGTCACCAACTATTGAATCGTGGTCACTTATTTCTTCCTGGCTCTCTTCAAGCGTTTGGCGAATATACGCTTGCTGTTCTTCGTACGAAAGTACTCTTAGTTGTCGTGGAGTAAGCCATTCACCATCTGCCATGTTACTTTTTTTTTTTTTTATTTCCACAAAATAAACAGACACGTCTTTTCACTTCGAATCACAAATGTATACTAAATTTGCTGACGAAACTACAAAGAATGAAATTTCTGCAGCAATACATGTCTCTATCATATACATCCTTCTACGTGTGTCTACTTATACAACCACTTTTCCAAAAAACAATGACTAAATGGAAGGGTAAAACTGGTAACTCTAGTTTGGAACCTTTTGTATCTTTCTAACAAAATAAGAAAAAATTCAGAAATTCCAAGAAACGAGTTAGATAAGCTAACTGCATGTAACGTATGTACATACCCAGGTATGTTTCTGTTGCAAGGGTGAAACTGGTAAAACTGATTTTGAACCTTTTGTCTCTTTCTAACAAAATAAAAAAAAAATGCAGAAATTCCAAGAAACGAGTTAGATATGCTAAGGGCATGCCATTTCCCATACAAAACATACGTACATACCCAGGTATGTTGCTGTTAACGTGCGTAAGGAAGATCTGCTGTTGACATAAATGTTAAAGCTGTACTGCTTAACTACGATAATTCCAAGATTCATAGTCCAATTGCATATAGAATCGACATGAACGAAAGTTATGATTCGATAAAAAATATATTGGATGCGGTAAAATATAAGGAGCACGAATGGCGTGTCCGTTGTGACTTAAAAGTTGTTAGCTTCCTCTTGGTTCACCAACGTTTCTTTCACGTTCACCAGACTGGATACGATAAAAATGCATGCTTCTTATGCAAATGGGATTTCAGATGCAAGGGGAAACAATATTCCAAAAAACTATGGGAGCCAAGAGTTGAAGCCAATATAAAATTTGGTGTGGTAGAAAACTTTGTTAAATGTTTGGATAACTGGGCGAAACAAAGATAAATGAAGGTATGTATGCTTTAAGCTTTAATTTTGGTGATTGGTTTCATAAAACATAATTTTTAAAACTTGTGTCTTTTCATTAGAACAGGTGTTTATTTTGGCCCGGATATACGAAAACTTATCCAAAACGCTGAGTATGAGCAAATACTCTCACCCAACGAATTTGTCGCATGGAGAAGCATTAAAGACGTTACTTACAACTTTCTAGGCAAACATATTTCCCTTACTGTTCGCGTATACGTTGACAGCATCCTAAGTGCTGAAATGCGAACTCTGACTGTTGTGCTCAACGTGTTCTTTCAATGTACACGGATGCACGATTGTGTAGATTTTACTTACTTTTGTGTATACTTTTTGTACCTTTATGTGCTCTTTTTGCACCTGTGATACGCGACATGTTAGACCCACTAAATATCTCTTAAAGCGATGTGTGACCATAATTAAATTACCATCCCACAATAGCACAGTGCAACACGAAAAAATATAACCATATACGGACGCCACTACGTGATAAAAAACCAAAAAAAAGACCCCTGTCTCCCAGTTTTACCCAAAGTTCTCCAGGTTTTTTTTATGGGCTACCAAAGAAGTGGGGCCTCGGTGTCATTTTTGCAAAAAGTGATAATTTTCTCAAGCTCATATCTTGCAAACCGTTCGGAATTTTTATAAAGAACAAAAATTTTAAACATGTAAAATCAAGAAAACTTCATCTTCAAGGTCAAAATCGCGAAAAACTTTTAAATATGAGCGAAAAATCGCCCAAAAAGCGTTTTTTTTTTACTTTCCGCTTTTACGAACAAATTTACTTTATGAAAAATGCGGCAATTTTCTTTCACCTGGTAGGGCTTACAGCGCTGATTAAAACCCAAAAGTTTTTTTAAGGAGGCCGATCCAAGTTCTTGAGATATAGGCCTTTATAACTTGAGTATATAATCGCTTATATCTCACCCATTTCTTATCCGATCTGATTGAGATGGGTATCATTGAGAAGACCTTTGAAAACTCTATAAATGGGTATATAAAGATGTTAATTTTTATTAACTACTTGGGGCAAATTTAAAAAAAAGGGTTTTTAACCTCACTTTTTTAATAAAAATCTGGTTTTCTCAAAAAACAGCCCTAGTAAACTTATTTCTTCCCAGACGCAATAAAAGACAACACTTCAAGCATTTTTTAAGGTATAGTACTCCGCATTAACCCTTCTAAGACCGGAGATAGTGAGGTTTTTCTAACAAAAGTACTTTCTGGGAGCCAAAATTTCGCTTAAAAACAGTTGAAGTGTTAGAAAATATGCGATCTCTTAAAAAAAAATTTAATTTCCAAACCTTTAAACGTAAATAATTGTCAGCCAGGAGGCCGAGTGTGTGAGTGCCCTGTACCTTCACTGATAGTAAGTGCATTCTAATAAAAATTCTCAAGCTGGTGGGCGAGTTCCCGTGCCCACACTATCAAACAACTACCTGGAAGCAAATATCTGCATTGAATTCACATAAAAACAGCCCAAAATATAAAAAAATACCTGGGAACAAATTGTAGTTGTTGTCGTAAAGATGAAATTGTGAACATATAAAATCAAAAAACTTCTATCAAAAAACTACCTGAAAGCAAACATCTGCATTGAATTCACATAAAAACAACCCAAGATATAAAAAAAAAATACCTGGAAACACATTGGAGCTCTTGTCATAAAGATGAAATTGTGAACATATAAAAACAAAAAAACTTCTATCAAAAAACTACCTGGAAGCAAACATCTGCATTGAATTCACAAGGGACGCAGCACACAATATAAAAGCGACACGACGGTCACATCGAGGCATTACACAGCGCGACGTCAATGAGAGCTCAGCGGTGAATGTTATAAAGTGAAAGTAAAAATAGTGAAAGTGCTACAGCATAATTCGCACACAACATTGGCAACTGACAATTTCAATATGCAGTGTGAAAATATTGATTTATTTTGCTACGTTTGCGGTCATCAAATCAGAGAAAATATTTCTACAACATTGCAAAAGGAAAAGAATGCTTTAACTAGCATTCGACTATTTGAAAAGCGTTTTCCCAAAGCGTAGCGATGACAAAATTAAAAATTAAATTAAATGTAAAACTAATTTTTGTTCACCTCATTGCACTATTTTCACTTTGTTAATGTTTTATTTTCTGTCTTTATTTTTTGTCTTTATTTAACAGGCGTACTTAATGGCCCTGACATTAGAAAGCTATTCAAGAGCAACTTTGAATCATCGCTGCATGATTATAATCATTCGATGGCACAGATTTACCTTCAGCGTGTATGCACCAGAGTGTTGGGAGGGGATCGAGATGCGGAACCGGAAGCAAGAGAATGGGTGAAAGATATCTTACAGCCTTAAAGGAAATTACAACTTTAAACATAACGTGGATCTAATACAACTACTTTCTTTATGACAAGAGCTACAGCTATGCCTCAGAGAGTAAATCAAAATTCTGAACGGTTTGCAAGATATGAGCTTGAGAAAATGATCACTTTTTTGCAAAAATGACACCGAGGCCCCACTTCTTTGGGGGCCCATAAAAAAGGACCTGGAGGACTTTGGGTAAAACTGGGGGACAGGGAGCCTTTTTTTAGTCTTTAATCACGTAGTGGTGTCCGTATATGGTTATTTTGCTCTGACTTAAAAAATTACACACTGTATAGTTTACTGATTTTAGTACGCCTTCCTATGAAGTTTCAGATCAAACTATTAGACACATTAACATTTTTTAAAGATACTTAAGATAGTCAAAACCTTTACTTGGCATTTGCAAACCATATTTTATCTTTGTGATACATTCGTATAGTCCTACAGCATATTTTTTGTTTTTCCACATACCCTTGGAGGGTGCCATGTAGCTCTTCATTCTACACTCTCTTGGTGGTATTCACATTCTGAATACATTCCAACATGGTTTCCGTTGATGGCATCCAATGTTAACAAGAACAAAATGGCTAACGTAAGATAACGACGCGTGGTAAGAAGTAAATTCAACAGCGGTAAATATTGCAAAATACACAGTATGAAGGGCAATACCATAGACGAGAAAGGAACTGAAAGACACAACAAAAAGTAAAATAATACTACACGAATATTTAGTAAATGCGGAATAAGGAAAATGTCTGGATATGTGTACTAAGGACTTCTTTGAACTGTAGTTTAGTGAGCAATAAAAACAAATACTGGTTTTGCTTTTCAATAAATACATGTTCGTTTAACATTTGAATGCTGCAAGATGACTACTGTTAAACCATTGTATGATCTAAAATGTATCACTGCCACCGATTTAAAACGCCACTGGTTTTAATACAGGGAAAAGGAGCAAAGTCAGCATTTTTTTTAGGCAATAAAGCGGAAGTAGAAAATTCACTTTTTTAAATTAGAAGTTTTTTGTCTGTTTAACAATGACAGAAGGTCGAGGTTCCTGGAATTTAGTTTCTTTTTCACAGACACTGCATTTTCTTCTTGATATTAATGTAAGAGAAGCGTAACAAAATTCCAGACACAAAGAAAGGCTTGTCTAAAAGTGTTGTGCTGCAACCGGTCTGAGCGTGGCATAATGATCAAGGTTTGTTTCATAGTAAGGAGAGCGCTCTTTTTCAGCTCGCTCTTCGAAGTATAAATCTCAAGCGATTTCTATTTTCAACTCTCACACGAGTTGAACTCTCTTCGATCACGATTTCAACAATTAAACTCGCGATTCGAGCTGACAACTCAAAGAACAACTTTAAAAAAACAAATTCGCGAGCGAGTTCAATATCATAAAATCGTATAATGCAGCTCGCTCTCGAGCGAGTGCAAAAAGAGTTGAGTAAAGTTATTCACGAGTCGATATTTTGTACAAATAATGTTAAATTAAAAAAAAGAAGGAACAGCACTTTTTCAATTCAAGCGGAAATCCAATGATTTCTGCATAATTATTTATGTATATTTATTACACACATTGGCATATTTTTTTTTTAATTACACATCGGTAACTATCAAACCGTTAATTAAGTTGTTATTTAATTTTACTAATAATAAATTATTAATTGTCTCATTCGATAATTTTGATCTCAGCTTAGTTAGAATGATAGACAGAGCACTAAAGGCCCTTTCGACGGACACTTGTGTTGATGGAACTGATAACGCGACATCTACCAGATTTCCTAACTCTGGATCTTTATATCTTGTGTTTTCCCAGTACTGCAAAATGTTTGACTCGAAGGGCATTCTTTCTGCATTGCATAGGTTTTCCAATTTTTTGGTTCGTTGTTCGATCCGTAGTTGGAGTTTGTTCAAGCAACAAATTCATATTTGCTTCTAACTTCGAAAAAGGTCCTGCTAAACTAGAGGCTGGTGGAGAGGTTGGAGAAACGCTGTTGGAGGCGCATATCCTAATTTGCGAAGAGGATACTTCACCTTTTAAACGTTTAATAATTTCCAGTGTTTTAAGTAAGTGATGCTAGAAAAATAAGAAAAACAAAACAATTAAAATCTTATGAGTGCATTTGTGTTTAACATGATAAAATTGCATGTATGTTACATAAAATGAAAAACACTTACCACTGCATTTTTCTTCTGTTCTTCAGTAGGAAATGGTGTTCCAGCGAAGTTAAATCTGGCATCTAAATAAATAGCGACAACAAATGAGTCGTTACTCAAAAGATTTCGTTTTCTTGCATTCATAGCATTTAGCAATTGCGCAGCATATACATTTCTTTCCGTTTGCAACTCTTCTAACTCAACTTCACAGAATAACCAATCCCTGTAGAAATCACCAACTATGTACTGTTCGGTTTGAAATTTGCTGGTACATTCCCATAATGGTCGGAATGCATTTAAAAATCCGGTAACGAAATTCCAATCAACTTCAAGAATATTCGGATCGGAAGCATTTTCGATGTATTCTTTCAGACTTTCTATCGCCTTTAGTATTTTGTAGGTCGAATTCCGTCTCGTAATGTCGTCAATTGGTTAATTTTCATTACGAATCATAGTGCGTAGAGTCTTCACAATCTTTCTGCATTCCTCAACTTGTGGTTCAATAGTTTTTAAAACATCATATGCGGCAAGTTGAATTGTATGCGCAGCACAACTTACAACATCCAAAACAGATGTAAGAGAAGAATGAATACTAAGGTACTCTTCGTAATCACTAATTGGTTCCCCATTCGGTTGATTTTGCGTTTCTTCTTGTAGTTCTGCCAGTAGTTTCGATATTTTTATCACATTTGCACCGTTGACTGAAGTGCACGCATATATTTGTAAAATGTCAATGTTCAACTCTTTCAAACAATTTATTATCTCGCCTTTGAGAATATGGGCTTTGTGCATTTTCTTTAATTGAATCATTCCAATAGTGTTGATATATATTTTGGACTCTTGAACATATTGGATGTTTATTCCAAGTATGCTATTATCCATACGCGTAGCAACATCAATTTTCAAACATATCATCTTTTTAAAAACGGATTTTAAAATGTTTTCCTTTATCTTGTTTGCAACTATGTTGATTTTATCCACAATATTCTTTGAATTTATGTTCATTTTGTAATGTTCTTCATAAGGCCGTATAATTTTTTTTGAAATATTCTTCGTCGTCGAATATTCTAAACGGAATACGTTTCACTGTAACATGTCATTTTTATTCATTGTGATTGAAATATTGTGGCCCTTCTCTTCGAGGAATTTGGAATTAGCGAAGTAGACTGTACTTCATCACTACCTCAAATTTTTTGATGTGTTAACATCTATAGCGGCGTATAAAACCATCGCAGTCGACGTTATGGTGACATACTAATACGTCAGCTACTTCGTACAAAGTATGTGTGATGTTGTGTGTTTGGCTGTTTCGTTGCTGTTGATATGGCCAACATGTGGTTATGTGACACACCTATACGTCAGCTACTTCGGACAAGGTATGTTGTGTGTTTGGTTGTTGTTGCTATGGCAAAACAGCGAGTCATTTGATGTTCAGCATTGCCCGGTGTATACAAAAACAAGTAGAAACGGTGTTAAGTTTGGCCGGGCTGAAGCTTATATACCCTCCACCATGACAATTTACACGCACATTCTCCACTCTTTACATTCCCTTAACAGTTTTTATTCTAGGAGCGGATCTTTTGCACTCTCTCTCTCCGGTCGCTCCCAATGAATGATTCGATCGCTCGCAATCGATGCCAATAAATTGAGAGTAGGTAGCGATGGGTCGCGAGAGAGCCAAGAAATAAAAAGATTTGATAACAATTTTATTCACGAGTTTGAATTTTTTAAACTCGGATTTCGAGAATAAAAACTAGCGAGTTTTTGAAGATTCGGCTCGCGATTCGAGTTTTTGCATACACAGAAAAAAATAAAAATCAATTTCAATTAAAAAATTTGTTTATTTGATTAATTTTGGTGTAATCACGAAAATGATAATATTAATTAAACGTATTTGTAAATTTGTCAAAAAAACTTCAACTAAAAAAATTTGTAAATTTGATTAAATCATTTATTGTTTTTTTTCAAAAATATTGATTAAGTATGTAATCAAGTTAATTTAAAAAATTATTAATTTTTTTTCGCGATTTTTGATTAAATTTTTAAATGAATCAATTAAAACCGCTATTGCATTTTTCAGCATGAAACCCCCACCCCCGGCGACGACACTAAAAAAAACTAAAATGTTCTATTTTTAAAGCGATTTTATTCAAGGTTTCGCAGATACACATGTTATATCTATAAAAAATTAAATTTCTTAGAATTTGGATTCATAATCGGAACTAATGTCCGGTTTTCTTAAACTATTATTATATATTAAACATTTACGGTCTTATTCATAAAAAGTTATGAGAAGTTTGAGAGACAGTTTGTCATACAAAAACCGTCCGTACCGTATATTAAATACAAAAAAAATAGGTACATCTGGTGGTTCTGGAGAACTTTCAATTTATCTGCTCCTGCCGCAGCAACAGTCACTCCATTGTCGCATTCCATCCCTTCTGCATATTGCTTTTATCCAATTTCGGGCACTCTTGTTTTACACGTTCAAAATGTCTAAGAAGGTGAGTCAGTCTTAAAGATTATTTTTACGTGAAATTTTTGAAAACAATTTTCGTGTAAATAATTGTATGTGGCATAAGGCGGCAAAATGTGTCTTTTCAAGTGCATAAAAAATGTTTGGCGACAGTCATTTTTTCCAAATTTATTCAAAAACACTTTCCAATTAAACACAATTACAAAAAATGCAGTTTTAATCACGAAACAAAGCAATTTAACACTATTATTCTTTGAGTTCACAAAATAAAATCTATCAATCAACAATAAACGAATTACAAATTACAACAGTGTTGTATATCAAAGACTAGAGCCGTACGGAAAGTGACAACGACGGCTGGTGACTCAGCCGCCACATATATTGCCTCCCAACGGCGCTGTAAAATTCAACTTTCTGTAAAATACTTTATCACAACAATTTTTGTTCACAAAAGTTATTACATTAAGAACGCATCATGCATATTTATATTTATTTAGAAAGATTCACAGCAAAAATTCTATAATGCACTCAAAAATTAAACATTTTTAGCGCCGTTGATTTGCGTCTTGCCAACTCCTAGTTCTGTTGTAAACTCAAAAATGAATTGTAAATATGATTAAGCATTTTATTGATTCTATTAATTTATTAATTGAATTTTTTAAAAAAATTCAATTATATTTTTAATTGAAATTTACAGGCCTATATTTTTTTCTGTGTACCCTGGTTGGTTTGCTGACATATTGCCTCAGTACTTGACGGCATATTTTACTAGAACGATTTTTCGATTCTTGCTATGTAAGTATGAATTACTTTTCATACACCTAGATTTATGGTTTATCCCTGGCTGAACTTTACAAAACATATTGCCCTATTGCATCACATGAAAGGTGACGAGCAGTGAATGGTTTGCTTCCTATTTTTAGACTCACTGATCATTTCCTACACTTTGCACCGATTCCAAATGGTTGTTGAAATGTTTATGAAAGGCGAATTACTCGAAAAGAAACCAGAGAGGGAAATTGACCCGCCTTCTTTCGATATTAGTCGCCTTCTTTGGTAATTAGAAACTCCACCGGTGTTTGGTTACACATACTCCTCACACCACTGTATTTCGCTGTCAGTCCTACCATCTTTATGTATGCATTCGGCGTGTACCTAAAAATATACTAATACTTTGATGATAGCGTTACAAAGATGTGGCAACGACAACAACACAGGTCTTAACATTTTCTGACCTGACTGCCACCGAAACATCTTCAGGTGCCAACCTTAACACTCCTTTGCAGCAAAAGTATTTAACAGGAAATTTGATTACCACGTGCGATAAAATGAGGGGATGTCGGACGAAAAGGAAGTCATGGCACCTGCCGATTCTTAAAGGAGTTGGTGAGGGCACGTGATATTGCTTTGGTTGAAAGGTGAGTTTAACGAACACACAGTAAGTTGATGTAACCGTTAAAAATACTTAACAACATTTGGTTGAGAATGAATTGAAGACATGCATTCCTTCACGAAGCTCTACCCTAGAGACAGGATCACGAAGGAAACAAAATTTGTTTTCTGACACAATCGGCAGAAGGGAAGAGTTATACTTGGCTTATGTTAACTGTAATCATCTCAGAATTGTTTTGCATTTTTTTAGCATATACGTTTTGCTGAAAGAAAGCTAGTACGATGTATTTGTTATCGAAGGGTGTTAGTCAGTTTTCATTTAAATCGTGTTGTGAAATAAGCCTTTTTTGATATTTTATTTCCAAAAAGGTAAAAAAGCAGCGGAAGCAACCGGGGTATTTGTGACTTGTATGTGTTGGATGAATGATAGAACGCTCATGCCAAAGCTGCTTCAAAACATTACGTTTTGAAATTTTCACGATTAAAAGTGGTCACAGGAGGGGAGGGTGATGAGGACGAAATCAAAGCCGTTATCCAATCTGACGTACATGCTCCTGTTCGAGAAGTTACTGACAGGTATATCACACGATCATAAGCAACCATTTAAAACACTTTGGGCCTGTCAAAAAGCTTGAAAATTGGGTTCTGCACGAGCTTGTGGAATCCACTTTACAAAGCGGATAAGCAGGTGCGGCTTAATGCTCAAATGATCCATTTTTAAAACGCATTGTTACTGGAGATGAAAAATTTATATTTTGCAACAATGTCAACCGAAAGAGATCCTGAACCAAACACCATGAATGTGGTCAATATTCTTGAAAGGCTGAATTGCAGCAGTAAAATGTTATGTTGTTCATTTGGTGGAGTTTATTTTAAACTGCTACGAAACCATCAATTCTTACGTCTTTTTTGTGAGCCATTGACGAAACTTGATGCGGCACTTAAACAAAAACGACTTGAATTGGTAAATCACAACTTTGCAGACTGGGCAAAAAATATTGGACCTTAGATTGGAAGTGATGCTACAACCACCTTATAGTTGTGATCTGGTGCCTTCGGTTTTTCATCTATTCCGGAATCTATAAAACTTTTTGAATCGAAAGTCATTCAATACAAACCGAATTGTTCGAGTATATTTGTGGGGCGGACTAGTCATTCTACACTGAAAGGAAAATTCTTCGTCGAATGGATGAACAATTTTCGTAAATGTTGTACGTTGTTACAATGGAAAGTCTCGTATATCCGATAAATTGGTAGTCACAGCAGAGAAAAAATCATGATTTCCTTAACAATTTTTGATTTCGTTGCTGCAACAAATTTCTTTTCGTTCCTGCAACAATTTTATTGAATTTGAATCTTGTAAAAAAATGGGTTAAAAATTAAAAAATTTAAGTGCAAGATATGTAAACTATTGATATTTGATTTATCTCTTAATGTTTATAGTTTATTTTTATTATTTATTTATTATTGAGATTTGCCAACATTTATAGTTGACGAATCAATTTCGTCATTGCAACGAAACAAATATTTTTAAAAAACAGGGTAAAAAGAGGCCATTAAGAGTAAATGGTGAGCATGAGTGGTGGGTCTCGTACACATCCTAAATCCGTTCCTTTGCAGCAACCGAAAGTGGTACACATATTTTTCGTCAACGAGGTCAAGGAAACCAAGTGTTTCAAGTGAAACGAGCATAAATCATAACAATTTAACGTACATTGAAATTAATCTAATCGAAATTTTAAAAAATTGGATTGAAATAAATAACAGAGCAGTTGAAGAAAATGCTTACAGATGGATCGCTGGCTTAACGACGGGGATATGTGGCGCTAGAATTGAATGACAGATCTTTCAACAGAACAATAAGTGCATAATATAAGAAAACAATGATGTGGTTCTAAGTTAGTAAAGGAAGTTTTGGACATATAGCAATTGCTGTGATGAAACCCATAGGGGAATAGCGCTTATGTTCATGGTAAGTACAGTCATAGATATGTACATATCTTCAATATAAATCCTAAATAATAATAAGTGCAGGACCTGAATCCAGTGGCCACTATAAAACTAAGACCCTCCACTACCAAAATGTTTCTCCAGACTGGTGTTTCAACATGGAATGGATATATATAATATATTTTGCAAATTAATACCATTTTCGAAACAAAAATTCAAAATTTTTTATCAAAACACCTGCTATATTTAATTAACAATAAATTATTTCAAATACAGCAGCAATGAAACAAAGTCATAGAAGCAATGAAACAAATTCATTGTAGCAATGAAATAAATTCATAGAGAGAACGATACATGTTTATTGCAACAATGAAAGAAAGTCATTGCAGCAACAAAAAAAATTCAGTGCAGCAACGAAAAAAAATCCAATGGGTATTGGAACTCACGGGCGATGTGTTAGCTCCTTTTTATTACCCGGTACCTTTTGGATATGAACGCATTAGTAAATGTTACATTGGAAAATAAAAAAAAACCGTTCAATCATACGAGGACGTTACATTTAAATAATATTAATACTTAAAACTACTTAAAGACCAGTGCAAGCAGATGTGTTATTATTTTCTTGCTTAATAAGAAAATACAAAGCAACAGACACATGTACATTAGGGTGGGTAAAATCCCATACAAAAAATCACTTTTAGGTCACCACCTAAACTTGAAGTTCAGAGTTTTTAGTGACTATTTTCAATTGGGAGCAAATTGGGAGCTATTTTCACCTCTAATTATCAGGTTTTTTGGATGTAACTTTTAAGATGTTGCATATATTTGGAAAATTGATTATGGATACGTAGACCATTATGAGTTCTTGCATGGCACATATTGCTTTGATTTGTATGTTTGGAGTTGATTGCGTTGTAGAAGTTTAAATGCCGTTTTTTAGTTGATTTTCGTGGAGTCCTAAGAAAAAATCAAAATAACTCGGTCAGTTTTACTCGTATATTAACACTGAAGATGTCATTGTGTAGGTTCTAAACTTAGCTTCGCAGCTCGGTATGATTCGTTGGAACATAACGCTAAATTATACAGCTTATTTTTATTTTCGTCGGTAGTATTTAAAATTTTTTCGAAAATTATCATTTAAAACTACATTGATCGCAAAAAATGTTGCAAATTTTTACCCGCAGTAAAAGCGCTATTTAATACCTTTGAGCTGATATGTAAATTATGAATATCCAAAAAGAAATGGTCGTAATATTTACATTTTTGTAAAACAACTTTGAAGCTTTCAGGTCTATAAAACAGTTTAATATTGAATGTGAATGCATTAAATGTTTCAATAATTCGGAAAAATAGGAGAAATACAATGGTTTGATAGTTTAATTGATTATGTTTCATAAAAACCCACAGCATTTACAAAAAAAATTTAAAAAAAAAATTACACCAGACAGTGGACTGTCCCTGCAGGCTGTGTCAGAGACACGGCCATTAAGTTTAACGTAGAATACGCCATCCGATAAGACAGAAAACATATGACAATAAATTCATTTGCTTATATTATTTATCATTTATTGTTATATATGTTTTCTGTCTTATCGGATGGCGTATTCTACGTTAAACTTAATGGCCGTGTCTCTGACACAGCCTGCAGGGACAGTCCGTGGCCGAAGGCCTCGGACAACTGTCTGCTGTAATTTTTATATTTACCAATGGCATTTGATTCAAGTCCGTTTAAAAAAAAAAATATTTTGTTCAATTTTTTTAAACTTAATTTAATTTATGTATTTTAATTAATATTTTTATTGAAATAAGTTCTGCGAATGTTGAGAGGGCCGCCCTAATATTAAAAAAGGTTTACCTTATCGAGTCTTCGCATTAGCATTCGAGCGTTGTGTGAAAGCTTTACGCTTTACAATTCAAAATTAATGTTACAACAGCTTTATTGAAGCTTTCGCAAAAAAGCTTTATTACTATAGCTTACTGTTTGTTTCACTTTTTACTAGGTACATGTTGCCAAACAACATTAGCTTGCTGTTCGTTTCACTTTTTACTAGATACATGTTCCTAAGCAATGTTGAGCAACCAAAAACACTCAACCAAACACCACACATATGTTTGAGTGTATGTGTTTAAACAATTTTCATTTGAGAAATTAAAATACTAGAAATATAGCAACCAATATGACATGTATATCAAACGAAAGATAACATCTTCATTTACCTACAAAAAAAATGTAAAAAAAATTCATCTCGCCGTTTTCTCATAATCAATGAAATAAAGATTACAACAATAAAAACCTGACGTGACTCCTCATACCGTAAGGTAGGACGTATTCTACGTCAAAAAATTTTTTTTGAAACATTTAATGCATTCACATTCAACATTAAACTGTTTTATAGACCTGAAAGTTTCAATGTTGTTTTACAAAAATGCAAATTTTTCAAATTTCAAAGGTATTAAATAGCGCTTTTTAATGCGGGTAAAAATTTGCAAAATTTTTTGCGATCAATGTAGTTTTAAATGATAAATTTCGAAAAATGTTGAAATATGCCGCTACATCAGTGTGTGTTTTTTTGCAGTCTGGCAATCTGTGTTTCGCAGTCGGACAAATCTGTGTTCTGTATAGACGTGGGTCAGCCTTATCATTGAGGGGAATGAAAAATAGATGTAGGCCGACTCTGAGACCTACCCGATATGCACACAAAATTTCATACAAATCGGTTAAGCCGTTTCGTAGGAGTTTAACGGCAAACAATATGTGATCACAGTCGGACAATCTGTGTGATCGCAGTCTCACAAACTGTGCTTGGATGTGTTCACTTTGTGCGTTTAGTCCCTACCCGCACCTATAGATGTTAACAGATCAAAAATATAGTAACCGATATATAACTTTATTGATATAATTCGTAATATTGGGGAACAAATATTTTATATATATTTTATTTAATGGCATAAAAAGAGAAATAAATTAATTGATATCCATTATTTGCTAGTATAGACACCATTATTATATCATATCGGATTCCATTTATATCGATCGATTTCCATCATATATTGGAATATATCAATACATTTTTGACATTGAGAATCTAAAAGAATTCCATATCTGCTGCAGATGCCATCTAGTCCGGTTTATAAAGGGTTTTTCAACAGAGACGCTACAAATTAAATCGATAGGGACAGTAAACGACGCCATATTTCCTCCCGCTCTTTTGACATTTCTCTTCAGTAAGGTTTGCCATTTCATCATGGAAAGATATACGAGCCAACAACGAGTCGAAATTATTAAAATTTACTACCGAAATTTGGAGCCAGTGGCCTCAACTTTAGGAGCGCTACGTCCAATTTCTGAATTCTGAATTTCATTTCTGGCTGAATAGCTTCGTCAATAAGCAAAATATGCGTTATTGGGCAGACAGCAATTCACACGTAATCCATGAGTCATCATTGCATCCCGAAAAAATTGAGGTTTGGTGCGGTTTATGGGCCGGCGGCGTCATTGGTCGTTCTTCTTCCGTGATGATCAAGACCGGCACATTACTGTGAATGCGAATCGCTACCGTTCAATGATAACCGAATATGTTTGGCCCCAATTGGATAATATGGACTTGGAGGACATGTGGTTCCAACAGGACGGCGCCACAAGCCACACAGCCAATGCCGCAATCAATTTATTGGAAACCAAGTTTGGTGAACGTGTTATCTCACGAAATGGCCGCCTCGGTCGTACGATTTGACGCCGTTAGATTATTTCCAGTGGGGCTACGTCAAGTCTATGGTCTATGCCAATAAGCCAGCGACGATTGATGAACTTCGTACGAATATCGAACGTGAAATTGCAGCAGTATCGACCGATTTATGCTTGAAAACCGTCGAAAATTGGGTTCAGCGTCTGGACTTCTGCAAGCGTGCCCGTGGTGGCCATGCAAAAGAAATCGAGTTCCATACATAATGGCATCGAACATATTTTCACAGGAATAAAGAATTTCATTGGTATCTAAACCCGGTTTTGTTTTATTTAAAAAAACTTTTGTAGCGCTCTTATTGAAAGCCCCTTTATTTGTCGATTATAAGGCGGCCTTCGATAGCCCGATACGGGAGAAACTCTACGGAGTAATGTCTCAGCTTGGTATTCCTGCAAATCTCATACACCTTTGCAGGACGACTTTGACGAACACCAAATACGCAGTGAAATTCGGTAAAGATCTTACCGAACGTTTCAAAGCTAAGCGAGGACTCAGACAAGGCGACAGCCTATCCTGCGATCACTTTAGCATCTTAATAGAGATTAGACCAAAGCGTGAGCGTTGACACCCGTCATAATTTCGACTTGGTGGACGAATTTAGGTATCTCGGATCTGCCGTAAACAAAAACAACAACGTCTGCCTTCAGAACAAGTGGAAAATTGTCGTTGCGAATAGGTGTTATTTTGGGCTAAGCAAGCACTTTAGAGATAAAGAAAAGAGGTTTTAGCAACCGTAAATTCGGCTGTTATCACCGAATTGAGGTTGTCACAACCGAATGGAGGTTGTCACGACCGAATTTAGTCCCCACAACCGAAATTCGGTTGTAGCAACCTCGTTTCATAATAGATTCGGTTGTGACAACTGAATCTTCAATTATATTCGCTCAGTCAATTAAATTTTGTAAAATTTCGGTTGGAACAACCGAATTTTAAATTAATTCGGATGCAACAACAAAAATTGGTACCAAATTCGGTTGGAGAAACCGAATTTGGCTTCAATTCGGTTGTAGTAACAGAATTTGACGCCAATTCGGTTGTAACTGTCGAATTTGGTAGCAATTCGGTCACAATAATCGAATCTAGACTTAATTCGGTTGCAACGACCGAATTTGGCGTCAATTCGGTTGCTGTAACCGAATTTTTCATGAATTTTGTAGGTATAACCGAATTCATTTTCAATTCGGTTGCCACAACATAATGCTATGTAGTTAAAATCTGACGTTGAAAATTCTATAATCAAATATTACTTTAAAAGGAATTAAAGAGTGTCAAGATTTTGTTTGTGGTAATTAAGAAAGGTAAGTAAAATGTGTTTTGTATTAAAACATCTTAGTTTGCAGATATTTTTAAGCAGATATCAACAGTTTTGAAGGTTTTCAAAATATGCTGCAATCGCCTGTATACAAAACGCCTCGCCGTGGTGCAATGGTAGTGTGCGCGGCTCTTGTGCATGAGGTCGTGGGTTCGGTCCCTACTCTGACCACCTTAAATTTCTTTCGACGGCGGCCAAGTCGCTTAGTGACGGCGACACTATCGAGTATTTAGCCATGAAAAAGCTTCTCAAAATATCGTTCGGAACCGGTGTGAAACTGTAGGTCTCAATCAGTGAGTGTAAAACTAGAACGCGCACAGCTCACTGGTTGTGAGAAGCTCTCCCTAATCCCCTCGTGGGATGTAACGGGAAACCATTTATTTATTTATAAAAGTACAGGAAAATAAATCATCACTTAATAATAAAAAACCTTTAATACGTAATTCATTTGTGACACTATTCGGTTGTAACAACCTCTAATTCGGATGTAACAACCTCTAATTCGGCAGTGACAACCTCTAATGAGGTTGTGACATTCGCTAATGAGGTTGTGTCAACCTCCAATGAGGTTGTCTTAACCTCCAATGAGGTCGTGTCAACCTCTAATGAGGTTGTGCCAACCACCAATGAGGTTGTGTCAACCTCCAATGAGGTTGAGTCAACCTCCAATGAGGTTGTGACAACCTCTAAATTCGGTAACGGCTAATTCGGCTGTCTCAACCGAATTTTTCTGTCAGTGTATACCAGGCTCTCATACAATCTGTTGCTTTATGGCGCATAATAGTGGGTCTTATCGGAAGCAGATGAAACACCTGAAGGAGTCTTCGAAGGAAAATACTCCAAAAAATGTATGGCCCTGTAATGCACAACGGCAAGTATCGGTGACGCATGAACCATGAGCTGTATGAGCTTTATCCCGACATTGATATAGTTAATCGGATCAAAATAACGCGATTGCTCTGGCTAGTCCATGTCAGTAGAATGGATGAAGACGAAGCAGCACGAAGGGTTTTCGAAACCGAACTCGAAGGAAGATGAAAAAAAAATTACATCAGACAGTTGCAGGCTGTGTCAGAGACACGGCCATTAAGTTTAACGTAGAATACGCCATCCGATAAGACAGAAAACATATATAACAATAAATTCATTTGCTTATATTATTTATCATTTATTGTTATATATGTACAAGCTAATGGGAACAGAGTACCAATTTAAAAGGATCTCAGTGGGTACCAAAATTATATTGCCGTCGCTATCACATCTTGAAATTGCTAAAAAGAAACTCATCGAATCTGGATATACGTTCTACACACATGAAAGCAAGGACACAAAGCTGTTCAAATTAGTTCTATACGGTCTTCCCCAAACAGATCCAAATGAAATTAAGAATGAACTTAAAACATCTTACAACATTAACATAGTTAATGTTAAAGAAATTAAAACTGCTCGGTCATCAGTCGATGATGCACTGTATATGCTAGAATTTGATCGCTCTCAGAATTCCAAAACACAAGTCCTCAGAATCAGGCGTCTATGTAGCATCGTAGTCTACTGGAGAAAGCCTCTAAAAAGCAATAAAGGCCCAACGCAATGCACCAAGTGCGCAATGTATGGGCATGGAGCCAAAAATTGTTTCCGTCAAAACATTTGGATTGCATGTGGCGGTAACCACGATGCAGCTACCTGTCAGGTCAACAAGACACCCCATGAAGGTTCGGCTGTGTACAAGTGTTTTAATTGCATAAACAAGAACCTTAAAAACACAAGTCATAGAGCTGATGATCCCCGATGCCCAAGTCGGAAGGATTATCTCATGATCCGAGACAATATACGCAACAAAATGCGACCTATGCAGAACATCCGTCCTCGTCAATCCTTCGAACAAACACCTGAGTACTTTCCATATATAAATCCGGACAACTTTCCAACGGCTGGTCACAATACTAATCTGCCTAGACATAGCTATGCCGCAGCTGTAAAATCATCAAGTCGTCAACCCTTCACATGTGATGATCTTTATAGCACAGATGAACTATTCAGTATATTCACTGAAGCATTAATAGATCTTCGAAAGTGTAAGACAAAAATAGAGCAGATCAACGTAATAATGACCATGCTCAAATATGCCGTATAAAACATCAAATAGCGTCCATGTAATGCACTGGAACTGTCAAGGCATTACACAATTCTCCCAATCAGTCCAACTTCACCTGTTTATGAGAATGTATTTTATTGACATTATTCTTTTGAATGAAACTTTTCTCAAAGAAAACCATAAATTTAAAATTCCCGGATATAACATATACAGAAATGATAGAACATCCCACGGAGGTGGCGTAGCAATTGCCGTACGATCAACGATAAAACACAAACTAGAGAAGAAGCTTCCTACAAAGAGTATAGAGAATATTTCCGTTTCTGTGGAGCTGCAAAACAAAAAAGTAACGTTTGTAGCTGCTTATTGTCCTCGATACACACCCGATTTTCTTGGAGATCTTGACGTTCTGACATCCATAAGAGACGATTATTTCATACTTGGTGACTTCAACGCACATCACACCAGCTGGAACAGTGCAGATTCCGACAGAGCAGGCAAAACATTATATAATCATCAAAACACTTCCAATTATTATGTATATTTCCCACCCAGTCCAACCAGAATTCCTCAAAATATCACTTACAGACGGCCTTCAACCATTGACCTTCTGCTGAGTAACTCGAATTTACCATTTACAGACATTGAAACCCACCCTTGTAAGCTCTACTCTGACCATCTTCCTATTACCTTCAACATAAATGAACGTGTAAGTGAGTCCATAAAGATGTTTCCTGACTTTCCAAAGGCCAATTGGGGAATATTCAAAAGTATAGTAAATTCAAATTTAGCTTCCTCTGAAATAATGAACGTTAATCTGTCATTGAGTAATGTTGATAAAGCCATCCGTGAATTCACAAAACTATTGACCAATGCATGTTTAGAAGCAGTGCCACTTAAAACGATTAATGTCAGAAATATTAGGTTGACAGATCTGTGTAAGCGCTTAATTTCCTCTAGAAACAGCTTTAGGAGAAAGTTTCAGAGATGCAACGATCGAAAATTAAAAATGACCTATAGATCAATAATCGGCCAGCTCAATAAACTCATATCATGGCATGTCAGTATTGCAAGAAACGAACAATGGTCTAACTTCTTATCCAAGTTATCTGTAGGAGGGAAACATTTTTGGAGGGTCACAAAACGTATTAGAGGAAATACAAAATCCGTTAAAACATTATTAGTAAACGGCCTTGAAATAACAGATAACGCGGAAAAAGCAGAAGCCATTGCAAATCACTTCGAAAACTGTCATTTAACTACTATAAATCAACGTAGTTCCATGGACAAAAAAGTAGACTTAGTAGTAAAGTCAATTGGGTTAGATAATGCTATTAACAGCGATTCTAATTCTCTGACGTCATGTGCTGAAGTTAATTTCTTTATTAATTGTCTTAAGAATTCAAAGGCTCCAGGCTATGATATGATAAACAGCATATTACTTAAAAAGCTTCCCGATTCTGCGTATAAATTTCTAGTAAAAGTCTTTAACTTTTCATTGAAAATTCGTACTTTCCTAAAGATTTCAAGTTCGCCAAAGTAATACCGATAGGAAAAACCGGAAAAAATGCTAAGCTACCAACAAGCTATCGACCAATCAGTTTTTTGAGCACGCTTGATAAAGTCTTTGAAAAAATTATATTCCAAAGACTCAAAACTTTTGTTGAAGAACATGATCTTATACATAAATGTCAGTATGGATTTCGATCTCAGCACTCGACAACGCATCAAGTCAAGAGAGTGGTGAATATTATAAAAAAGAACAAGAATAAGAGATACTCCACTGGTATACTTTTTCTGGACATTGAGAAGGCGTTTGATTCAATTTGGCATAATGGGCTAATTTATAAGCTTCATAAAATGCAAATTCCATTATATTTAACCAAGTTAATTAAAAGTTTTTTCACTGACAGATCATTCTTTGTAGATATCAATGGAGAGCATTCGGCCACAAGAAATTTCCCAGCTGGAGTGCCTCAGGGATCAGTTCTATCACCACTACTGTACACACTGTACACCTCTGATTTCAAGCCTTCCACGCAAAATGATGTAGCTTTCTATGCAGATGATAGCGCTTTCATATGTCATGGAAAGGTCTCGAATGCAATAGTAAAACGTATGCAAAACGCAATCGTTTCAGCTGGCAAATATTTTACAAAGTGGAAAATAAAGGTTAATGAAAGTAAATCGCAGGCTATATTATTCCCTTATAATAAATCGTCGAAAACAACTCCCACCGAAAAACTCATTGTGCAAGGTAGGGAAATTGGTTTTTCGGCTACAATAAAATACTTAGGTATAACTCTTGACCAGAAACTGACGTTCAAAACCCAAATTCACAATTCGTGTATAAAAGCCATAAGATGCGGCCGAGGATTGTACCCACTCTTAAATAGAAGATCAAAATTGGACGTAGAAAACAAACTTCTTTTGTATAAAATGTGCATAAGGCCAATCCTTACTTATGGATGCCAAATTTGGAAGGACTGTGCCAAGACGCACAAAAAGCGGATACAAATAATACCGAATAAAAATTTGAAAATAATTTACAATCTTCCACGAAGATTCTCCACCGCCGAACTGCACAGTAAATCCAAACAAAAAATGATCCAGACATTAATAAATGACTTGACTCTGACATTCAACGATAAATGCAGAAGGTCAAACTACGCCCATCTGAGAAGTTTGATTTAGTAATCGCTAATCAATCCTATATATTATACATGTATATAGATCGAATTAGCTATTGCTCCCTAAACTTCATCAAATTTAAACATTGTGATACTAAATATAGGTTTTTTCTACTATCTTTTTCCTATGTATTTTGTAATATTTTTAACTGCTAATATCCAAATTATAATCGTAAACATTTGCTGAAATATCTTAAGATAAAAACTCAAAACCTGTTAAGAATGTATATATAGCACACTCTGTATTATTGATAGTAAATAAAAACAAAAAAAAAAAAAAAAAAAGTATTTTTCTACAAAATAATTTAAATATGCAAAAAATGCTTTTTCTGGCAAAAGGCCAGAAAAATTAGCCCTAATTATAAGTATAAAAAAATTAAATCGTATTTATCAACTGACGCCTTAGGCGTGTTGGAACTAACACAGCGAAAGGAACTTTGTTCCAACCGGGTGTCCCCTGGCACCTCATGTAATTTTTTATTTTCAATTCATATATCCTAAATTTCAGCCAATATTTTTTGAATTTTAAAGATGTTTTCTCAGTTACACTGTTATTTTCCGAATTTCAGATAATTTTTTATGAATTTCAAATGATTGATTGTTGAATTGATTTGAATTTCAATTGTTTCTCTGTGAAATTCAATTAATAGTTTTTGACTTGAGAATAGTAGGACTAAATTTCAATTAGTGTTTACTGAATTTCAATAGGAACTTATAAATTTCCTTTGAGCCTTTCTAAGTTTAAGTTGGAAATTCCCAATTTCAATTGACTTTTTCTGAATTAAAATTGAAAAATAGTGTTTTGACTAGCGTTTGGTTCGAGGAGCTAATATCGGTTCGGATGCATCAAGCGTTCGCACAAGGTTAAACAAAGCGAAGTCGTACAAAACCTGACATATAAATACATTGTCATCGGAAAGCAACTACCAGATATAGAACCGGCTACTCGCGCAGAACGCAACCCCGCTTCATGATCCTAAAATGGAGTAGGAAAGTATATTTCCCTCTATAAGAAAACTGCTGCAGATACCAAATTGAATCATACAGATGGAAAAGTACCGGAAGGATGATGCTTCACAAGCATCGAAACGATCGTCCGGCGAATGTGAGTTTGAATCCAAAAATGCGCCAAAAAATATATGATCCTTTAATACGAGAAGTACCGATGACGTATAACTTACGAGCTGTATAAACTGTGGCCCGATATCGACTTAGTTATGCGAATCGAAATAATGCGATTACGCTGGCTAGGCGATGTCAGTAGAATGGATCAGAATGAAGCATTGCGAAAGGTATTCGATGATGTATTCGAAGGGCACTGAAAAATATGACGGCCAAGATTTCACTGGCACGACTAGGTGGAAGAATTAATGGTAGAGCTTGGTGTTTTAACTGAAAGAGAAAGGCTAAAAGTTAAGCCGGTTAGATAAATCTGTTTTTTTTTTTAGCTCGTGACCCCTCTGGGCTGCGTGAGGCCACCCAAGTAAGAGAGTAAATAAAGTACTATAAGAGTACACATCTGCTCAAAATATGTCAACAAAAGTACAGAAGGTGTATGCAAAAGTATCGCGTGCCTTCATGACATACTGAGTCGTGGTTTATGTTAACTGTCATGCGTGATAACTGGTGGTTTGTCAAAATCTGTTTTATTTCATGTTTGTTTTTATCAATTATACATTTCACTTGCATATGAATTATTACTGTACATACACAATAATATATTTGTTTATAAGTTGTTTATTAGAGAATAAATAATAAAGACTCGAAAAATTCTCAAGTTTGGTTTAAGATATCGCCTCTTTCGAAGTGACATGGTAAGCAATAAACACAACTTTAATTTCGTCTGAGATAAGAACTGAAACATGTCACAACATGTTATGCTTACGAGTAACTTTATTGTGGTTTCGTATGTTATACATGTAAGGACATCAAAATAAGCATTTCAGTAGGGAAAAAGTTGCGCATGTACCCCAAACATGTAATTTCTTTTGCAGCGGTATTAATTTATTGGGTTGCAGTAATTTAGTTGTGGTTGTAGAAGAAACATATGCATGCCATCTCCCAACAAATCGAAATGCCTGTCGAAAGAACAGTAGCGATATAAGTTTAAATATTTTTCTATTTTAACTTAATTCATGTACTCAAGTTTCTTTCTGTAGTGTAGTTACTTGTACTATATTCACATAAATATTAGATTTGTTTCCTTTTGCTGGGACAAAATAAATTTAAATTTATCTTCAAACAAAATATATTAAAAATTAAATAATATTTTTGATGTGTTGACATCTACATATAGGCACGGGTAGGGCAATCTATAAAAGTGAACACATGCAAACAACACACAGCGTCGTTGTTGTACAACAATAGTCTCTACCTGAAAATAAGTATGATGGTATTGGTGTAGCGGGAGCGAACAGACAAGCAGGTCGTCGTTGCCAAATGGATATTGAAGAGTATAGAGAACTCATGGAACGAATTGTATGACTCAAAAACACTGGCGACATCTGCGAATGATTCAAAACGTATTATTCTAAAAACTAGGTCCATTCATAATTTTGATGTGAAACATTGCTACCTTTTGAAACATTATGCTTTTTGTATTGTGTTATGTAATAACATTGTCGGAATGGTGCATTTATATTGAAATATTCTATAAAGAGAATAAGACCCGTTTATGCTCTTTTACTCAGACTCTCTACATGAGAGCAGAAAAAGAGTGCAATAAGGCCTCTATACTATTCAATACTTTTTGTCGTCGCTCTGTTTATGACAAAACAAAAACAATTATTTCAGTAAGCAAAATATTCCTTTTTATTTATGCCTTTCCCATACACAATTTCTAATATATCGAGCGTTTTTTTAAGGGTCCGATTTCCCATATCGTTTAAGCGGTTTCAAATTGGTTAAATCTGGCAACGCGTTTATCTATTGGACTCAGGTTAGTTTGCCATTTCATCACGAATAGTCTAACGACAGGACAACGCTTGGAATTTGTTCAAGTTTATTTCGAAACTCACGGCTAAATTTGGATATGTTATCGTGGATATGTTACATTATTGTTCAAAATCTTTGGCTCAATGGATATGTCACCACGCATAACTGCTACATTTTGGGTGCATAGAGTCTACAAAAGATTCAGCTGAAGACATGGTATCCAACAGGATGGGACCACCTGTCATGCAGCGCGTCAAACAATCGACTTATTAGAAATATATTTGGTTAACGCGTATCTCCTCGAAATATGTCTGTCAATTGGCCATAGAGATCATTCGATTTAACGCCTCCAGATTATTTTCTCTGCGGTTACATGAAACTGTTGACGACCTGGAATCTTTTGACGAGCTCTCCGAACCATGACCGAAATACAGCCCTCATTTTTTGAAAAATATTTCAGAAATTTTTCTTCTGGAAATCGGCATGTTCATCAAATTACAAACAAATAATAGTAGCATACAATTATCTTTCGAAAGATGTTAGTTTTCTGTTAGAATTTATGTGATTTAATTATTTTATTTCAATGTAAATCCTATCCTATAAGTCCTAGCTGCACCGGATTCCGTATCTATTTAACGATAGGTAAATGGAAATAATTCGGAAATTTTATTGCGACTTTTTATAGGGTTTGACAGTTTAAGCACCGAATTTTATCGTTAAAAAGTTAAATAATTCCGATGCTGCTACGTTTGTCAGCTTTGTTAATTATTCCTAACTCCGTTTTCAAACATAATCCCATTTTAAAAGAGTTCATTGTATCAAAATCCAATTCTGTCTTCGGTTTACAGGAAACCATATTTATTTAATCATTTTAGGTTTGTGGATAACTGTTTCTAAATCGTTGCGGTAATTTGGGCCAAATTCATTGAAACGTCATGCGTACGTTTTGTCACCACATTTATATAAAGAAGTAAACGAGACGAGAAACAGGAAAACGTTTTCCTTCTCGCTGTCTAATGACATTTCAAGTGTTGAAGTTATCGCATTATCCTTAACACTTGTACTTGTTAACACAATGGAAATTGTGGAAGTGTTTCATGAATTTATCATACTATTAGGAGGGTGATGCACTGCTTGATATATTCCTTTATTTCGCGCAAGGACCATAAATAACGGTTATTGTTTTTTTAATCAAAAAAATCAATGAGTCAGAACAGATATAAAAGAAAAATAATTTCAGCATAATTAACTTTTTTGGATAATCTTTGCATTTTCGCAATGATTTTAAAATTTCAGATTTTTACAGTTTTCTTCAATGGTAATAAGTAATATTTAAAAAAATGCTCCCATAATCATAATTTTTTAGCAAAAAATCAAAACTCAAAAATAATAATATGAAATATGATTTTTATTTATTTTGGTTAAAAATTATAATTATAAGGTGATTTTTGTAATATCATTCAAAATGAATCATTACCATTTAACAAAATGCTTAAAAGTCATAATATAATCATTAATATGTAATTTTTATAATAAAACCCAGAATGATTACAGTCCTTGATTTCGCGTCATTGTTGATGTCGGTGTAATCGTCCATCATCAGATGTCTGGGGTATACAGGACTTTTAGTCTATTGTTTACTTATAAGTGAAGTTGTGTAGGAAAATTTTCAGTCCTCTGCTTCTCGATATTGTGTGCCGCTCACACTCTCTATCTCCCTTTCGTTAATTCGTAATCGATTGTTAATCGTATTCCCTTTTTTACATGATTGCAGGCAATCACGTTACGCAGCACATTAATTTGCTAAACGATCCTAGATTTCCCCCTCATCTTTCTTTCGTTATGGCAACAGACACATTTTCTCCACATTAGTATTTAGTTGAATTAAAAAACACAGGGAGCGGAAACCAAACAAACATTTACGAAAACGTTAGACTGTTTCGAATTTTAAGTTTTTCAGGCAAATCCGCCAGACTTAGGTAGTAAAACTACTAGTACTGGAAACTGTGGAAAAGGATAGACAACTGTTGGAATCAGGTATACATAAATATTAAGCGGGTCGCAGAAATGTCAAAAAGAACGTTACCCATTACATTCAATAAAGGGATTCGGGAGAGTTTGTCACTTCCTGTAAGCTATGCGCTTTCTAATTTTTCACTCACTGATTGGGTCTTACAGTTTTACACCTTTTCCGTTTACACCTATATCGGTTTGAGAAGCATTTTCAAGTACTCGATAGTGTCGCCGTCACTATGAGAGGTTGCCGTCGGCGAAAGAATTGGTGGCCAGAGAAGGGATCGAACACACGTCGTCATGCACTAGAGCCGCGTACACTAGTCATTGCATCACCGACGTCCACTCCAGAATTGTCACTCATGTTCAATATCGAACTGATTGGCGAAATATATTATCTTCGTTTTGTAAGGTGCCTGATCCCCCGGGGTTGTTCGAGACCGGATAAGAAGAAAAAGATCAATATCTTTATCGATAAAAATGTGTCTGGCTGATGAAATCGGAAAATATATTACCAATATATTGTTTAGCATGATTGTCTTGCAAACGACATCGTTTGCAATCAAGAAGATCTACACAAACAACTGACGTGAGTCATAACCACTGTTTATCCTGATGACTGACAAACACGTTTTCCTTTTTTTAGTGAATTGATTTATACCTTTTCTTTGTCATTTCTCAGCATAATCCGTCAAATGTCTTTTACTTAATGAATTTTGCTACATCTTAAAGCGACAAGTGGTCTAAAATACATAATCCTTTTTGAATAAATAAAGTTTATCGTCAATACATTTATGGTGGTGCAATGGTTAGTGTGCACGGTGGTGCAATGGTTAGTGTGCGCGGCTCTTGTACATGAGATCCTGGGTTCGAACCCGGCTCTGACTACCTACAAAGTTTCTTTCGACGACGGTCACCTCGCATACTGACGGCGACACTATCGAGTATCTAGCCATGAAAAACCTTCTCAAATTACCGTTCGGAATCGGTGTAAAACTGTAGGTCCCAATCGGTGAGTGAAAACTGGAAAGCGCACAGCTCAGTGATTGTGAGAAGTTCTTCCCAGTCCCTTCATGGGATGTAATGGGAAACCATTTTTTTTTTTTTTACATTTATGGAATATACATTTTAAATTAAGCCTTTCTAGAGCAATTACAAATTCATATCGAGGACTCTACAACCTGTCAATGAAAGGAAGTCAAACAAAGTTAATTCATCTCTTTATAAAAAGTCGCTCACATATACCTTCATATTAAACGGTATAAATAATCTCTCTTATCCCCCACTCTGGCAGCATTGCGACATACTGACCCACTCGGATACACACACATACTTTTACTGACAACTTTTACAATATGTTGATTGATGCTGCTGTTGTCACGGAAAATAAAACCAAAAAAGTTTCTGTACCGGAAACCAAAAACGGGACATACATCATTATTATTTGCAGAGCGAATCAACGTCGACATAATGTAGGGGTGAATTGCTCGAGACAGCCATTATACAAGGCTTTAAATATATTTGTTTAAAGGGATGTATGTATATCTATCTAGAAACTGTTGTTGGTATTTGTTTGTGTGTACATAAATAAACGCTGTCGCATTTAAGCTATTAGTTAGATATTTAGATATATACAACCACATGATAATATATTGTTGTTCCGTGCTTAAATTGTAATTAGACATTTTAACAACATCTCATAATGCGAACCAGGAGATTTTCTCACAATCAGTTTTTTATTTTGTAGACGACCTTCCTATAAATGTGAGGCACTCCAGACACTGCACCACCATCCGTCACGATATTGCCAGCTATCCTCTCGTGACCACATTCATGCGTAGGATGTCTCACTTTTTATGGAAAATGCTTAAAACATATTACTACAACATATTTCTAGTCTAGAAACATATTACAGAAAAAAGTAATAAATAACCAAATGAAATTTTTGCCGATCTCGCAAAATGATTTAAAAAAAAATTACCAATTTTTGTACGTTGTTGGCTGTAGGGCAAATTTTTCAAACTGAACAAAGTTGCACTCAACCAATTTCTCAATGCCTTATACATATTCAAAAGCAAATTAAAAAGCTGTACTACGTCGTTGTTAATAAAATTCAAAAATACCAGTAAGATATTAATTATAAGTTTTCGACAAAATTTTCAAAATTTTTCTTTCTATTTTAGTTTTATTACACAGTGCAACACCACAAAAAAAAAAATAACAATATACGGACACCACTACGTGATAAAAGACTAAAAAAAAAGACCCGTGTCTCCCAATTTTTCCCAAAGTCATGCACTTTTTTTTTTATGGGCCGCCAAAGATTTGGGGCCTCGGTATCATTTTCGTAAAAATGTGATCATTTTCTCAGGCTCATATCTTGCAAACCGTTCAGAATTTCGATTTACTCTCTGAGGCAAAGTTGTAGCTCTTGTCATAAAGAACAAAAATTGCGAACATATAAAATCAAAAAAACTTCTTCTTCCAGATCAAAATCGCAAAAAACTTAAAAAAAAATCGATTTTTTTTAGCACTTTAGCACTTTCACTTTTTTTACTTTCACTTTCACTTTATAACTTTCACCGCTGAGCTCTCGTTGACGTCGCGCTGTGTAATGCCTCGATGTGAGCGTCGTGTCGCTTTTATATTGTGTGCTGCGTCCCTTGTTGCCTGTGCTGAGCTTACTGCATTGCCTGTGCTGCTGCTGTCGGTGCATGATCGCGTGATACCTAAGCGCTACCTAAACGGTGTTAACCCTTGGACAAACACATGGTTCTGGCCAGGCATATTTCATTTTTTGCTACCTATGGACCTGAACAGGAGAAAAAGGTAAAAAAAATGAAATTAAAAAATTTTCGGCAAATTTTTCACTTTTGCGTGCTACCTAAACAGTGTTAAGAATCATCTGTAGGAAGTTTATATGTTCCAGAAATTTGTTTATTGAGATCTTAGGTAAATTTTTGTAGTTGATTGTTTCCTTGAATTTTGAACGGTTTGCTACCTATGGACCTGAACACGGGAAAAAAGGTAAAAAAAATCTAATTTTTTTAAGTTTTTTGCGATTTTGATCTGGTAGGTGAAGTTTTTTTGATTTTATATGTTCGCAATTCTGAACGGTTTGCAAGATATGAGCCTGAGAAAATGATCACATTTTTACGAAAATGATACCGAGGCCCCAAATCTTTGGCGGCCCATAAAAAAAAAGTGCATGACTTTGGGAAAAATTGGGAGACACGGGTCTTTTTTTTTTAGTCTTTTATCACGTAGTGGTGTCCGTATATGGTTATTTTGCCATGACTTAAAAAATTACACACAGTGTTATTCGATCTTTAAGATGTTAAGTTCTTCAATAATTTTTCCGGTTCAAGATCAATTTCTATGAAAAAGTAATTTTATAATAAAAAGTAAATTTTCATAGAATATAGTAGTGAAAAAATAATGTGAAATTGATTATTTTGGTGGATGTTTGTCACGTCCAAACGGTGTGAGATTATTCAAATTTTATTTCCAGTTATTATTTTCAAAAGAATTTTTAAAATAAAAATTTGTTTATAATAAACGGCCTGTTAAGAAAAAAGTAAGTCAGGGCAAAAATTTAAATTTCTTAATTTTTGTTGCCAAAATCTCTTAAATGGTAGGAATAAATCACATGATTTAGCGTATTTTTTTTGTATCTTTTTGAGAACTTGGCTAAGCAAAGAATCTAAAAAATAGGCAAATTGTTTAGAAGTTGTGATATTGTTACTACCCAGCTGTAAATTTCCTATTGACATCATCAATGACAAAGAACTGGCATGTCAGTGTCACTGCTGACTTTCCGACCCGCTCCCGTACAAAAAACCTGATGACACCGCCTGAGATTTTCATACATATGGTCAAAAGTCTGCAGGGATTTTCACATTATGATTACCTTATGACATGTACGCAAGACGTCTTTAGTAACCATTCATCGGTGGGTCAGGTACTTATGTCGTCTTTAAATGTGGTGTGTCGAGTCATCTTAAATATATTAGTGGAATCTATATGTCTGAATGTATCTGTCATGTTGCACGATATTAAATAACATGACAAAAAGTGAGATATCCATACATAATTATAATGCTCTGAAAATTAGAATATTCTTCTAACGAATTTCAAATATTTTGATATATATTCTGAAAACGTATGACATATATTTCATAACTACAAATGAATATAAATTTTTTAGTTTGAAGTTTTTGAAAAATTTTAAAATCCACACTCATAACTCGCAGTTGACAAAATGTTGAGTCAGTCATGACAAAATGTTGACAAATCAATAGGACGGTCTTAGATAGATTGTCAGCCCCTTCACAATTTATGTTAGCTAAGTCAAAACTAGTGACATGTCAAGAAGATGTCTTATATTAATTGTCACCACCTACTGACATAGTCCTAAGGAAATACTACTGACAATGTCTTCAAGATAACATTTCCAACTGGGCACTTTTTTGAAATTTGCCCCACAGTGTGACGCTCTAATTACACAGAATAGACTATGGCAGTCGCTCATTCAACTGGCTGGTGTCACTTGCCACACATACTAACATTATTTTGAGTTTCGCCAACCACACTCCCTGTAGTGACTGCAGCACCACATATGAATGGAAGCGAAAGGTGGGTCAAGTAAAATTTGGAATTCCATCCCCCCGATATTTCGAAGCAGATGATGAATTTGACGTTTATAAAGTGACAGATTGCTACTTAAAGGTTAGAAACTTTCGAAATGAGTCGCTTTATTCTTGGCAAAGATTGGGATATAAAAAAAATTTTCTTCCAAAGTTCTAGGTCTTCAACTCAAACTTTAAGAAATCTACGAAATAAATTCGATAGAAATTTATTCAATTGTGAAGCGAGGTCGTCACTCGGGTCGATATTGGAAAATATGGCCGCTGTTGCTGAAAGCGTGCATGAACAGCCATCAATATCAACTGGCCACCATTCGCAACAATTGAATACCTCTCGCACTTCTTTGGGCAGAATTATCCATAAACAGCTCGGTACGAAGGCTCATAAATTTCATATCGTTCAAAAAATCAACACTCGTGACCATCCGATAGATTTCCACTTCGCTGAGTGGGCTGAAGGTCGCCTGTCTGAAGATGAGCATTTTTATCAACAAATCTTCATTTTCGTTGATAATTATAATCATTTCATTATAATCATTTTCATCTCGGGGTTACGTTAACTAACAAAATTGTCACGTTTAAGGATCGGAAAATGCACACGTCATCAAGAAGAATCCGATGGATCCACAATGACTATTTGAATTGACTGTTTGGTGCGGATTTTGGTATGGTGGCAATACAGGCCCATTTTTCTCCGAAAACAAGCAATCAGGTACCGTTACCGTCAATGGCGGGCGTTACCGTGCCATGCTCAGCGATGTTTTGATCCCAAAAGATTAACAGGATGACATAGGCGACGTATGGTTTCAATAAGATGGCGCTATGTGTCACAAGGAATCAGTCGATCTTTAGCGCAATGTGTTCAAAAACCGCTTAATCAGCCGAAACTCGGAATACTATTAGCCGCAAAGCCGCTGCTATTTGACCCCATTATACACTTATCTTTGGGGTCACGTAAGTATTATGCAAACAATCCCGAGTCCATTGAGGTCTTAGACCGTGGAATCGACTGTCTCGTTTACGAGATAGAGGCCCAAACAATAGAAAATGTAGTTGCAAATTCGGTAGATCGAATGAGGTACTATAAAGCAAGGCGTGGAATTAATTTGAACGATGTTGTGCTTCATTCATAAATGGCAATGATGGGCTTTACCAATAAAAAGTGCCAATTAGTGTTTTTTTAACGCAAAATTAATCTAAAAGCTATATATTGCAACGATGTAAAGGGTGTCTCGGCAAAATTGCAGTTTTTAAATTTACTGTCTTTTTTTGTGAAAATGGTAACTAAGGCATTTGGCAGCTGTCACATATGATTATTCCGATTATTAAAAATGGAGCGCATTAGGAAAGAACAAAGCGCTATAATTGTAAAAACTTATTACAAGAGTTTGGAAAGTTATTCTGAGATCGCCCGCAAACTTCGTTGAAACATCCAATAAACAATCACCACTATCTCAAAAAATACGTGTATTTTTTTAAATTAAAAGTGTATTCCTATTGAAACACCCTTTATTTATGAATTGGATGAATGGTATCATTAGCGTTTGGTTGCACGCATTTTTGAATAACTTTGGGCCGATAATTCCACCGTCCTGTAATCTTCTGCAAACTTTTGTCTTATCTTACGATTTATCTGATGAAATGTCAAACAATAACACTGTGTGTGATTTTTGCACTTTAACAATCTGAATTAAGTGAAATATAGCGAACGTACATAATTTTGATACGCTGAATCTAATGGCATTTCCCGTTTTTCTCTACCACGTCAAAATTTCGAGATATTTGACCCCAAAGTTTGCTGGGATGTCAACGACTGTAATATTTTTGAGACTGAATTAGAGGCAGAACACTTCAAAATTGAAGTTTGACTTCTGAGTAAGAATTGTAGAGGGCTTAACTCGACAAAAACATTATTATTATGGGTAAGGGGGGAGGAGAGGGGGTACAAACTTGAAGTTGGTATTCTTCTTAAGGTCCTCTACATTTCTTACCGTGATCATCATTAAAAAGTAGAAAATTTGCCATATCTCTGCAATGATGAATCTGACCGCAAAAACGACGTTTATGCGAGATGACTGTTAATACTATTAACATCTGTCTTAAACAAAGCGTCTAAAGGGGAAAAAAGGCAGCATTCCCTGACCACCATTGCAAAAATATAAAACTGGCACAGATATTGACATTCCCAGAACACCAATGAAAAAACAACATATTGGCCATACCTCAAAAAATGTGGTAAACGGATTATTTGGTAAAACAAATAGGAATAATTTGGTAATCACTACAACAAACAAATGGGAAACGTCCATATCATCTAAATGGTCTAAACGCAACACAGGATTTTTGGGGCCAATTTGTTAAATACAAATTCACTTAATCACGCGCAAACTAAGATTAAGTCTAGACTGTACCGACATTTTGGGTGACGAACAAAGTGAAATGATTATATTTTAGATTCATATTAGTATATGTTTAAAAAATTTCCGACCTTTTGTTTTCCTAATTTCTTAAACTTTAACAGTATTCAGTTTTTTTACGAAGGATTGTGGCACGTTTCTGGTAACTAAATTTCTGCTGTATTTCAAGGGCCTTCAAGCCCACTGACATTGCTTTAACTTTATTTACTCAATCATATAAATTTTAAAACATATTCGGTTCACTTCGCTTTTGTACGTTTGGTTTTTTGAATATTGGGTTGCCTGTTAAATTCTCTACACACGACAGGATTCCGGGATTCAGTGAATGCAAAAGTGGTATCTTCCATATTACCGACACACAGGATATATAGCCTCAAATGAACACCAGCTACATTTGATATTTGTTATTCATTGAATTTAGTTCACCGAGGGGTTCCTTTCCAAATGTACTTATAAAAAAAATATACCGAGTGAGACCAAAACCCAATCGCATGCGGTTATACAAGGTGGCGCAAAAGTAATCCTCCTATCAGAAAATGCTATAAATTTTGCGATTGGCCCCCTAATGTCAGTTCTGTTTTGACATTTGTGTAGTAAACACATGCGAAATCCACGTTAATAAACAATGTTGCGCTACACTGCTCCAGAACGCGGAATATTGCTGACTATTTATTTGACCAATAATCGACCAGAGGAAGATGATTTTTCATCAAAAATAATCATGAGTGATGAGGCCCATTTCCATCTTAGCGGGTACGTAAATAAGCAAAATTTACGCTTCTGGGGCACTGAAAATCCGCGTGTAACCCACGAAGAGCCATTACACCCGCTCAAAGTCACTGTATGGTGTGCTGTTTTCGCTGGAGGAGTCATCGGACCTTTTTTCTTCGAAGAAGTCGCGGGCCAAACGGTTACTGTGAATGGTGAGCGCTACAGAGCAATGATCAACGAGTTCTTTTTGCCGCAACTTGATGAATTGGGATTGGAAAACATGTGGTTCCAACAGGACGGTGCAACGGCACACACTGCACGTGCCACAACCGATATGCTGAAGGATGTACTTTCCGGGCGCCTAATCTCCCGTTTTGGCGATTTGCACTGGCCAGCAAGATCGCCTGATTTCCCGCTCCAGACTTCTTTTTGTGTGGCTTTTTGAAGTCGCGGGTTTATGTCAACAAGCCTCAGACTCTTGCAGCTCTTAAAGACAATATCCGTCAAGAATGTGAGGACGTATCGCCGGAAGTTTTGGCCAAAGTGATGTTAAATGCCATAAAAAGGGCTCAAATGACAATCAACTGTGGCGGCGGCCATTTACATGACATCATATTCTCGACTTGATGTAAAAAAAGAAGAATCAAAGTTTTTAATTTTTTTTAAATTACAGGCAAAAAACATCGGAGTAGTTATATGTAACAGAAAAAGGAGTCAAAAGGGTGTCCTCCAGGACTACTGTAGGCAACTAAGCTAAATTGAGTTCTATTGAAATTAACAAAATGCAATACGAGGGCGGATCTACAAGGTGTTTCAAAAGAAGTCATCCGATGTTGTTTGGCTCTCATATTTTTCCTAAATGAAAATCTTCGATTCTGTTTTTTGATTATATTAATTTGAACCTTAGAATTTTATTGGTTAAGTTGAGAAGATGATATTGGTTAAATGGGCGCCGGCACAATTGATTACCATACGGTCTCGTTTTATGGCATTTTTCATCACTTCGGCGAAAACTTCGGGCGACAGATTCTCGCACTCGTGTCGAATGTTGACCTTGAGGGCTTCCAGGGTCTTGGGTTTGTTCACGTAAACACAGGACTTCAAAAATCCCCACAAAAAATTCTGGAACGGTTAAATCGGGCGATCTTGCGGGCCAGTGCAAATCGCCAAAACGAGAGATGAGGCGACCCGGGAACGCCGCCTTCAGAATATCGGTTGTGGCTCGCGCAGTGTGTGCCGTTGCTCCGTCCCGTTGAAATCACATGTCCTCCAGTTCTAATTCATCGAATTGCGTCGAAAAACTCGGTTAATATGGCCCTATAGCACGCACCGTCCACAGTTGTCGTTTGACCAGCGGCGTTCTCAAAATAAAAAGGCCCGATGACTCCTCCAGCGTGAACAGCGCACCATGCAGTCACTTTGAGCAGGTGTATTGGCTCCTCGTGCTTCAGTCGGGGATTATCGGTGCCCCAGAAGCGATAGTTTTGCTTGTTCACGTACCCGCTGAGGTGGAAATGAGCCTCATCGCTCATTATGATTTTGGTGGAAAAATCGTCCACTTCGTCCACGAGATTGAGGATGGCTTGGGCGTAGGGTACACGGACTGGACTTTGTATGGGAATATGCGCAGGTCTTTGACCAAAATTCGCCATAGGGAGGACCGGCTGATGGCTAATTGCGAGGCACGGCGTCTTGTCGATATTTCCGACGACAGCTCGACATCCTCGGCTACAGCGGCGATATTCTCGGCAGAACAGGCGCTCCGGGGCCGGCCACTCCTGGCAACGTCTCGTGTGGTCGCATACTCTTCAAGGTTAGTGGCCAAACGGCGCAGTGTTTGCGCAGTCGGTGTTGGACGGCCGGGGAATCGCCGACGGTATTCGCGCTGCTCCAGCACCACAGACGAACTATTACGCATAAAAATAGACACGATTATTCCGCGTTCTTGGAGAGTGTATCGCTCCGTGGCTTGTTTATTGTATTCTACATCCATCTTATGCACAAATGTCAAAACAGATTTGACATTGGCGGCCATTTGCAAAAATAAGAGCATCTTCCTATAGTGTGGTGAAACGATCTGTATAAGTCCGTGACTTTTCGAACTTCCCTCGTAGTTCTATAAAATCCAACACTGCTTCTACCAAGTACCACCTGTTAGTAAACTATTTTCAAATGTTGAGCAAGTTCCGTCATTTACTTTGCGTTTAACAGCTGTTCAAAAATACAACCTGGTGCATTTTTTTAAAAATGGAAAAAAGTGAATTTCGAGTTCTCATTAAACATTATTTTTGGGCTAAAACCCTTCAATCAAACCAAGGGAAAGCTTGAGAAATACAATGGGGACTCTGCACGACTCATTTAAAATAAAATAGTTTTGAGTAAAATTTTTAGAATTTGTCTCAGAAACTTTGTATTAAATTTTAAAAGAACATATGGAGAAATTACATATTTTATTTGCATTGCAAATGACGGCGAGTTCCAAAACGTCATTTGCAATGCAACTGAACAAAGTCATGCATTCCTAAACGCAACCGTGTAAACTTTGACAATGTCATACATCCCTAAATGTATACGAGTAATAAAAGTGTCACTGAGTACACAAAAAACAAATTGCGCATCACTAGATTTGTTGATGCTTTGTTGACATTTAACATTATTTATGTATAAAAAATAGAGTGCAAATACAACAATGGCGGATGAAAGGTAAGGAAATATTTTTCTTGATGGTATTATATTATTATTTAAAGAAACTTTTTAAATTTTTTCAGTGAAAAATGTCATCATTTTATCAATAGTTTATTACATTATTTACATTTTAGCACACGTCTTCGCACTTTTTTGTTAGTTATTGTATATAAAGCAATAGAGCGGTTTGTTCTTTGACTTTTAATATATTTTTGTAAAATTTTAAAGATTGCAAAAAACTGTTCCTAAACGTAAAAAATATGCAAAGTGTATCTATTACAAAGTAAGCAACACAATTGTTTACATTCTATCGAAATAGTATTTAAACCGCATCACTGCAATGTGCTTTGACGTTTTGGAACTCACCCAAAATAACAATTTATCAATATTGTCGCTTAAAAGACGACACGCTCACTTGAGGCGGAGCTGGCAGGTATATTAAGTATTTTTTTTGCTAAAATTTGCATTAAAGGAATGTCTTCTGCATTTTTCCAAAATTCAAGAATTTAAAAATTCGTTCTAATTTTTTGTTTAAGGTATACTCCTATTTCATCATCGACGATTTCGTCGTCAGTAACTGGAGAAGAATCACAATTCATTAGAAACTTCTGAAACTGTGGACGGCAAACAAAAGAATTGTCAGATTCACTTTTACGCCTATCAGTTTCTTTTTCATTTTGATCACAAATTTCTTTTAAAAGGTGTTTTACTGCAATTATTGTTTGATCAATTTTACTAAAGTTAAGATCTTTAAAAGGTGGGTTCAGAAAAGCGGCGACAAAATCAATAGATGTTGGCTGGCATCTAGATACAAGTGATGCTTTCACTTTTGATTTTACTTTTAGCATAAATTCAGAGTCCAAGGGATCTTTGTTGCATATTTGTTTTAGTTTTTCAAACCAAAGGACATATTCATGCAAAGTTGGAACCAAGTCCGCACTCATTTGTTCTGAACAATTTTTAAAATGTTCCAAAAAGGCCATAACATTTGAAACCATATTAAAATCAATTGCCGATATTCTCTGGATTTCGTTTTTTCCAACATATGAATTATGCTCTCTACCATTGTATAAATCGAATTCCACCGCATTTTAACATGTTGTTTTAAAGTTTTGCTTAACTGGCCATTTAGCTGGAAATGGTTAAAGTAACATACAACTTTTTTACAAGGCCTTAATTTCTTCAAAGTTTGATTTTTCCAATAAGTCGCTCATAACCAAATTCAGGTTGTGGCAGGTACATGACTGACGACTGTAATTTTTAAAAGCAGCTACTACATTGGTTCCATTGTCTGTCACCATAACACCCTTTGAAAGTTTTTTCTCGATTTCAAACTCTTTTAAAATGCATTGAGTGAATTCCAAAATGTTTTCTGCAGTCTTGGTACCTAATAAACAAATCGTAACTACTTAACATAAAATTATTTAAAATAATATTTTACCGTATGGAAATTCACGATTTCTTCGAACCTTAACATTAATTCTAGTCATCATCAATAAAGAGGCACGATGAAGTCATAAAACTTCTTGAAGAATATTCATCAGACCACATGTCCGTCGTGAATGCCAAATAATGTTTTACGAGAATTTGTTTTAGATTTTCCTTTACTCTGTTGTACTCTCCAGGTAAAAGCGTTCTTGACAGTGAAGATCTGGACGCGAGAATTCCATTAACATCCACTTTCCCAAAATCTGCTCCGATGTTAATAAGCGACTGTGCCAATTCCTTAAACCCATCTCCTGAATAGTTGTTTTGCGATAGAGTCATGTTTAATTTTTTAAAATTCCATATATAAATTGTGTCGGAGGTGCAATGGGTAGTGTGCGCGCCTCTTGTACATGAGATCCTGGGTTCGATCCCTGCTCTGACCACCTTAAATTTCTTTCGACGGCGGACACTTCGTTTAGTGACGACGACACTATCGAGTATTTAGCCAAGAAAAAGCTTCTCAAAATACCGTTCGGAATCGGTGTAAAAACTGTAGGTCCCAATCAGTGAGTGAACAATTAGAAAGCGCACAGCTCACTGGCTGTGAGAAGCTCTCCCCAATCCCTTTATGGGATGTAATGGGAAACGGTTTTTTTATGTATACATTGTCTTACCCTCTGTTACACACAATGGACGTACATCTTTGACGATAAACTTTAGTTGTTGCTTCTGCAGCGTTCTGTGAGCATTTTGCGATATAGAAGTTGCTTTTGAAAAGTAATTTAATGTCTATTGCGATTTTTCTTGAGAACATATTTTTAATTTATGGCATTTGTGACGTAAAAGTCTTCCAGTATCAGATTTTGAGTTGTACGCCAAAAGACACTTACAAGAATAGCACATTGCAAAGTCTTCAATTTCACTGTCAGCATTTTTTATTAAGTTAAAGTTTTTCCAAACTTCACTTTTATTGCCCTTAGGAACGAACAAACAGTTCGTACTTTTCAATATTATTTTTAAGTTCTTTTTCGAACTCATATTTCCGTTTTTGGCTCATTGTATTTAAACACATTATCTTCACAACTTCAACAAAACAATAAGAACTTGCTTCTGTTTTGTTATTTTTACAATTGGTGAGTAAATTCATGTAAGCAGTGATGAGAAAAATAAAAATGTACAGGAGTATACCATACGTATACGCCCCCCAGAAAATGACAAAACGTTTAAATATGTAACACCCAATTTATACGATGATTTTTACGACGTTGCTTTTGCGGCGTCTTTTTTTAACATATAGTCGAAGGGTGTAGAGAAGCAAGAGCGGTAAACAAAAAGACACGATTTCTGTTTTTTCCATAATTCCCTTCTCTACACCGTTCACCTTATGTAAAAAAAGACGTCGCAGAAGCAACGTCGTAAAAAATCATCGTATAAATTGGGCGTAAGACAATTTTTGGTTTGCATCTCTCAAAGTTGTACAAAAAAACAGATATTCTCATCTCTAGCAAATACACACGAAAACATTGAAACATTGTTTGATGTGCTTCTCACACAGGGAGATTAATGTTTGTATTCTCTTCTCTATTCTTTATAGAGGCTTTCGAGTTCGGTGGGCGAGAGAATTTTCTCTTTACTCTCTTTCGTATTTCTGCCAGGTTGTTTCACACTCTTTCTGCTTTTGATGGGAGAACATCATATATTACATTCTGATTATTTGTATAATATGAATAGAAATAAATCGAAAAATATTAAACAGAATGTGTAGATACAATAATTCGTGGAGATTTTGATTAATAAATATCAGCAACATGAAAATTAGACATCTTAAAAATTAATTATCATGAATGTACATGAGTAATAAGCAGAACAGCCGATTCGACTATAAAGAACCCATGGGTAGAACGCAGAGTGTAAATGGTTGTGATTTACAAAGGGTGTTCAAATGAGCAATTAACGATTAACGTAGGCTGAAGGCGTAAAATCTAAAACATGTCTTAGTGTGTATCCGACGCTCTTGATGTCTACTCAAGGACTGAGTAAGAGAGAACAATACAATATAGACATCTGATTCATAGACACATTTGTGCGTAGTGCGTAGTTGCATCGTGCGTAAGTGTGAGTAATAATTATTTCCCTCACGCACGGGAAGATTTATATAAATCACGTGCACTCACGATCTCGTGATTAATTTTTATGTTGATCACGATCACTCGTCATTCACGCGTGTCACTACAATATCGTGTCACAGGCACACCTCTACTCTGCACCATCGATTTTAATGGTGAAAAAGTGGTTTACTGACTTTCGTTGTGGTCGCACAAGTACAAATGACGCTGAATGTTCTGGACGCCCAATTGAAGTCAATACACCTGAAATTGTCGAAAAATCCACGATATGGTGTTGGCCGATCGAAGAGTAAAAGGGCGTGATATTGTTGATGCCATAGGCATTTCATATGGCAGTGTGGTTTCGGTTTTAAATGATCATTTGGTTTTAAGAAAGCTGTCTTCAAGATGGGTGCCGCGTTTGCTCTCATTTGACCATAAACGTAATCGTGTGATAACTTCAAAGGATTGTTTGGAGTTGTTTAACCGCAATTCGAAGGAGGTTTTCTGGCGTTTTGTAACTGTGGATGAAACATGGGTCATGAATCAAAATAATGGGTTTCTCCGGGTGAACTGGCTCCGAAGAAGGCCAAGGTAAATTTGTCAGCCAATAAGGTGATGGCAACTGGTTTTTGGGATGCACGCTGGATAATCCACATCGATTACCTTCAAAAGGGAAAAACATAAAACGGCGAATATTATGCCAACTTATTGGACGGATTTAAGGCGGATATAAAAAAAACGACCCAATATGGCCAAGAAAAAGCTATTTTTCATCGAGATAATGCACTGGTGCACACGTGTGTAGTCTCAATGGCAAAATTCTATGAATCGGGCTACGAATTGGTACCTCATCCGCCATATTCTCCGGATTTAGCCCCCTGTGACTATTTCCTATTTCCAAACCTAAAGAAATGGCGCGGTGGAAAGAGATTTAGCTCCAACGATGAAATTATTGATCAAACAAATGACTATTTTATGGACCTCGAAAAATCGTACCTTGTTTTTTGAAGGGATACAAAAATTGGAGAAACGTTGGACTAAGTGTATTGACCTAAAAGGAGATTATGTTGAAACATTGGGGGAAACGAGAAAATTTTTGGATCAAAATGACAATATATTGATATTGAGTGCTGACAAAGGTGGAAAAACAGGGACAAGGTACAGGGACGATTACAGATCGAGGATGGGCAATATTCTGAGGGATATTTGTACATATAGACGTATTAAAAGAGTCGCGACGAGCAGCTTACGGAACGAGAACATCAGATTGATGGAGAAATTATACAATCGAGAGTTGCTAAATTTGACGGAGAAGAATAGATTGACCAACAGGGTTGCCCCACAACCCAGGCTATAGGGGCTCCCCAAAATTCATAAAGATGAAAACCTCTTTGGACCAATATGCTCAGAAATCAACTCACCAGGCTACGGACTTTGTACACTTAATAATTTGACGAAGGACTCCAGATATAATGTCAGAGATGCGATTGATTTTAAATCGAGAATTGAGAATATTGGAATTGATGATGACGATATATTGGTGTCATGCGACGTGGTGTCCCTGTTCGCAAGTATACCGATACATTTGGCCATTAAGACGGTGGAGGGGAAATGGAGTATACCGGAAAAATCTACACAAATACCACAGGACTTATTCATTGAATTGCTGAAATTTTACATAGAAAAGACGAGATATTTCAAATACGAAGACAAATTGTATGAGCAAAGAAAAGGTATGCCTATGGGATCACCAGCTTTACCAGTGACACCAGCTTCACCTGACATAATAATGGAAGAGCTACTTGAAGAAACTTTGACAAGGTTGGAAGTGAAGCCCAAAATCTTGACAAAGTTTGTTGTCGTCTTAGATGTTGTGATAAATGGGAATGAAGTGAATAACGCACTTATGGCTCTTAACACATACAATGGACAAATAAAATTCGCGATGGAAGAAGATGGAACAGATTGCCATATCTGGATTCTGTCGTAATTCGATAAGGCAACTTGCCCAAACTAGATTCGTATCAGAAGACTACAGCATCCGGAAGACTAGTTAATTTAAATTCTAAGCACCCTAGGGGAATTATTATCAATACGGCGGCAAAGTTCGTGAATAGAGTTCTGAAGATCAGCTACAAGGAGTTTCAAAGGAGGTTGAGGAAATTCTTCGGAAAATTATTTCCCGGACAGAACAGTAAATGGACACACAGGACCGTTTATGGAACGAGGACAAGATCAACTAGACGAAATCCCACCGAAAATTTAAAAATCCCTGGCGTATATACCTGGTTATTCCGAGAGTCTGAAGCATTCCGGTATCTATGACAAAGGGTCATATGAGTTGGCGTTGAAATCACACAATACCCCGAGCAGATTATTTAGCCGGCCAAAGTCCAAAGTGACGCAAAAATATAGGTCTAATAGTGTGAATCAGATAAAATGCAATGGGGATAAGACTGACGTATTCCAGAAGGAAATTAACGACAATACTGTCTTCCCACAAATCAGATTTTAGGGCCACCAATAAATCTATTTAACAGAAAACGGGATTAGCGTCCCACTGTGCTGTGACAGGTCATACTCATAACTTTAGCGACGTTGACATTTTAGCGAAAGAGACACATTACTCACGACGACTCACTCTCGAAATGTTGCACATAGTTAACGTTCCCAAAGAGAAAAGACTCAATTAAATGACCGACACTGACTGATTCGCTGAAATATTTCGATACACAGTAAGCAAACACAGAGAAAACAGACAATAGTTGACGAAAGCTTGCACACTGGGTACGAATAATTTGTTTTTTTGTGATTTATATTACATGTAATTATTGGCAAATCGTTTTATGATCAATCAAAGAAAAGGTATGCCTATGGGATCACCAGTGACACCAGCTTCACCCGACATAATAATGGAATAGCTACTTGAAGAAACTTCGACAAGGTTGGAAGTGAAGCCCAAAATCTTGACAAAGTTTGTTGTCGTCTTAGATGTTGTGATAAATGGGAATGAAGTGAATAACGCACTTATGGCTCTTAACACATACAATGGACAAATAAAATTCGCGATGGAAGAAGATGGAACAGATTGCCATATCTGGATTCTGTCGTAATTCGATAAGGCAACTTGCCCAAACTAGATTCGTATCAGAAGACTACAGCATCCGGAAGACTAGTTAATTTAAATTCTAAGCACCCTAGGGGAATTATTATCAATACGGCGGCAAAGTTCGTGAATAGAGTTCTGAAGATCAGCTACAAGGAGTTTCAAAGGAGGTTGAGGAAATTCTTCGGAAAATTATTTCCCGGACAGAACAGTAAATGGACACACAGGACCGTTTATGGAACGAGGACAAGATCAACTAGACGAAATCCCACCGAAAATTTAAAAATCCCTGGCGTATATACCTGGTTATTCCGAGAGTCTGAAGCATTCCGGTATCTATGACAAAGGGTCATATGAGTTGGCGTTGAAATCACACAATACCCCGAGCAGATTATTTAGCCGGCCAAAGTCCAAAGTGACGCAAAAATATAGGTCTAATAGTGTGAATCAGATAAAATGCAATGGGGATAAGACTGACGTATTCCAGAAGGAAATTAGCGACAATACTGTCTTCCCACAAATCAGATTTTAGGGCCACCAATAAATCTATTTAACAGAAAACGGGATTAGCGTCCCACTGTGCTGTGACAGGTCATACTCATAACTTTAGCGACGTTGACATTTTAGCGAAGGAGACACATTACTCACGACGACTCACTCTCGAAATGTTGCACATAGTTAACGTTCCCAAAGAGAAAAGACTCAATTAAATGACCGACACTGACTGATTCGCTGAAATATTTCGATACACAGTAAGCAAACACAGAGAAAACAGACAATAGTTGACGAAAGCTTGCACACTGGGTACGAATAATTTGTTTTTTTGTGATTTATATTACATGTAATTATTGGCAAATCGTTTTATGATCAATATGTTGTTAATGTTAAATATTTTTGTATATACAACCCTGAGGATGTTTAGCGATGCTAATCGAAATATTGGGAAAATGTAATAAATCTTGAAAAAACAGTCGAACACGCTGGTGTTTTCATTTTATAACCTCAAGCCAAACTAATTCAACAGAGTTGAAAAATAAATATATTTTTTTTGGGAAAAAAACTGTGATTCATTCAAAAAGTCACGGACTTATTGATCCGCCCTCGTATATACACAAATTACTGTTAAAAACTGTCACGGATTCAAATAATACTCAGTTATGCCGGCAGGCAATTGATTATTTCAGGAAGAGAAAGTGATGTGTAAATGTGTAACTTGAGAATACAGAATGAAAAGGAACAAAATACATTGAATATCCACACCGTCATGTCATGCCTATCATCACTTGTGCATGTACATTTTTGAAATGTTGCTTAATTGTGGCAGGTAGTGAGGTGTTGTAATTTTTAATGAATAGAAGAAGTATCCTGATATGATTTTGCATTTCATTAGAAAACGAGTTGATGCTCTTGGCAGTAGGTTATAGTTGGAGTGTGAAACACAAAGCGAGTGTTCAATCATTATAACATTAAACGGCAAAGTGTTACACTTTGTGCTGTACTGCTGACCACATAACATTAGCGTGTCGCTGTTTAGATTTGACACTTATAGCCTGTTTTTCTATCTCGAACGTAATGCTAAGCGAAAGAAAATCTGTCACTCACATTCGAATCAAATTGAGTCGAAATTTTCGTCGAAATTTTCGTTCGCTCCATGTTTGTTCGTAAGTGACAGCACATTCGAACTAGAGAAACCAAAATTCGTACTGAATAGTTTTATGTTTTCATTCGATTTGAAACGACAAAATTGTGAAACCAAAATCAACATTCTTTCGTTTAGAACACGAACGAAAGCTTTCGTTCGAGATTGAGAAACAGGCTGTTATTTTACTTTTATTGACTATTTTACAACCTCATTAGGTCAGACGTCTTACACATATTAAGTAAACAAGCGAATTAAACAACTTTCACCATATTTTTCCAACTGGCTCTATCCTTCGCCTTTTCTCGCCAGTTGGTAACACCAAGGATAAGGAGGGATTCTTCTACTTAGTCGTTCCAGCGGAGTCTTGGTTGTCCTCTTTTCCTGCTTCCATCGGGTACTTTACCGAAAACCTTTCGCGCTGGCTCATCGTCATCCATTCTGAGAACATGGCCTAGCCAACGCAATTGGCCTAATTTGATTCGCCTAGCTATGTCCACGTCAGAACATAAATTATATAGCTGTTGGTTCCAGCGACGCACAGTGGGGTCCTTTGAGTTTTTTCGTTGCAAAAATCATATCTTTTGAACCGAATAAGATAATCGAATAATTTAAATGGCATATGATAGATAGGTGTGCAGCCTATGAAATGAGTTTTGGAAAGGGTGCTGCGCCTTTTAGGTGCTTAGTTATGGGTTATCAAAGTTAAAATTTGTAGAAAACCAATTTTACGGTATCTAAAAAAAAAAGTTTTTACCAATTTTAGATTTTTTTCGTTCCTTTTTAAGGTGTTTAAATTTTAAAATTAATACCCAACAAATTAAAAAAAAATTATTTTTATTTGTAAATTTGTTTTTTAAATTGTGTGTAAAGTATTCATCACAATTCGTAAGAGAAGGTATTTATATCTAAAACACTAATCAATTCTAAAGTATAATTATTTTCAAACTCTATTCGTGTCTTCACATGCCGCAGGAATGAAATAAGTGAATCGGAAAATGATGCTAACGTGTTGAAGAGGGCCTCATTTTGTCTCACCCTTGATGCTTTGAACGTGTTCTGCAATCTATATTTTTTACACAATTTGTTAAGAGACTCCTGCGCTTCTTCATAAAGCTCTCCAATTGGCAAAGACTGGTATTCAATTGTATCTTTGCCATGCGCCAATATTTTATGGACTGTCGGGGTCAACTTCTTCTGTGAATATTTGTAGAACTGACGCTTTCTTTGCAATTTAAAACATGCAAGATCGTTCCCAATGTTTTATCGATTTGATTGTGAATTTCATTGATTCCAGTTACTGCCTCATCATTTTCAAAAAATCTCCTAGAAGTGTTTCCGTCGTTTGAGTTTCCGTATCCGTACTTGGGACTGTCTACTTTTAGTACAACTTGGTTAAAAAAAGCATCCTGTATTTGCTTCTTTCTGAGCTTTTCCTTATCCTTAATCGATATATTTTCATCAAAGATAATAATAAATAATGCAAAATTCAAATGCAAAAACAATTGTGTTAGTCAAAGCGGTTTTTTCTGTGTGCCTAGACTGTTCATAATTGCAAGGTTACCGCACTTTTATTGTAATAACATGTAAATGGGCAATGACATGCAACCAACTTTAATTGAATATCGTAGAGTAATGAGTAGTTAATCACGCTAAAGTTATAACTTCCGAAACTAATCGAAACCTTTTCAGTTCTATTCTAACAAAGTTGGAAAACTATCCACAAATAGTGTTTTCCTATAATCGTGATATTTTGGTAACCAAGCCTTGGAAAACAAACAAAAAATTGTATACGATTTAAATCTAACGTACCTTTCCATCAACATATAAAACATAATGAGTGATTCTATAGTTTGGCTGTAACTCAATTGTAAAACTTGGAATTTCCTTCACTTTGTGTTTTTCTTGTACACTCCCGTTTTCCCTAACAGGACCACATATTTTGGGGAAAATTTTTCTCTCCTATACTCCCAGCTGTTTTTCATCCGCTTGCGATATGACCCAAGTTTCGGAGCCATATGTCAAGACAGGTAAAATGATAAAATGAGAGTCTGAAATAGAGAGGGATAGAGAGAGAGTGGGCTTTGTTCCTAAACTGCTTGCTGAGCCCAAAATAGAGTGTATTTGCAAGCACAATTCTCCTATTTATCTCCAGGCTGACGTTGTTGTCCTAGTTCACATCGGATCCAAGGTAGACAAATTCATCTACCCTTTCAAAATTACATCGGTTGTCAACGTTCAAGTACGGACCAAGTCGAGACGTTTCTACAGTCATTGACACCATCAATTTTGTCGTGCCATCATTAACAGCAAGACCCACCTTCGCCGCTTCCTTTTCGATTCTTGAAAATACTGCAGTAACCTCTCGCAAATTGTGCTCGATGATGTCTATGTCGTCAGTATACGCCAGCAACATATGGCTTTTCGTATTAATGGCCTTGTTCGTATTTACTGCAGCTTTTCTCATTATTATCTCCATTAAGACGTTGAAGAGGTTGCATGAAAGTGTGTTGCCTTGTCGGAGTCCTCGCTTGGTATATAATGGTTCAGTGATGTCTATCCCCACTTTCACTGCTGATTTGAGATTGGTGAGCGACATTCTACAGAGGCGGATCAGTTTTGCCGGAATACCAAGTTCAGATATAACTTCGTACAATTTTCCCCGTAAGGGGTCGTGTAGTGTACAATCTACACCATTTTCCACTATCATTACCTCCTGACCTGCAATGGAAGAATCTGAGTGGAGTAGTTTTGAAAAGTGGTCTCTCCACATTTTGAGCACATACTGCTTCTCAGTCACCAGATTCCCAATCACGTCCTTGCAGGAGGGCATCAAATTATTAGGCCTGTTGTTCAATCTTCTTACCCTCTGGAAAAACTTTCGGGATTCATCCTTCATCCTGCACATTTCGGTTTTTGCACTCTCTCTCTGCTCCCACTACCATTTTTTTCGCCTAAATAGTTGGTTTCCTCCCTTCTCAGCCTCTTGTACTGCTCACTGGCAGCACGCGTTGTAACTGACTGTCTCGTTACCATACGTGAAGTGACTTTTTCATCAGCTGCAATGCGATATTCTTCATCGTACCATGGCTTATCCTTCTGCGGTTATTGATAGCCAAGTTCAGTCCTTGCAGCGTTTTCCAAAGAATGGAAGATATGCTTCCACTCAGCATCTGGGTCTTGGGGAGGGGGTTTTCTGCCCTAGCAGTAGAGTGAACTTCTGTCGTTAGGCCATTGATATCTCCGGTATTCGTAGCTTGCCAATATCCGGCTTTTCCTGTTTTCGGCTTCGTACGTTTTTCGCCCTGCTCAGTCTCGTGCGAATATTCGCAGCCACCAGGTAATGATCCGAGTCGATATTGGCACCTCGAATCACTCGTACATCCATTACAGTAGAAGAGTACCTGCCATATATTACCAAGTTAACAATCTGGGTCTTCTTCTGCTGATCAGGATATATCCAGGTCGCCTTATGTATGTCCTTATGCTGGTATCGTGTGCTAGTCGCTACCATGTTCTTTGCACAGGCGAAGTCAATCAGTCTTATTCCATTATCGGAGGTGGTATCATGTAAACTGTGATTACCGATGGTTGGTCGAAAGACACTTTCCTTCCCTAATTTGGCCATTAAAATCACCTGGAATAATCTTAATATCGTAGTCACTAACTATTGCATTATTAAGATGCTGAGAAAACAATGCAGGGATGACAAGAAACTATAATAGTTTCAAGGACTATGAAGGATGTATCAAACATTTTTGAACATATTTACAAGTTTCCGTGGCACAAGTTATGTTGCTCAGCAATGAAATATTTGCAAAATCCGAAAATCGCTTTAAATTTAATGCAATCGCTCCAAATGCTATGATATCGAATATTGGTAAATTCATAGTGAAATATATATATGGTGGCCATCGGTCGTGGAATGGTAGTGTGCGCGGTTCTTGTTCCATCCTTTCCATCCCTACTCTGATCACCTAGGTCCAACTTAGAGCTTCCGCAGCCTGTCCAAAGGAGTGCAATGATGCTAATAGGTGGCAGCAGGGTAGTCAAGCCTATTATCTTCTTGGAAATCTTTCCATGGAAAGTGCTGTTCTGAGATATACATATAACCGCATACCGGAGATTAGAATTTTTAACCCTGCGGCGAGGTTGTCCAAGGATCCATATCCATTTGTTGTCACTTAGCGAAAAAACCGAACTACAGAGTTAATTCGTTTTTCAGTAGAACAGTCCGTTTGTGGAATAAGCTTCCGGCGAGTGTATTCCCTATTATTTATGATGACAACAACTTTAACACAAACATGAGCAAACACTTTTCGCTATTTCCTCCTACTCCTATTCCTACTTACTAAGCGCAATTCAATGGAGTTATAGCCTAAGTTTTGGTCAAAATGAAAAAAAAATTCTTCAGGGCTTCATTCCTTGTGTCCTGCAATTTTAGTAATATCCGGTAAACCATAAGTACGGTAAAGCAACATGTAAAAAATTACATATGCAACGGTCGACTGAACATCGTCATGGAAACAACGGAACTGGCCCAATATCAATTGTATTTACGATCACACATAAACGATTCTTAATAACAGTTTGGCCAGTCGCCCAGCCGTTGGCCCCTATCATGTCATGAACTGATATATGGGAATAATACATCGCATGGTTGTATTGAAATTTGTTGATAGGTCGCTCCTGTATTGGTAGGTATTGTGAACAAGAGATTATACACGAGTAAATTTTAAGACCATTTCTCCCATATCTTCTCCCCATGATGCAGTTAAAGCCAATGTGCAAGTATTGACTGGATTACAGAGAAAACAAACACCATGCTTCCAATAAGCGGCAACATTCCCCCTGCAACATGCAGAAGAGTTTATTTTAAATTCTTGGATATTGGGTTTCCTCTTTATTGGAAAACCACAAAAGGAGTATTTACATGAAAATTTTACGAATCGGTTTGACATAAAAACATAAATTTCACCATCTATCCATTGTTTAAACCTTTGTTTGTCGTATTGCACCACTAGAGTAGTGCCCAAAAATTTCAGCGCTAGAAAAGGGTTTCTATAGATACAAGTGTAGTTGGTGTGGTTGAAAAGTGTACCTGTATGACCAGCTGCCATAGGTGCCCGGGTTCTTTGTTTACATCATTTTTACATCATTACGCCATTAAGGACTTGGTGAATAAATGATCTGTCTTATAATAAACATCAGACGGTGTTTGAATTTTATATTTTATTTAAATATTTCATACCTTGATAAAATTTGCTTTGCAAATCATATATTTCAGTTTTTCATCCAGCATTTGAAGACGTGAGAATAAAAAGTGGATATGAACCAGAAAGGTAACTTTACAGTAGAACAAAAAAAAACAGTTTATGTCTAATTGATTTTTTTGCTAACAATGGTTTTAGAACGTTTATACACATATATTACACAATAACAAAATATGTACAGTTTTCATACCTAACGATGCGTAAAGTAGCAGGGAATAGTAAACTTCATAAAACCCATTTTAGCGCAAAATAGTTCATATCCACTTTTCACTCTCGTGTCTTCATTTGTTGACAGAGTAACTCGAGCGACTGTTGCTACAAGTGACATAACATTAAAACTGACCTATGAAATTCGTCTGAGCCATTAATCAAATACACCAATATCTGTTCTGTAATAGCCAATTCATAATATTCATAATTCATAAAACACAAAATTATTATTAATTTCATTTAGTTGAAAATGTGCAATTCAATTCTATTATCGGAGTCCCAAGAAATATGCGGAGACAAGCTATGTTACTTCAAAATTGGCCAAATTAAATGGATTCACTTGCCACAACGCTGAGATGCGCAATATATGTATATGAGACATTCACAAGCCAAACTGATTCGTTCCACTTTTCCATAATTTTGTCTGTAGATTAAACTGATGTACCCAACAAGGTGTCAAAAAAAGCCAAAGTTGTTATTTTCCCTCTAGTTATTTTATATTATATTTAAAAATGACAAAACAAAAGTTTTATTACGATTGGACAATAATAATCTATGCTTACTTGATGCTAAAGTTTGGAAAAATCACAATTTTTACAGGTTTATTTCCCTTTTGGAGTAGCTTTGAAGGAAGTTAACAAAAAAGTTATTCAGAAAGTTTCTTTTTTTAGATAGAGGACATAATTGCAATTCCAAAATACATTTGACTAGTTCCATCAAAATAGATCATGAAAAAATGGGATGATGCCTCCGATTTTGATGAAAATTGGTACGTATGATCTCTTGAGTGTGCTGTTTAAAGATCCGTAATCATTTTTGTAATCGAATGAAAAACTGCTGTTTTATTCAAGATTACAAATTTGAAAAAGTTTAGAAAATACTGTTTGATGTGTTAACATCTATAGCGGAGTATAGGGACTAAATCTATCAAAGTCAGATTTTATGCTGCTGCTAAAACCAGATTTTCTGCGACTGCGAAAGAGAATAATGACGTGTTAAACAAAAATGAGCGAGCAAGAGAGCAATGAAAGAGTGGTGTGGCAGGTGTGAGGGAAACGAAATTGTGTCTATAGCGTATATATTAACATAATAATGTATGTATTTACATGTGTCTGTTGCTGTTGTTGAACGGAGATATAAAGCATAGCCATGCAAAATTTCATTTGCATTTGGGCTTGCGCAGTCGACGTTATGGTGACACACTAATACGTCAGCTACTTCGTACAAAGTATGTGTGATGTTGTGTGTTTGGCTGTTTCGTTGCTGTTGATATGGCAAACATGTGGTTATGTAACACACGTATACGTCAGCTACTTCGGGCAAAGGATGTGTGATGTTGTGTGTTTGGTTGTTTTGTTGTTGTTGCTATGGCCAAACAAAGCGAGTCATTTGCTGATCAGCATTGCCCGGTGTATACAAAAAAACTATTATTTTTTATTTTCCAATGTAACATTTACTAATGTGTTCATAGAAATCGAACAGGTACCGTGTAGCAAAAAGGTGTTAACACATCATCCGTGAGTTCGAACACTCATTGATTTAATTTTTGATGTGTTAACATCTATACGCGCGACTTATGTTATTGGCGGATGCAATAACCAAAAAATATATATTTTAGCTCCTCAACTGGAGCTTTTGAATAAAACACAACTGATTAACTTTAACACCAAAACTGTAATGTTCGTTTATTGAATTGAACTTAATATTGATAACTTATTTTAATATGCTTTTCTAAAGAAAGTATAGTGGCTTAATTATTGATTATGCTTATGCTTAATTACTAGGAAATCTGTCTGGTTATTGTTGTGCAACTGTTAGTATTGCTGATAATGTGGTATTGCAAATGGGTTGATTTGGAAGTGTCAACGATCGCTAAAACGATGATCGTGGTGGTTTAGTGGGAGGTTGTTGGGTTGCTGTCGTTGTTGTTGTTGCAGCGTATGATGTAACTTCTCCCCCCTTAAAGTAGAGCGACGGCCATAATGAAGTCATTGGGGCAGGAGCGAAAGATTGCAGTGTTGGTAGTGTTTGTTCCTTGTTGGGTCTTCTAAGGATGAGGATTGCGATTAGTAGTGTTGTAAGTACTAGAATGGTTATCGATGCTGAAGTAAAGTGATGCCGCACATTTGTCTTTATTGTGAAGGCTTGCAGTTTTGATTCTGTTTCGAAGTTATATTCTTTTAATTTTTGTAAGTTGAGTATTTCAAATGTTGTGTTGGGTTGGATCTTGTTAGGGGATAGAGGTGGAACATGAATTTCATCCCAGAATATCTCGTGGTCATCTTCGTAGGTGATACCGTTCAGCTCGACGTTGCAATTTTTAAAGTGCAGCAACGCGGTGTTTTGTATTACTGTTTCTTTGATGCTGCAGGTTGATTTAATTCGAGTGGTTGGAGCGTTAATGAATAGGATGAAGTTTGGTTCTGGCTGGGAAATGGATTCTATGCGTCCGACATCTTGGAGTGAACAGTGAGCTGGTTCGTTTCTCATTAGTTTTCCAATGCAGTTTGAATCCGCTGTGTTGGGTTCTGTTTTTAATTCGAGGCAAAAGTATGTGGATTCTATTTTTGGGCAAGGTGCGTTAAGGTATTGTATGTTCTTTGCGTTATAGTTTACAAAAGGTTTGGTAATTATAAGTTTAGTGTTATTAATAGGAAGAGGAATTACATGGTATAGGGAATATTTTTCTGGTGACAAGTTAGGAATACGTATATTAAAAATAACATTTGAGTTATTATAATATGCTTGCATACTTAAAAGTTCATATAATTGTTCTAAAGCCTCGACTCTGTGATCTTGTTCAATTAAGTGATCTTCAATTTCCTTCAGTTCGTTTATTGATAACAATAGTTTTGGTACAATGTTTAATCTACTTAACAATATTGCCTCAGCTACATTAGATAAATGATTATTTAATAAATCGATATTGAAATTTATTTGATTGAGATATTGGATCTCGGCAAGTATATCTTCTTCCTGTTTAATTTTGTTTGCTGAGCGTTCTATAAATGTTCTCATGATCCTTTGATCCGTATTTATGTGATCAGTTATGTTCTTAAATCTACTGATTAGTTGGAAGTTAATTGTGTGTTGGGTTTGCATTGTATTTGTTAGATTGTTTGTGTTGAGTGTAAGAATTTCTATTTGTTTATTAATTTCCTGGGCGTCTTGTGCGTCCATGTTACCGGTAATGAATTTTATCGCTGATCCTAAACCGTTGATTAATCCTCTTTTATATCTTTTCATTGGAATGAGTGTTGATAGTTTGTCTTGTAATTCCTTGAGTTTTAGTTTGGTTATGTGTAATAAGTTTGTGTTTGTCGTTTGGTTTTCTAATGTGTTGAGGGTTTCGGAGATATTTGCGATATTGTGTTCATAATCGTTGAGCTTAATTATGTGAATGAGATTAGTATAGTTAGTGATAGTCCTCGACGTTCCTAGGTGTAAAGGTAGTATTGTGTGGTTATTAGGTAGGTTATGTATTTCGATGAATTGTGTGGAGCCAATTGTTAGTCTGGCGGGGGGAAAAAAAAAAGAAATACATATATTTAGGCTTAGCGCTACTAACATTATTTGTCAGAAATTGGTGTATGCCGTTTTAATTATTACTTTATATCTTTAAATATTTAATTGTTTTCATTTATTTCTCTTTCTCAGCTTGCCTTTATGCATTTTTCTTCTTTGAACAGTCAAAACAGTAACCTTATTATTTCTTGATATCGTGTGTTTAGAAAATCTAGGTGTCAACTTATTACGTCTAGCTTCTTTTCTGAATACGATATCCCCTTCATTGTAATCTTCCGCAGGTTCTCTTGTCGTATTTAAGTTGTCTAATCTTGTTCGAGTGGTATTTTCTACTCTTCCCTTAATTTCTGGGTATAATTTTCCAATGAATTCGTTTAATTTGGATAAATAATCGTGTTCATTCGTAGACTTTAAGGTTTTCAGAAATTTATATGGCCTTCCAAAAAAAAGTTCATAGGGAGTATGTTTGGTCGAGGAATGGATGGCGTTGTTATATGTTATGAGAGTTTCAGTAAGCATTTCGTCATGGTCAGTAGACAACTTGTGTTCCTTGCGTGTTGAGAGTATTATTCTATATATTTCAGTCAGAGTAGAATGGAGCCTTTCTACCGGTGCGTTACTGTTCGTCTGTTGAAAGGACATGAAATGAAGAATAATCTCATGCTGCCTACAGAAGTCTTTGAATATATTTGCCACAAACTCCGATCCTTGGTCGCACACGATTTTCTTCGGAATACCGTAGAGACTAATATAATTTTTAAATGCTTTCAGAATTGTTATACTAGTTCTGGCATTTAATGTGGAAGCTGAAGCGGACTTAGAGAATTTATCTATAAGTGTCAAGATTTGATTATTATTGATGGTATATATGTCTATGTGAACTATTTCTAATGGTTTTAATGGTAACTCTGGTTGTTCGTACTGCAATTTTGGGGGATTCCTATCATACTTCTGTGTTTTACACTTGTCGCAGTTATTAATGGTTTTTGTCACCTTGCTCTTCATATTCGGGAAGTATATCTCTCTTTTTAAGTGAAGAAAGCATTCGTCTATTCCTCTGTGATTCGATTTTTCATGGTAATTGCGGATTAACTGTTCCTGTTCATCCTCTAATGTAATATCCCTGAGAATCTCTTTACAACGAATGACACGGAATGATCCGCTGTGGGAAAAATATTTGGAAAAGACAGACTGTACTACTCGGAATATATCATCGTCTGAAAAAATAGCAGTGACTCTGTTAGTTGGTAGAAATTTTTTGAATATTTCCATTGTTGTCTCTTCATTGAATATTGGTCTTCTTATAGTTCTCCTTTGTCGGTTTTTAAATATTGTTTGGACTGTCATTGGTGAACCTTTATCGTTTGCTTCCAGTATCATCTGAAGATTGAATTCGTTGAGTGGTTTTTCGGATATATGGATTCCGTCGTTCAAATTTTCATTTGCGCTGTGAGCCGTGCTTATTATCGTTCCGTCTGCATTATCATTGGCATTTAACTCTTGGTATGTGCAGTCTGGATTGTCAATTTTAATACGGCTCAGTGCATCAGCATTCGTGTTCCATTTTCCTTTTTTATATACTACTTCATAGTCGAATTCTTCGAGTCGAAGTCGCCATCTAACCAGTTTCGAGTTTGGCTCTTTGAGACTCATAATCCATGTTAGCGGTTTGTGATCCGTTATTATTTGAAATTTTCTTCCAAATAGGTATGGGCGGAAATACTTAGTGGCCTATACGATTGCTAGCAGCTCCTTTTCTATGGTAGAATATCTACTCTCAGTATCGGACAGTGTCCGACTTGCATAGCAAATAGGCTTGTCACTGCCCACTGGTCCTTGTGACAGAACTGCACCAATCGCGAAGTTACTGGCATCCGTGGTGAGGACAAACGGCTTAGTAAAATCCGGGTGTTGTAGTATTGGGTCGTTTGTCAATAGATCCTTACAGGTTCCGACTGCTTTAGTGTATTCTTCATCCAATATTATTTGCGCATCCTTTTTCAGGCATTTTGTTAATGGTCTTGTTAATTTCGCCAAGTCCCTGATGAATTTTCTGTAGTAACTTATCAGTCCCACGAAACCTTTTATTTCCTTGCGGGTTTTGGGTGTTGGATATTTTTTTATGGCTTCTATTTTCATGGGGTCCGGTTTTATTCCTTCAGTTGTTATTACGTGTCCTAGGAATGCGATCTCTTTTCTCATGAACTCGCACTTATCCATTTGTATCTTAAAGTTGGATTTGCGGAGTTTCTCAAACACTAGTTTAATGCTCTCCAGGTGTTCCTGAAGTGAGGTTGAGAATATTATTATGTCGTCGAGATATACCAAGCATTTTTTCCCAATAATATCTCGTAATACGTTATCCATGACTCTTTGGAAGGTGGCTGGCGCGTTCTTTAGCCCGAATGGCATTCTGACGTATTCGTAGTGTCCGTCTTCGACAGTAAATGCTGTCTTTTGGATATGCCTGGGGTCCATTTCAATTTGATGGAAACCGCTCGCAAGATCCAGGGTTGTGAAGTAAAGGCACTTCCCGAGCTTATCCAGAATTTCTGCTATGTTTGGTAGCGGGTACCTATCCGAGATGGTCTTCTCGTTAACTTTCCTGTAGTCTATGACAAGCCGCCATTTTTGTTGTCCGCTAGCGTCTTTCTTTTTGGGTACTACCCAAACTGGTGAACTCCATGGGGAATAGCTTTGTCTGATGATCCCTTGATCTAGCATTTTGCTGATTTGCTTCCGGACCTCCTCCTTGTGGATGTACGGGTACCTATATGATTTAGTATATGTGGGGATATCATCTGATGTCCTTATTTGGTGTTTGATTTCATTACTAAACGTGAGAGGTTCATCTTGTTTGTATATTATATCCTCGTATTGTTTACAAAGTTTTACTAGTTCTTTGCTTTCCTCCGTGTTCAGGTGGTTAATTCTGATAAGATCGCGAATGTTGAGATCCTGTTGACATTCGTCCTCGGTAAAGTTAAAATTATTCAATTCTACGAAGTCTGAAGCAGTATATTTTTCGACTTTAATTGGTTGTTCTATGAGTAGTTTCTGTTCGGTTTGAGAGTAGTTGATTAACTCTACTTTGCTATACCAATTTTCTGCATAATACAGCCCTTCCGAGAGAAAGAGATCCGGTTTGAGTTCAATTGTATTAATATAGATGTCACCGGTTTGAACGTCGACTGGAAGTTTAGCTATGATTTTCGAATTCTCAGGAATTATAATTTGTCCCGATGATAAATTAGGTTTAAGTTTGATATCATTAACCGCGTTTGTTGTTGATAGTGTTTGAGTCGTTAAATCAATTTTGGCGCCTAATAACCTTAACGCGTCTAATCCAAGGAGCCCGTCAAAATAATTGTGGCATTTAAATATTAGAAACCTCAATGAACCACTTTGGTTGAATTCTTCGAAAATTGGTAGAGTTATTTGTTCACTGATTGTGTGTTTTTTGAATGCAGTTGAGATTGTTACCTGCTCGCATTTTTGTTGTTTGTCTGGGGGTATATACTCAGGGTTGATAAAGCTTGTGGAGGCCCCTGTATCTAAGAGGAATCTGAGATCTCTACCAAAAGGAGAGGATATTGTTATATATGGTAGGGTATCCCCGTGTCTATTGAGTTCTATGTAGCCGGTTGGGTCTCCGAGGCTGAGTCGGGAAAATTTTCTTCTTCCTGTTTGTTGGTGAGATTGTTAACGTCGTTATCGAAGTACCGATCCAGGGTGATCGTTGATTGATGATTATTTATTTCATTGAAATTAAAATTTCCAGGTTCGGAATATCTTGTCTGAGTACTTTGTTTTGGCTTAAAATTTGTTGCATTTGTTCTGTGAATTCCTGATTCGTTATGAGGCGTATTTTTAATCATTCTATTGTTAAAAGGATTTTGGTTTCCTTGATTATTGTTGCTATTGTTAGGATATTTCCCATATGAATTTTGTGGGTATGGCTGATTGCGATTTTGCGTTCTGTTTGGGTTATTGTTATAGAATTTATTTGAATTATTCCGGTAATTATTGTGATTTTGGTAAGATTGTCTTTGATAAGAAATGTTCTGTTCCTTGATACAGAACGCTAGGGCGCACTGTGTTGCGGCTAGTGGAAAAGTAACGTTTTTCCGATTATTTTTTTCGGTGTTTTTAATGATGCAATTTTGTCACAGACATTCCAAGTAAACAAAAAACACATAAAGCTTATTTTTATGTTGGCCCGTTGATTTTTAATTGATTTTAGAAGTCAAATATACAAAATTTTCACGAAAAGAGGGAATTTCTGGGCTGTATTCAAAATGATCTCATTTGATTTTGGTGACAGATATTTTGATTCGGAAAAAAAATCTGCCTTCGGACAAGTATCTTCTGTAAAAAACAGGAATGTTGTTTGAGACATTTTCATATGCACCTTTTTTAGAGCGAAAACCCGACTAAAGGTCCATTTTTCCTTTAAATTTGGGTTAGGTAAGCAATATCTAAAAAGTCCCAGAGAGTCCCAGTTCCAAACCACTACAGAAATGTTACATAATTTGTTTTCAACGAACTGTGAAAAAATCAGCTGCCCATACCTGCCCTCCTGGGAGTTATAGCGATTTTAGTATATCACTCTCAGTATTTATTCCATAGAAATAGAACGGAAATTCTCGGAATCACTTATTGTATAATTTAATCATATTGGTTTTCGGGTGACTTTCCGTCATCCCACGTCAAATGTTTATTATTTTCAGACCGGTTTCGGCTAATCGCCATCTTCAGTGTTTTCTTTTTTGTCACTAATTAGTCCGCATGTGTGTCCGTCTTTATATAGTGTTTTCTTTTAGCTTGTGGTGGTACCCTTCTCTCTCTCTGTTGTTTTACTATTTTATTCTCTCTCTTTCGCTCTCTCTCTCTCCCCCTTTGTTTTTACGTCTAGGTAGGTGGGTGAAATAATCCGTTGTTGCGCGCTTATTTGTATTGTTTTTATTTTGTGGTTTCCCTTCATTTACTACATTTAATTGCTTTCTGATGCGTTTTTCATATAAGTGTTTTAATGGTTCGAATATTACATCAGAATATATGATTATAATTTTGACAGTCAAGAATTATGGAATACATTAAAATTTCCTATCAGGAACTGCATGAGTTGATGCAACAGAGTAAAACTAGAAACGTGGAGGATGTTTTGGAATTGCTTGATCATGAGCATGGAGTGAAAAGTAGTTTAATATTTCCAAACATAAAAGATAAATTGAAAAAGTTTGTCAATAAGTACAATACACGTCTTCAAGAGTTTAACAGGATGTATGAACGGCTTGGAGCTACGGACTGGATTCAAGAGGGCTATATTGAAGTTGGAAATCATCCAACTACTTCAAAATGAAAACCCGAACCTAAGGAATTTACATTATGCTGTGAGAAACAAAGAAGAAAAGAAGTATGGAACTAATGGAAACAGAAGAGGTTTCTGCAGATTTAATTAAATACACAGCTGAAGAATTGAGAAAAGAGGAAGAAGGGGATATAAAGGCTGCTTTGGCTTTCTTCATGGACATGAAACTCAGCGTTTATCAGTGGCAAAAGTTAAAAGAATATCATGAAAAATACAATTACTTTTCTGATCCAGCAATCACAAGTAGGAGAATACTGAAGGAGAAGAAACACCTGGAATTATCAGAGGAAGCAATGAACTTATTGGTAGATGACTGATAATTTGTAATTTTTCTGTAGAATGCAATAAAATATGCCTGTGTTATAAAATAGTATCTTAAAATTTTTTTTTTATTCTACATCTATTCTAACACTCCACAAAAATGAGCATAACTCTCTTAAAACTGAAGCTATTGACTTCAAACCGGTATCAAATTAAAGCTTTTATTGCCACCTTTCAAATAAGAAATGAAATAGATTTTGGTTTTATATAAAATTTCAGAGTTTTTCAACAAATATCGAAAAATCATGAAAATTTGACGTTTATAATTCTTGTTCGGACCACCCTATAGTTTATTTAAAAAACTAATCATAGGGTATTTATCAGAAATAAAAGAACAATTACAATACATTTTTTTTGTAAATTTTGCGTACAATTTTTTTTTTTTGACTTTTGTTGAAAATTTGACTAACATTTTTTTTCGGTGTAAATTTTTTTTTCACTCATTCTGTTTGGGATTTCATTCTGACCAATCTGTAGAAGTTTCTCATCGATACAATTAAAATTACAGTTTAGGCAATATGATTTCCAAAAAATTCCGGTTTCGCAACACTGTGGGGCGGTGGCTAAGGAATCTGGCTGCATAGTTCTAATTCTAGATCCAAGCGGTTCCTTGAGACCACTGAGGAAGGAGTTAAGACACATATCAGCGTAAAGGTCTTTCTTTGCCCTTACTACATTTGAGTCCGGTTCATGCAGTAGGATGTTGTTGCACAGTGCGGACTGTAATTCAATTATTTTGCCGTAAAAGCTTTCCACAGTTTTATCAACCTGCATAGTATTATGCAGGTCTCTAATGAGTGACGTTTCCGTACGTTTGTCGGCATAATGTAATATAAGGTTCGTCTTAATATCATCCCAGTTCAGCGCGGTGCCGTACATATTAAGAATCTCGTTTGCCTGTCCCTCGATTTTGTTCCTGATGGCTCGTAGGAGTATTTGTCCATACGGGGTATTGTCCGTACCTCTAATATAGAGGGGGATCTCTTCAACATTGCTGATGAATTCGTTTAACAGTCTTGAATTTCCATCAAATCTCGGGAGGTCTTTTATGGCATCTGGGATTCTTAAAGAATTAAAAATGTCCAGGTGACTCGGTGGGGTGCTATTTGATTGGTCGTTGCGAATTGACATATTGTTATTATTCAATTCGAAATTGGACAAGGGTTGATTGTCGAAATTATTTTGTGTTATTTCTTCGGGGATAGAAGTTAAGCTTCTAGTTAATCTCCTCAATTGATAGGGTATAAAATGAGATTTCCGTTTTTGATTCTTAGGCATTTATGTGTCGAGAAGAGATAGTGGAGCAAGAATTCAAATAACTTAATATGCAAATGCAGTGGGTGCACTTTCGCTTACAGGCTGCGAAGCGCTATATTTTCAAATATGTTTCAACTGAACCTCTGTACCGATAGCCGTCGATACTCTTCACCACAGGTGTGTTCAGTTGAAAAAGATAGTATTAGTATGATCCACTGATTTTAATTCCGGACTATATCACTGTACCGATAGCCGTCGATACTCCTAGTAAGGATGGAGTATAGCCGAAACAATAATATTTGCATAAAAGCCAATTTTTATCACTTGTACCGATAGGCGTCGATACGAGAATATTTGCACTAAACTTTCGTCGCTCTTTTTATTCTGTTCCCATTATCATATTAAAAAAAAATGGCATTCACTCTTTTTTCTCTTTTTCTTTTCTCTTCTTTTTCTTCCTTATACATTTAGTTTCTACAATAATTTTGTCACTTTTTAAGATACATACTATAACACAAATGATTTCGAACACACAATACTCTTACATGTAACACACTGCGAATATTTTGATGATCATCTCGATGTTTCTTAATCCAGGTGGTTGTCCAGCTTTTGATTTGTCCTTGGTTCCTTTGTTGTTCTTTTCCAGTGGTGAGGAATTAAAATTCTACAGCTTTTAATGCTGTCCACTGGCCCGATCGACTGCGCCACTTATGTTATTGACGGATGCAATAACCAAAAAATATATATTTTAGCTCCTCAACTGGAGCTTTTGAATAAAACACAACTGATTAACTTTAACACCAAAACTGTAATGTTCGTTTATTGAATTGAACTTAATATTGATAACTTATTTTAATATGCTTTTCTAAAGAAAGTATAGTGGCTTAATTATTGATTATGCTTATGCTTAATTACTAGGAAATCTGTCTGGTTATTGTTGTGCAACTGTTAGTATTGCTGATAATGTGGTATTGCAAATGGGTTGATTTGGAAGTGTCAACGATCGCTAAAACGATGATCGTATCGTGGTGGTTTAGTGGGAGGTTGTTGGGTTGCTGTCGTTGTTGTTGTTGCAGCGTATGATGTAACTCGCGCCTCTAGGGCAGTAAACTATAAATTTAATACATACGCAAGTGTTAGGTTTGTAAGAGTAAATCATCGTTTGGTTGTTCGTTGCTTGGCAGTCGGTATTGAAAGTGATTATTGGGCGATTTTCATATAATTTTCCCACGCGATTTTCTCCGGAAATTCATAGCCAATTTTATTAATTTTTGGATTAAAAAGCTAGTACGGGTTTCGACGAAGAGTTTAGGCCAAAAATTAAGGCGATCCGATATCGGCGAGCCGAGATTTAAGTGTTTTAATTTGGAGTATTAATTTGGAGTAATATTAAAAAAGTGTTTTATGTTGATCTTCGGTTTTGTCTTATCATCGTTTGTTTGTTCGTTGCTTGGCAGTCGGTATTGAAAGTGATTATTGGGCGATTTTCATATAATTTTCCCACGCGATTTTCTCCGGAAATTCATAGCCGATTTTATTAATTTTTGGATTAAAAAGCTAGTGCGGGTTTCGACGAAGAGTTTATTCCAAAAATTAAGGCGATCCGATATCGGCGAGCCGAGATTGAAGTGTTTTAATTTGGAGTAATATTAAAAAACTATTTTATGTTGATGTATGCATGTATGTATGTACAAGTGTCTGTTGCTTTGCATTCTTTGACTTTTGTGGGAATAAAACAAAAAGTATTGAGCAAGAAAATAATGACACAAGTGCTTGCACTGGGTCTTAAAATAATTTTAAGTATTAATATTATTTAACTGTAACGTCATCATATGATTGGACACTGTTTTTTAATTTCCAATGTATCATTTACGAATGTGTTCATAGAAATCGAACAGGTACCGTGTAGCAAAAAGGTGTTAACACATCGCCCGTGAGTTCGAACACTCATTGGATTTTTTTTTAAAATATATCTCTTGACTAAATGAAACTAACAACTAATAAAATAATTCTTATTCTACATGTTTAGCATGACTTGCGGTTTAACAAAAAAATATTATAAAGCCAAAAATTAATTTCTCCAAATACAATTTTTTAAAAATAAAAATTTAAATTCACTTTCCCAAAAACTGTCACCTTAGATTTTTTGATTACTGCAGGAAAGCGTTATCGGAAAGCACCGTCAACGATGATAGTGATATTGGGATGTCAGAGACCGTGGACATTCCAAGGTCGCGAGCAAAAGCCTGCGATTTTATACACTCGGAGATAGATAAAGAGGCTGAATTTTCACACCTAAACTACTGCTTGAAGGCTCTTGCAGAGAGTCCAATAAGAAGTAATGAAATAAGTACACAATCAAAAAACTGTGATGTAATAAAAAAGGAAATTTCAGCTCTTATATCTTAACTGTTTGGAGAAAGTGATTTTATTAATGCAGAATGCGATATTTTGCTCACTTTGAAGAGCAAATTTAAGGAATGTTGTGGAAACAAAAGTTTCCAACAAAAAATTTTGCCAATTTTACTAACAAATTGGACAATCACAAAAATTCAGGAACAATTTTCAAAAAATGAGTTTTTATTGTCGCCAAGTCCAAATCCACGTAACCAACTGTCGGGTGAAACTTCTACCATGGCTAAGGATTTTTACAAAAATGATGAGTGATTCCAGGAAAGGGCGATTTTGTAACTATTGTAAATGAGAAAGCCGATAAGGTTAAAGAACAAAAGCGATTGGTATTGTGTAACCTAACAGAATTGCATAGATCGTTCAAGGACACATATCCCGAACAAGCGATAGGATTTTCAAAATTCGCAAAACTTAGACCAAAGGAGTGCGTCTTAGCTGGAAGTTTGTGCTAAACAACAGAACCTAAAGTTAATGTTCGTAGGAGGCAGAATAGAAAACGAAACTTAATTTGCATAGTTTTATTGCTGTTGAACAGAACAAATTTCTGAACGAAAAAAAGTAATTTGCTGGAACTGGTACTTATTTGCGACTTTGCGGAAAATTATGCATTTATTGTTCAGGATTTAGTTCAAAGTTTCCATTGGACAAATAATCAAGCTACAATTCACCCATTTGTTGGGTACTTTGGAAATGCCCAAAAAGTATTAGAGCATATTAAATTTGTTGTACCGTACATCTTTTTCAAGAGAAATTAATGAATTTTCTGAATACATAACTTTCTTAGAAAGCGAAAAAAAATTTATTATATTTCTGACGGGTCCGCCGCTTAGTATAAAAATCGAAAGAATTTTGCAAATGTTTTACATCACGAGGAAGATTTTGGATGTCCTGCTGAGTGGCTCTTCTTTGCCACGTCTCATGACAAGGGGCCATGTAATGGAATAGGTGGCCCTTAAGAGGGCGGCAGCGAAAGCAAGTCTTCAACGACCATTCAATAATCAGATCCTCACTGCACATGATTTGTGTTTGTTTGCAAAGGAATTGGCAAAATTGCATGTTAATTATTGCTCAAACGAGGAACATAATACAGCAAAAATACGTTACATCACCGATTTGAAAATGCTATCACGTTACCCAGCACCCAAAAATTGCATGCCATAATTCCTTTCAACATATCTGAAATAAAAGGGAAAATATTTTCAAATGATATCGATCGATTAAAACCAATAAAAGTAATAAAGAAATAAATTTAAATTTAGATTATATATTAAGAATTACGCTTGAGATTCCGAATATGGGACAGTGTATATTCAGATTTCAAATTGTTTATAGTTTAAAAATCTCGATAGCTTTAATAAATAAACGATTGAAAAATAACTGAAACAGTATTGTATGATACATATATGATTGTCATATACGTATTACCACAATGACATTTGAAATCGAAACACTTTTCACACATAAATTCAAATTTGTGTAAAATGCGATATATATGGTTAGAAGTAATAATAATCCCAACTTTACTTGTACATATTTATCCATTTCTCGAAAAATTTTGATCCTTCCATAATAAAACTTTCAGCACGTGTCACGAACATATATAGGGTAATTTTTCGACACAGACCTTGACCCGACCCTCTTCGATTTCGATGAAATTTCAAACATACATTCTACTCGTTTCTGTCGTTACAATGACGTTTGGTTTAGGTCAAAACTCCACAGGATTCATGATTTATAGCTGCCTAAAGTTGGCTACCTGCAGTGTTTTTGTGAAGAGATAGCAGTATTCATGGTGGAATAATTTTCGAACGCGACATCAGATTGTAAAGATATTGGTATCAGCTGACATATTTCGACCTCCTTTTTAGGAATAAAAAATAGAAATGGCAGGTTCTTGTGGACCAAGGACATTAAAATTTAGAAAATGTCCTTTGTCCTTGAATATCCTGGAAACGTGTCTTTTAATTTTTTTAATTTTATTTTTAGAAATTTGTGCATATCCTTTTCTAAAAGATGTACAAATTTCAGGATGGGTTCATTAGGGGTTTAGAAAATATTTGCGTTTTTGTAATGCAATTATTATCCTAGACTGACGAAAAAGGATTGTGAATAATATGGTATAGGTTTCAGCTTTGGTATAGGTTACTGCTTGCCCATTTATTGCGTCAAAACATGTAAAAATGATAAATGTGAGCGGTTTATTCCTAAAGAAGAAGCATTAGGGTCATTAAGTGAATGTTTACGTTTACTCAGTGAACCTACCATCCCATTCAAACAAAGGTGTAATAAAGGATATATTCGAGGAATGATGGGCGGAGCTAAAAAGTGTATTTTAAAGAAGATACTAGAATACGATGATTATATTGTAGAACCCCATTCTGTCGACCCTGACATTTTGAAAAAAGTAAGGAAGGTCCGCAGTACGAAAATGAAAAAGCCGTCCAATATGTGTGCTAACAAATATTACCAACAGATTGGCCAACGCGAAAAGTAAAGGATGAAATACCGTCGACTTCGATATATTCCATGCGGAAAGCTAGAAGCTGTTTTACTTCTACTTCTTTGCAGAGATTTCCCAAAAAACCCCATTACGAAAAAACTAATGCTAGCGTCGTTAGTTTCTACTTCAAGGATGAATATGGTCGACTAATGTCTGGGAGAAAAGATTGTAATTATTTTAATTAAAAAAAACTCCTCTTGGTGTAGGTCAGGTGTAGCCAAATTTATATTCAAAAAAGGTTGATGCTATTAAATTCGAAAGAGCTCTACATTGAGTTAAAAAAATCAATCCAGATTTGAAAGTTGAATTTTCTATGGTTGCTTCGTTAAGGCCAAAGCAGTGTGTACTTGTTGGAAGCACTGGAACACATTCCGTATGTGTTTGTGTTATTCACCAAAATGTGAAGCTAATGTGCGAAGGTGTATTTAAAAAGGTCTACAATAAATTAAAATATTTTAATTACCATACCTGGCTTAATTTTGGAATATGTGGCAATCCAACAGCATCGTGCTATTTCTCTGAGTGTGACAATGCCCAGCATTTGAAAGGCTCAGGCCTATTATACAAAGTTACTTCGATAGACACGAAATAGAGACTGTCCAGTACAATTTGTGGACTCATACTCACAGATCACATTTAGAAACAAAAATGGAAAACGTTGATGACTTTATTGACCATTTTTCGGAACGCCTGCCTCAATTGCTTAAACACTCTTATATTGTAAAACAACAAAATAAGTATTTCAATAACATAAAAGACAACTTGAAACCTGGAGAAATGTTGGTTGTTCTTGATTTTTCTGAAAATTACACGTTTCTCATTCAAGATGAGGTACAATCCTACCGCTGGACAAACGAACAAGCCACTGTACATCCATTCGGATTTTACTATAATATTGAAAACGAAATACAGTTTTCAAACTGTATAATAACACTGTGTGTGATTTTTGCACTTTAAAAATCTGAATTGAGTGAAACATAGCGAACCTGCATGATTTGGATACGCTGAATCTAATGGCATTTCCCGTTTTTCTCTACCACGTCAAAATTTCGAGATATTTGACCCCAAAGTTTGCTGGGATGTCAACAACTGTAATATTTTTGAGACTGAATTAGAGGCAGAACGCTTCAAAATTGAAGTTTGACTTCTGAGTAAGAAATGTAGAGGACCTTAAGAAGAATACCAACTTCAAGTTTGTACCCCCTCTCCTCCCCCCTTACCGCTAATAATAATGTTTTTGTCGACAAACCTGTTCATACATAAATTCATAAAATTTGTAAAAGGGCATATAGGAACACCCACCAAAATATATTACTCCTCAGATGGAGCTTCTAGCCAGTATAAAAATAAAACCAATATTTGGAACCTCATAAAACATGAACAGAAATATGGAATCAGCGCTGAATGGAATTTTTTTTGTACATCGCATGGGAAAAATGTTTCCGATGGACTTGGTGGTACTTTCAAACGACTAGTTTCACGAGTTAGTATCCAAAGCACAGAGAGTGTAATAAATTCACCAAATGGCATGTATAACTGGGCAGTAGAAAATATAAAAAATATGAACTTTGTGTACGCAACAAACGAAGAATATACATAATTATGTCCAAAATTAAAATCGATGCCACAAACACAGTCCGTCCACCATGTGCAGCCATTAAGTGACGGTAAAGTAAAAACTAAGTTTTTTTCACTATCATCAGAGTTGAACATTTACTCAGTAATGAAATAAGTGTTATATAAGTGATTCATTAAATAAATAATTAATAAAACTTAAATCTATATAATTTACTTTACTTTTAAATAGATTAGGGTAATAAGCACACCACAATGCCCATGTGGAATAATGAATAATTGCATTATTTATCTGTATATATTCTAATTATAAAGTAATAAAATTTTATTCTACGAGAATATACCAAAGCTGAAACCTATACCATATTTTTCACAATCAGATTCTTTTAATACATATGAAATGATTAAATAATTTGTAATATATAATATATAATATAATACATATACGTTGTTTACAAAATACACAAATACATGTAAAATATATGAAAACCCCATAAAAATTATTCTTTTTTATCGGTCTAGTATGATAATTGCATTACAAAAACGCAAATATTTTCTAAACCCCTAATGAACCCATCCTGAAATTTGTAAATCTTTTAGAAAAGAGTGTGCGCAATTTTTTAATAATAAAATTAAGAAAATTAAGAATCCTTGGTGCAATCGGACCCGCCATTTCTATTTTTAGTCCCAAAAAGGAGGTCGTAATCTATAAGCTGATACTAATATCGTTACAATCTGATGTCGCATTCGAAAGTTATTACAACATGAACACAGCTATCTCTTCACAAAAACACTACAAATACCCAACTTTAGGCAGCTAGAAAACATGAACTCTGTGGAGTTCCGACCTAGACCAAACGTCATTGTAACGACAGAAACGAGTAGAATATATATTTGAAATTTCATCGAAATCGAAAAGGGTCAGGTTTCAAAAGTACTGTTTTTGTGTCGATTTTTTTTTGGAATTACCCTATAGCTACAAAATGTAAACAAATAAAAAAATTTGAGTTGACAGTTTTTTGGAAAATGAATTTAAATTTTTATTTTTAAAAAATTGTATTTGAAGAAATTAATTTTTGGTTTTATAATATTTTTTTGTTAAACCGCAAGTCATGCTTAAACGTGTACAATAAGAATTATTTCATTAATTTCATTCAGTCAAGAGATATATATTCTTAAAAAAAGTCTTTTTTAAACTTTTTCAAATTTGTAATCTTGAATAAAACAACAGCACACTTAAGAGATCATATGTACCAATTTTCATCAAAATCGGAGACTTCATCCCATTTTTTCATGATCGCTTTTTCGGTAAGGGGAGAAAAAATTACAATACAAGAGTATCGTCTATTTTCATGTACACGTGCCACACAAGGAAATGGCTCCATATATTTATGAGGAGAAAAAGAAGGAGTGGTTCGAATATGATGAAATTTAATTTCTAAAAGTATAATGGTAAGCCGGCTTCTAAATTGGTATCGGTTTTTTGTTCCGGTTTCAGTTCGTTAAAGAACCGAATTTTTTTTTATTAATTTTGTTAATACTTAAATATTTAAGTATTAAATATTAAATAATACTTAAATGATGCGGTGATTTCAGAAATGAATTTTTTTTGTACCGGTTACGGCGTCTGTTATTATACCCTCCACTGTAAGTGATAGAGGGTATATATCAGTTTGTCATTCTGATTGTAACATATAGAAATAAGGCTTTGCGACCCCATAAAGTAAATATATTCTTGATCCTTATAACAACCGGAATCGATATAGCCATGTCCGTCTGTCCGTCTGTTGAAAACATTCTCACGACTTCAATCGGCGATAACGCGGTTTGGGTTTTGGCCAGAATGTTCCACGTATTCCTGAGCAGTTTGGTATTGAAAATCAGCGAAATTGGTCCATTGGAAAAAATTTTATGATTGGAAACGTAAAAAAACTCATAAAATTTTCACATTAATTTTTGTAGTTTTATACTAAACTACTCCATTTGCCGTGTGGTGAATTTCCATGTTGAAAATCTTTGTTGTTCTTTATAATAGGTAAGTACTTTAGAATGTTTAGATGTATTTCATGTGTTCATACATTTATATGAATTTTGTCACACTTCACCTAAGGTCGCTTTGGCCTGATGGGTAAAGGGTTGCGCGTTGGAGTCTGAGGGTTGTTGGTTCAACTCTCGTCCCAGCTTGTTTTTTTTTTTTTAACAGTTCTTCAAAAAATGCTTTTTTATTTTTAAAAAATGCTTTGCAGCTTGTTTTTTTTTTTAACACTTCTTCCAAAAATGCTTTTTTATTTTTAAAAAATGCTTTTTTATTTTACTTGTGAACAAGTGACTTATTTTTATATTTTTTAAAAAAATACAGTGTCTTAAAAAAAAGTACATTTCTTAAGAACATTTCAAAGTAAATTTCAAAGTACATTAATTACATTTCAAAGTACATTTCTTAAGTACATTTCATTAAGTACATTTCTTAAGTACATTTCTTAAGTACATTTCTTTCTTACATTTCTTAAGTACATTTCAAAGTACATTTCAAAGTACATTAAGTACATTTCAAAGTACATTTCAAAGTACATTTCAAAGTACATTTTCTTAAGTACATTTTTAAAGTGAGCATTTGAGCATTGTGAGCAATGCATTTGTGAGCATTGTGAGCATTTGTGAGCATTTGTGAACAAGTAATTGCATTTGTGAACAAGTAACTTATTTTTATTTTTTTTAAAAAAGTACATTTTCCTAAAAAAGGTCCTTTTAAAAATTTAATATTTTGCTGGTTAACACTAAGGTGGAGGGTATCAAAGATTCGGCACAGCCGAATTTAACACTTTTACTTGTTTTTTAATTAATTTTTTCGCAATAGTAAAAATAAAAATTATGATAATTGGCTCTTATGAATATTATTATCTGAGAATAAGAGAAGGTTAATAATTTCAATGCTTTTAAAGAAACTTAGCCCTTTTATTTGGCGTTTGTAGGCATTTGTCTCAGTATCGCGACAAATAGACAAGCAGTATTCGCCAAGCTTATGCGTAATATCTTGTCCTTCAAAGCGCTTTTCAATAGCCACGACGTCCTGATGGAACCTTTCGCGATACTCATCGCTACAAGGTCCTAAATCATCAGGGAAAAAATCTAAATGATTGTGAAGGAAGTGGATCTTTAGCGACATTAAAATGAAATAAAGTTACTGAATGACTTCTTAAAAAAAAATCAATGAGTGTTCGAACTCACGGGCGATGTAAAAACACCTTTATTTTTAAACGGTAGCTGCTCGATTTCTATGACAACATTAGTAAATAAAAATAATCAGCCATATAACAATAATTTTCAGTTTTTGGTAAATTTCGTGTGTACACATTTACATATTAGGTTAATTCTAAGCAATCTCTTAATATGGCATAAGAAGAGTTCCTAATTCTAGTAAAATAATTACAATTTTGTCTTCGGATGAAATCTATGAACAGTTCATATCCGGTTACATCATGTAACGCTCTTGTGGGATATATCCAGTGCTTATTGGAGCGTAGCTCCTTATAATACGACTTGATATGTGAAATGTTCGTAACAGCATCACGGGTTGACCATATGTGCGATTAAAAAATTTTTTTTTGCAATAAATTCTTATTGATACAAAGGTGGTTATAGCGCAAAAAAAATAAACCGTAGAAGCACTCCTTACCCTATAAAATTCATTATAACTTCACAAACTTCATCATCATAAAAATGTAATCATCATTATGAATATAAAAACAAAAACCACAACAACAACTAAACCTGTCGATGCACAATGATTTATAAAGACTTCTTTTCCATTGGTAAAGAGGGGTAGGTGGTGGGTGGGGGGGGGGAGCAAGAGAAACCACTCATCCCTCTTGGGCACATTGTGCGCTGCACAAACGCAAGATCAGCAGCCTAACGCTGATTCAATTCGCTAAGAACTATTCACCATCTGGCAGTTGCTATCGAACAGAAAGAGTTGTCCAAGTAATACCCAAAGTTTCTTTTGGAAAGTCCGAAGAAACAGACGAAATATTCTGCAAGCAAAAGCTTCTGTGTTACATACCTTGGAGAAATATGAGTCAACTGAAAACACATCAGACGTGGAAGGAAAGTTTTGAAGCGATGCCAATTGACATATGGGAATTGCCACCAATTTCTGTTACTGAAGAAGAAGATGTAGATGTTCCTGAGAACGAACATGATCCACATGAATGGATGGTGCTTGCGGCTGTGATGCCTGCAGCAGTCCCTCAACAAACAGATCTAGGTTATCGGGAGACTGATCGAGCAATGAACTGGAATGAAGGATTGGAAGAATATCCCAATATATTTAGTAACTTAAACTTCATTAAATCTGCCAAAGATTCATTTACTCGTTGCAGTATTGCTTCAAGAACAACAGTTACGTTGACTTTCGAGCAGTCTGATGTTGTGAATTTTGTGCATTCTGCATTGAATAATGAGGTATCAGAGCGATTAGCATTGGTCATGGGCTCTGCTGGAACTGGAAAGTCATGCATTATCAATGAAATTGTAAATCAGATAGGAGTTGACAAAGTATTGTTGATGGCACCTACAGGAGTTGCTGCAAATAACATAAATGGTCACACTCTACACAGTGCATTACGAATTTCAACATACAACGGTCGTGAATTATCATCAGAGAAACTGCGACAGTTTCAAGATGATATGTCTGCTATAAAAATGATCATTATCGATGAATTTTCAATGATCGGATTGAAATTATTAGGGAAAGTGGACCAGAAATTGAGATTAGCTAAGCCGCTTAATGAAATAATGGGAGGGTTTATTGTACTTTTCTTCGGTGATTTCAATCAACTCCAACCAGTTGGCGATATTCCATTATATGGTGTGCCTAAAAGGAATAGCCTGATCGCTATTCAAGGGAAAATAGTATACAGGCACATCAAAAAAGTATTCAAACTAACCCAAATTATACGTCAGATTGGGTTTGAACAGGAGAGTTTTAGAGACTGCTTATCACGCATTGCAATGGGTGAAATTTCTTTGCATGACTATGAACTTCTGCAATCCAGATTTATGTTGAATAACGAAGCCACTATTTCAGCTACTGCAAATGTGCTACGACTTATCTCTACAAATGCACAAATTGAAGAATACAATGAGGAAAAACTTAGAGCTCTCGGAAAACCAATAGCTATAATTCAAGCAATTCACAATGATCCAAGAGGCGCTTTAGCTTCTAATGATGAAGCAAAAGGTTTATGTTGCAAGCTGCATCTTTGTAAGGGAGCACAGGTTATTCTGAGGCAAAATCTGTTTACTGCTGCAGGTTTATGTAACGGAACCATCGGACATGTTACGGACATTCTATACACACCTACAGGAGATAGCACATACGTTGATGAATTTCCAAAATGTGTTATGGTACAATTTGACTCTTATTCAGGTCCAATGTACAACAATAGCAAAATTCTACCCATTGTGCCAATAACAGCATCGTTTCAAAAAGGTGCACAGACATATACCCGTAAGCAGTTTTCACTACAGCCGGCGTATGCTATAAGCATACACAGATCTCAGGGAATAACGTTGGATAAAGCTGTGATTGATCTAGGAAATACTGAGTTTGCATTGGGAATGACATACGTTGCCCTCTCACGAGTACGGTCGATTCAAGGGTTATTTTTAGAACCGTTCTCTTTTGAAAGGCTGAAGAAAATTAATGACAAAAAAGGTTTTACAGAAAGCGACTAGAATTGCAACGTCTCGAAGCTCTCATTTAATTATGTATATCATATCATTCGCATATAACAATTGTTAATCTATTTTTTTACAAAATAAACATAATTTACTTTAGAAAAATTTTAAACGTTAAATGTATGTTTTCATACTTCGCTCCAGTTTATGATGTAAGCATAGGTTTACCTGTGCGACTACATCGACCTATTAATATTTCGAAAAAATATTATACCCAGAAAGCCCTCTGATCCCATGCCCTAGTTATTTATAATTTTTAAACACTTGTTTTGTATTATTTGCATTTTCGTCAGGTGGCATTATGCCGCATTATACCATACAGGAGAAGCATACGACAAAATTGGTCTTATGACACATTTGAATAATAAATTTTTATTTTGAATGTTCAGTCTTGAACGTTCGTTTAACATAGGCCATAATGCTCTTAGTGATTTCACTGCCTTTTCACAGGCTGACTCGATGTGTTTGCGGAATAATAACTTTTGATCAAGTATGACACCGAGATACTTTACTTGGGTTTGAGTATTTATAACGCTGTTATTAAAAGCAAGTTGACGTGATGGTAATCTTTTCGGTGATTTATTATATGGAAATATAATAGCTTGAGTTTTGTTTTGATTGATTTGAATTTTCCATTTTGTAAAATATTTGCTGCACGACTCGAGACTTTTCTCCGTTTTCTTCAAAAGCGCGCTTGTGAGCTTACTTGTTGTAATCAGGGCTGTATCATCGGCGTAATAGGCTACATCCATCAGTTTTAGAACCTTGAAGTCTGCAGTATAAAGCAAATACAGTAGCGGGGAGAGTATCGAGCCCTGAGGCAGACCAGCTGGAATACTTTTGGTAGAAGAGAGATAGTTGTTTACTGATACCGTAAACGTTCTGGAGTGTAGAAAATCTGCTACGAGTTTACACAGATAGTTGGGTAAATTTATGGAAACCAGCTTGAATATGAGGCCATACTGTGTCGAATGCCTTTTCTATATCCAGAAGTATAATACCAGTTGACTTTTTGTTCCGCTTATTTGTAAGGATTTTGTTTTTAATTCTGCTTATTTGGTGGATTGTGCTATGATCTTTTTTGAAACCAAATTGCTCATTTGATATTAAATCGCGAGAAGATACAAACTCGTTGATTCGATGATGAATAAGTTTTTCGAAGACCTTTCCTAAATTACTTAAGAGACTTATCGGTCTATAACTGGAGGGGCTAGACTTAGGTTTGTTAGGTTTATGGATAGCAATAACTTTAGCTTTTTTAAAGGCGGGTGGGAAATAGTTCAATCGAATACAACTGTTAAACAAAGCTACAAGTATTTTGACAGCCTTTTCTGGAAAATTTTTTAATAAGACATTTGGGACGTTATCCAGTCCTGGAGATTTTGACATTTTTAATTGCGATAAAACGTGTAACAGTTCATTTTCCGTGATAAATTGTATTCCATCTGTAGTTGGCAGTTCAAGTTTAAGGTTATCTGCTTTCAGGTTGATTTTTCTTTCGGATGGATGGGAATAATTTATCATTAAGCAATGAGAACTCTCGAAAGTGTTTCTCAAGACGCTGCATTTGAAGTGTTTTTGTTGTAGTAAGTAATTAATGACATTACCGACCACCATCATGAAAGGAGACTCTGAAAAATATTAATGAGTGTTCGAACTCACGGGCGATGTGTTAACATCTTTTTGTTACACGGTACCTGTTCGATTTCTATGAACACATTCGTAAATGTTACATTGGAAAATAAAAAAAACATCGTTCGAGCATATGATGACGTTTCATTTAAATAATATTAATACTTAAAATTATTTAAAGACAAGTGCAAACACATGTGTCATTATTTTCTTGCTTAAACTCTTCGTTTTATTCCCACAAAAAACAAAGAGAATGCAAAGCAACATACACATGTGCATACATACAATGTTATGTTCGCACATACGCTACACTAGTTCACACAATTTTCGTTGCTGTCTTAATATCTCATTTGTATATACGTATAACCACGTCATTATTCTCTTTGCTCTGAGAGTACTCCGCACCCACCCAAAACAACTATTCGCTGCCGGTACATCAGTGTGTGTTTTTCTTGTGTTCTATATAGGGGTTGGTCACTTTGGGGCATGACAAATAGATGTTGGCCGATTCTGACACCTACCCGATATGTATACAAAATTTCATACAAATCGATCCAGCCGTTTCGGAGGAGTTTAACGACAAATAATCTGTGTGGTCCCAGTCGGACAAACTGTGTTTGGATGTGTTCACTTTGTGAGTTTAGTCGCTACCCGCGCCTATAAATGTTAACACATCAAAAATACCTGAATGAATCTTTGCACAGCTCAATTTCGGAAAAATTTTGCCCAAGCTCGCAATCGCCTCGCCCTCACCATCCAGTTTTTTAACAACATTTTATACAGGACCGAGCTTAATTTGTAGTGGTGGCAAAATGATTTGAGATGGCTGCACCAATTGTAGATGCTCTGTACTTTATACGCCTAGTTTGTAGCATGTGCGTAGTTTCCATTTAAATTCTGTGTAATGCTGATCACTTTTGCGACCTTCCCATGTACACAAAACGTACTGGTGGGTTGGAAATCCACGCTTAACACCCATGAGTAATCCCACCACTTTCAGATCGTAGCATAATTTCCAATTGTGTCCTTGGTACCTTATCAGCCCTAATATTAATTCCATGTCGTCGTAAGTTTCTTTGAGATTTGTGGCATATGCGATCGGAACAGTTGGATGTGTGTTACCGATATGAAGCACCACGACTTTAAGGCTGTTGACCGATGCATCGATGAAAAGTCGCCACTCCGCTGAAATATGAGGGTAACCGATTTTTGCAAACATTGAATCAATATCATAACACTAAGCCAAGTATTTTTTCCCCGATCTTCGTGCAATTTAAAAAATTTGTCATATGGAATAGTGCTACCTCGATCACGAGCGACTGTTATTTTAAAATCAGCCACTGCCTAAAGCGCGATGCAAAGAGTTCCGCTGTTCTCCTCGAAAAAAATTTCCGTCTCGAACAATGTCGTTGAAGTCGGCTTGCGTTACTAAATGCTGCACGGCAGTCGCAAGTTCACTGGGTGTAGGTACATATTTCAATACTTCTGGACTCTCGCTCCCCGCATTCATCATCAAAATCTCCACTAAAGCCGCTTTACGTTTTTCTGATGTATACAGTACCGCTGGAATAACCGATTCTATATTAGCGTAGCGAATTTTGTTGCGGCGAAAGTATTGGTACCCTTTAGTGTGAGTAAAAGTTGCGCAAAAGTAGCACAATTCATTGCGGTTCTCCGTACGCGGTAGCCAAATTGTTTGTACAGCGTACTTTATTGTTGACCTTCCATCAGTAAATTTGCATAAATTTCTATAGCAATAGTCGCACACGACTTCCGGAGTATACCACAAGTTAGGAACAAATTGCAGATGAAGTCAGTGTTTCTTATTTTGGGTTTTAGTTTCATGTGTTCAGTCATGAAAGGTTCATCAGACAGAGGAATTCAAAAGCGCTTGATCAGTGAAAAAATAATAAACGAAGGCGCGGATGGTTGGTTAAATGGCTTGTGATGTTGCTTTGGTTTTTATGTATATGTTTCGTAGATATAACTGTGTGCTACCAAAGTGAAAAACGATTTTGTGGACACGCTTGGGTAGCATGAATTAGATAACTTAATTCCTCTGAAAACAAAAATGTAAAAAACAACAAAGAAATGAGAAGCAAAATAACAGCAGAAATGCAAGTACAAGCTGAAAAATGACGGCCCCTCTAACATATTTATCCAAACATATTCTGCAGGGACCATGTATATGTATTTAAACGCAAACAGTATCATGTTTACTGACAAACATGTATGCTTTTACGATGAAATATATGCGTTCTTCATCCCAAACGTCCATATACTTAAAAACATCCATATTTACGTGATAACATATGCGTATTTCCTCCCAAACATAATAATATTTAGAAACGAATTATTTTTCGATTTCAATATATATGAATTATTTATTATAGTTTATTTTAACAATATAAATCTACATTTATAAACAATTAATACAAAAAATTAATAGATTTCAAACGGCACTTTTTACATTTATTTGCATTGAATGCATTATTTGATTTTTCATGAAATGAGAATCTGCTGCTCTTTTGTTTCTCTTTTTAATTGCCACTCTCGTTTGTGTTTTCAGAAGGTTTCAGCTATGCGTTAGTACACACACAAGATAAGTTCATGCAAGCCAAGCGTAGAATAATTACTTGTTTTTTTTATTACACTTATTTCACAAATGGTCCGCCGTTCTCAGTAAAGGCTCGGATAGACAAAGGGCTTCAGGTGGTTGCCCTTTCCAGTTTCTTTCCTCAAAATCGTTTCGCACTTTGGTAGCACACATACATATATACGAAACACATACACAAAATCCAAAGTAACATCACAAGCCATTTAACCGTCCGAGCCTTCGTTTGTTCTTTTTTCACTGATCAATCACTTTTGATATCCTCTGTCCGATGAACAATTGACGACTGAATACATGAAAGTAAATCGCAATACATCAGGCAAAATAAGAAACACTTCATCTGCAATTTACACGCACATTCAGGAATATTTATGACTCACTGACTGAGAGAATAATGCAAAAATACAGATTCACACTTACAAGATATACACACACACGTTGCCCCTATTTTATTCTCTTGCCTCGAGAGAGACCAAAGACAGTGCAACAAACACAGTTGTATTTGTATCAAAAATATAAATATATGTGGGTCGGATACACATATATTATAACATATTAATCATTGTGTCTAAAACATCTAATATTGAATAGCAAACACAACCTCTTTGGACACAAGTATATTTCACAACAAAACCGTAAAATGTGAAGTTTTGAATCTTTTAATTTTTTGTTCTAATTATTTAAAAATTGTGATTTATATTGATAAAAGTAATTATAATAAATAATACAAATAGTTCTATATTGAATTCAAAGAATAATTCAATTCTAAATATGATTATGTTTGGGAGGAAAAACGCAAACGTTTCCACGTAAGTATATGTAGGTTTGGGAGAACCAGTCGAATGCTGCCACGTAAGTATATGGATTTTTGGAGTGAGGAACGCATATGTTTCCAGGTAAAAGCATACATGTTTGCCAGTAAACGTAATGCTGTTTACATATAAATACAATTGAGTTTGAGACTCGCAAACGTATGAATGTTTGGAGTGTGTTCCAAACATGTACATGGTTCCTGCAGAATATGTTTGGGAGAATATGTTAGAGAGGCCGTGTAGGTATTTATAGGGAGGCGTCAGGCTTTCCGACTATTGTATATGTATTGTTTCAACTCACGTTTTGCTACCGAGTTCGAGGATGTTGGTGGATAGGGTAGCAGTTCGTAACCCAATATATGGATTTTGCCAAAGCGACTACTCACCTATTTGCCAGTACATTGTCATGGTGGCAGAACCCTTTTTTCTTTGCCAAATTCGTTAGTTACAGCACCAATTATTTTAAGTTTTTAAATTACTTTAATTCTTAGTTTATATTCAAATATTTCAATATTTCCTCAATTAGTATTTGCGACCCCAGGCGTTGTTTTAATTACTTCCAAGCTTTCATTGAAATACTTTTGTTAATATCTGCAGATTTGCAAGCAATGTATTCCTTGCCAGGACAATTGTGCTTCTTTTGGAAACAGAAGTCTATCTCTCTTTCTCTATCTGTCCGTGTATTTATTGGCATTTTCTCTGATTTAGTACTTGATTTGTGACACTGTACGTCGAAGATTTGTTTTAAATGTATTTGTCTGCAACTACAAAAATGAACACAACACTATGTCCCGGAAATCGCAAATAATGAAAGGGAGTAGGAGCTTATATATTGCAGTTCTATCTTACAAAAATACGGCTCATTTCTATAGATTTAGATGAAAATAAAGTGTTTAAATGTCGCTATTGCAACAACATAAAAATTATTCGCCACCAGGATATCTGATATCGACAAATGTTGTGAATTCATTTTAACTGTCATTCGGTAGCAATTAGTCCTTCCACAATTATTTTTCAGTATCGACTATTCAGCCCAATTGCCTGCCAACTTTATCTGTATGCTACGAGTCATAGTTTTTGTTGTATTTCGCAAATGTCCTTTTAATTCCTCTTATTCGACTGCCATTAACAAACATTTACATTAGAAAACTGTCACTAATGACAGTTTGATGGCACTTTGAACTTAAGTGTGCCAAAAATTACAAATGTTTTTTGTTTCTTTTGCCGCCACTACTGCTCCCTGATCAGGGACAGGAGCGGTAGTGAAATCCTGCTTAATCGTTTTTGTGTTTTGGAAAAAAGTCGTCGGTTGCCAGGAGTGAATATGGTTGATTTTCGCTTATGTGCTAAACTGAGAATGATTTTTAACTGCGCCGTGATGGGCCGAGACGAACGAATATCATATTGGTTGCATCTAAGTGTGTCATTACTAAAGCACCAAATTATCATTTGAAGCACTGGCTGGCTTAGGCAGAGCTAGCATAAAATATTTCTCACAGTGAATCCAATTTGAGATGATACCGGATATGTTTGCTAAACTCAACTTTATCACAAAATAAAAACTGACTACAATAAACATGATATTAGGTAAGAATTTGGTTGCCAAATCCGGCTAAAAATGGAAGGAAAAGAAGAAATATATTATGAATTTAGAGGGCGGATCAGTAAGTCCGTGATTTTTGTACCTCTGCCAAAAAATAGGCATTATATAGGTATTTTAATCGTTTCGTTAATTAATATTCGTTTAATAATCGTCTAATTAATTAATATTTACAATAATATCTGTGAATATTAAAGATCCAAAATTTTCCAAACTTTTTTTTAATTTTTCTGAGGAATTTTCATATATATGGAAGATATTGGGTTTCTTCGACATTAAGGACCTAGTTCTGTTTCAATGTCCTTCAAATTTTTTCTAAAATTTCTACCTTAATATTTACAATAATATCTGGGAATATTAAAGTGTAAAAATTTTCCAAACTTTTTTTAGTTTTCTGAGAAGTTTTCATATAAATGGAGGTTATTGGTTTCCTTAGATTATAACGACCTAGACCTATTTCAATGTCCTTGAATTTTTTTCTAAAATTTCTAAATAATATTTACAATAATATATGTATGTGCATATTAAAGTGTGAACATTTCCCAAACTTTTTTTAATTTTCCGAGAAATTTTCATCTATATGGAGGATATTGGTTTTCTTTGACTTTAAGGACCTAGTCCTATTTCAATGTCCTTCAAATTTTTTCTAAAATTTCTTTAAATTAATATTTGTGCATATTAAAGTGTGAACATTTTCCAAACTTTTTTTAATTTTCCGAGAAGTTTTCATATATATGGAGGATATTGTTTTTCTTCGATTTTAAGGACCTAGTCCTGTTGCAATGACCTTGAAATTTTTTTTAAAATTTCTGCTTTAATATCTACAATAATATCTGTGTGAAAATTTTCCAAACTTTTTTTAATTTTCTGAGAAATTTTCATATACATGGAGGATATTGGGTTTCTTCGATTTTAAGGACCTAGTCCTGTTTCAATGAATTTGAAATTTTTTCTAAAATTTTTGCTTAATAATTACAATAATATCTGTGAATATTAAAGTGTGAAAATTCTCCAAACTTTTTTTAATATTTTGAGAAGTTTTCATATATATGGAGGATATTGGTTTTCTTCGATTTTGAGGTCCAAGTCCTGTTTCAATATCCTTGATATTTTTTATAAATTTTTTCCTTAGTATTTGAAATAATATTGGTGAATATTAAAGTGTGAAAAGTTTCCAAAATTTTTTCAATTTTCGGAGAGTTTTTATAATATGGCGGGAATTGGATTTCGTGGATTTTAACGACCTAGTCCTTTTTCAATGCCCTTGATATTTTTTCGAAAAATGTCTTATCATTAACACTAGAGACGTGTATGGAAATAAAAGTGGGAACCTGTTCGATAAAAATATCATACAGTTTAAGGGATAATGGCATATACAGGGTGATTCAGGAAGTTGCGGACAAATTTCTCCAGCGTATTCCTTGGCTCATTTCATGAAGAAAAGTCCACCAGGACCATGTCCGAAAATGCAAGGGTGCGAAATGGCAGCGGGTTCAAAATTTTCGGAATGGTGGTCGGAGGGTAGTAGGGTAAAGTTGCTAACTTCTGAGCCAGTGGTCGGAATTTTTGGGCTTGTTGGAAAGGTCTTTAAGAGGCCTTTCAGAATCAATAAAAAAAAAATAGAAAAATGGCAAATCGCCGAGATACAGAGCTTTCGGAAAAAAATGGGAAAAAATTCAAAATGAAAGATAGCCATACCTCTTACCTTTCTAAAATGACCTAAACGAAGCCCATAGGTCTTACCGCTCCAAAGTTATGACCATTTTACTGAAATGCAAAAATGTTTGTTTTTGTTTTTGGAAGCGAAATAATAGCACACATTTATTTGTTTTTGTAAATTAACACGTTTATGATTTTATTTTATTGAAATTTTTGGCTGAAGAATTAAACACATAAGAAAAAAAAAAACATTTGATGTTAAAGGAAGTTTTCAATGTGGTTCCCATTTTCAACTAAACACAATTGCAGCCGTTTGCGAACCACATCCGCCACGTTTAGTTCACTCATCTTTTCACGAACTTTCACCGTAGCTTCCTCAATGCGTGCAAGTAACTGTTCACGATTGTGGATCTGCACAGAATACACACAATCTTTCATGTAGCCCCACATTAAGAGATCAAGTGGTGTGAGATCTGGAGATCGTGCCGGCCAGGCTATCCAGCTCGTCCAATCCAACGTCGAGGGAAATTGGTGCACCATCTTGCCTGATTTCACTGGACCACCATCTTGCATGATTTCGTACCGCAAGAGGTACTTCCTCTAGGATTTCTGGCCTGACTTCTTGCAAAAAAGCCAAATAATTTTGGGAATTAAACCTGGGCTGAAGTACTTTTGGCCCAATCGAGGTATTGTCGATGATGCTAGCCCAAATTTGACGGCAAATCGGTGTTGAAATGTTGTTTCATTCTTGTTGTGGGGATTGTCATGGGCCATTCGTGTAAATTATGGAAATTAGTTATGCCGTCTCTCGTGAACTGCGCTTCGTCGGTCCACACAATCGAACGTAAAATCATAAATGCGTGTACATCAGGTTGCAACATCTCACGACAAAAGTTGACGCGTAATGGCAAATCGGCCGCCAAGAGTTCTTGAACTGGTGTGAAATGGAATGGATGTTTTTTTTCTTTGTGAAGGACCCGCCATACTTTTGGTTATGCCACACCAACTTGGACCGCGTTTCGTCTTGTGCTTGTCGTTGGGTTCTCGTCTATCGCATCCAAAATTAACTCTTCAACTGCAACGTTGTATTGTTCATTTCCGGGACGCTCCATTTATGTAAACAACGTACCTTCACGAAATCGGCGGTGCGTCTCACTGAATGTTGTTCGGTTTGGTGGTCGTCGATTAGGAAACCGTAATGCATATAAACGCGCAGCAGCTCTTGCATTACCATCGCAGAATCCATACATGTAATGAATGTCAGCTAGTTCTTCGTTTGAATAAGTTGCCATTTTTACTAATTCAAAACACAACGTACTCGAAACTGTTGCTGCAGCAGAGATTAGCGTAAACTTTAACTTTTTGTCGTTATTCACTTTTAAAAAAACCGGAGAAAAATCACTTGTATTTTTCGCGTTCGTAGACACTTGTTGAATGACAAAACGCTATCAATGAATACCTAGAAATACTACTTACTTTTTTAGGCACTGATGAATGGACTGGAAAATAAGATCTTAAACGTGTTAATTTACAAAAACAAATAAATGTGTGCTGTTATTTCGCTTCCAAAAACAAAAACAAACATTTTTACATTTCAGTAAAATGGTCATAACTTTGAAATGGTAAGATTTATGGGCTTCGTTTATGTAATTTTGGAAAGGTAAGAGGTGTGGCTATCTTTTAACAGATAATATAATACATAAATTGCCTGCCATCTGCCTGAGCAAATTGAGGTTATGTGATTTTTTTTCCATTATTTTCCTAAAGCTCTGTATCTCGGCGGTTTGACTTTTTTAAATTTTTTTATTGATTCTGATAGGCCTCTTAAAAACCTTTCCAACAAGCCGAAAAACAAAAAAGTCCGGCCACTGGGTCATAAGTTAGCAACTTTAGCCTACTACTCTCCGACCGCCAATCCGAAAATTTTGAACCCGCTGCCATTTCGCACCCTTGCATTTTCGGACATGGTCCCAGTGGACTTTTCTTCATGAAATCAGCCAAGGAATACGCTGGAGAAATTTGTCCGGAACTTCCTGAAACACCCTGTATACTACTGTGAAGTTAACACTACTATATATACTCACTTCCCATGTATGGATGGATGTGTGATTTGAATAGTTTTATTTGCCACATATCCGTTTTATGGCGCTTGCATCCTCAACGTCAAACTCAGTGATCCAAGTTGCATAACTGCAGGTGCAAAAACAATACTTGGATATATATTTTAAATTTGCATGTGTTTATACACAAACAACAAATAAATGTGTCACAGACATTGTTGGTTAAAGGAAAAGAGTTATGATCTTAATGACTGGGATGCTAATGTCAGATATCCAAATGGTTTTTTTTGCTGGATATGGCTGAAAAGCACATATTTGCTGGAGAACAATAAATAAACAATTTGACAAATTAATAATAAACTGTATGCAAATGTGCATAAAATATTATAGAAAAATAAAAGAACTACAGCGTTCTATTTAAATATTACAACGCAATAAGGCAAGTTATTTAAATTTGTATAACCAGTGAATAATTATTTATCACATATACGCAATGGTGCAATGGTAGTGTGCGCGGCTGTTGTGCATGAGAACGTCGGTTCGATCCCTGCTCTGACCCCCCCACCCCCCGTCCCGTTTCACATTACATCCCATGAAGAGATTGGGGAGAGCTTTTCACAACCAGTGAGCTGTGTGCTTTCTAATGTTTCACTCACTGATTGGGACCAATAGTTTGACACCAGTTCCGAGCGGTATTTTGAGATGCGTTTTCATGGCTAAGTACTCGATAGTGTCGCCATCACTAAGCGAGGTGGCCGTCGTCGAAAGGAATTTAAGGTGGTCAGAGCAGGCATCGAACCCACGTTCTCCTGCACAAGAGCTGCGCACACTAGCCATAGCACCACCGACAGCCACACAAGAGAATAAATACTCTTCGCCTTATAGTGTTCTTCAATAGCTGCACAAGTTTGATAAAGTCGTTCACCAAGTTCAACGGACTCTGTAGCCAACTGATGCTCAAAATAATCCATATGAGAAATCAAAAATGAATCTAGTTAGTCGACGTATATTCGAGCGGTAGAGTTCCGATTTTTGCCTAGAAAGTTGTAAATAACTTCTTGCCATGCGACAAGTTCGTTTGGTGAGAGAAGGTGCTCAAATTCAGCGTTTTGCATAAGTTTTCGCATGTCCGGGCCAACAAAAACACTTGTTGTAATTAAAAAACACAATTATTTTAATATACAAGGTGGCGCAAAAGTAAACTTCCGATGTTTTTTGGCTGTAATTTAAAAAAAAATGAAAAACTTTGATTCTTCTTGTGGATTATTTTTATTTGGTCTTTTAATTTTTTTTACATCAAGTCGAGAATGTCATGTAAATGGCCGCCGCCACAGTTGATTGTCATTTGAGCCCTTTTTATGGCATTTAACATCACTTTGGCCAAAACTTCCGGCGATACGTCCTCACATTCTTGACGGATATTGTCTTTAAGAGCTGCAAGAGTCTGAGGCTTGTTGACATAAACCCGCGACTTCAAAAAGCCCCACAAAAAGAAGTCTGGAGCGGTCAAATCAGCCGATCTTGCTGGCCAGTGCAAATCGCCAAAACGGGAGATTAGGCGCCCGGGAAATGCGTCCTTCAGCATATCGGTTGTGGCACGTGCAGTGTGTGCCGTTGCACCGTCCTGTTGGAACCACATGTTTTCCAATCCCAATTCATCAAGTTGCGGCAAAAAGAACTCGTTGATCATTGCTCTGTAGCGCTCACCATCGTCTGGTCGATGTCGACGGCGCATCCATGACATCCTCGGCTACAGCAGCAATATTCTCTGCAGAACGGCTACTCCGGGGTCTGCCACGCCTGGCAGCATCTCGTGTTGTGCCACTCTCTTCGAGGCGAGCGGCTAAACGTCGCAGTGTTTCACCAGTAGGCGTTGGACGGCCAGGAAATCTGCGACGAAATTCACGTTGTGCCAAAGTCACCGACCGATTATTGGTCAAATAAATAGTCAGCAATATTCCACGTTCTGGAGCAGTGTAGCGTAACATTGTTTATTAACGTGTATTTCGCATGTGTTTACTACACAAATGTCAAAACAGAACTGACATTAGGGGCCAATCGCAAAATTTACAGCATTTTCTGATAGGAGGATTACTTTTGCGCCACCTTGTACTTTGTATAAAACCAATGACAAAAATTAAAGTCTATAGCATTTACACCTTATTTTGCCATTGCCTCGCTAAGTTTAGGAAACAGTGTCTTCAGAAATTTTAATGGCTCTCCAAATTAAATTTATCATTAGCAGTAAACAATGTTTGCTACCTACATATATCAACAATCTTTTAGCACTATTGATAAAGTATCTCACAAACTGGGTGCTAAAACAGCAAACCAATGTTTCGTGAAATAACAAACATGATTGGCTTCCTCTTTGACAAAATTTTGTTTTTGAGTTTAGTGTTTCGTTAAACATTATTTGTGCCACCACTGTGCAAAGTTCGCTTCCGTCGAACCACCAGTTCTTGTGTGAACAGTTAAGACAACTTTAAATTAAAGTTTTATTTTACAAATTAACACTTTTTTATTGTATGTTACACTTCTCGTTACTATATAAAACCCTATTTGTCTTTTTACAACTTCTGTTTTACTTTATGATAATAATGATTACGGGGAAATCGTACCTTACTCCACCTTGTCCTAGTAGTCCTGATAATGCAGGTTGATTTATTACTCTACAGACATTTTTAAAGGGACTGTTCTTGTGGTTCGCCCATTCTCTTGTAATATTTGAGCAACAAAAGTAAACTTTTCATTATGATTGTATTTTCCCTCAGAATAATGAAAAGATACACCAAGTGCAAATAAACAAAGTAGACAAGAGTGTGAAAAATAATATTTAACTTCTGCATTTTATTAGTCATTACAAGGACTTTCGTTTATGAACGCAGGAATATGCACCAGAGTGATCCATTTCGTAAGTTTTTTGCGCTGATTAAATTGCAACCATTAGAAAAGTTGTTTTCTGTTTGTCATTTTAATGTGTAGTCTTAGAACGTGAGCAATTCATGTACACATATTTCCCCAATTAGTGGTTAATAAATTTCATTATAACTATCAAATACTTACAAATAAAGTCGGTTCGAGTCCCGCCAAAAATGCTGGATACATTTGCAGAAACTCACCGGTAAGATTAGGATAATATTAACTATTCTTTAAAGCTTGGACGGAGTTTAGTGTATCTTCTACGATTATGCATTTATGAGATATTGAATTATTTTTTGCCCACAGAAGTTTGTAATACGACTCTTCAGCATCATAGAAAGTATATAATTTATATGACACTAGTTACTTTTAAGCCATAAGGAAATGGTAGACTGCACAATGCTCTGGTCGATTTAACGGTAATTGTAGCTCTTATGATATGCTGGTGTCGAAGAACTGTTTTGGAGGCACGGTTGTAGTTTTTGGCATGACATTTTTGTATCAACATTCTAGTAAATTGTTTCGGTTAGAGGTAGGTGTACTCAGTTGATTGGTACCCATTAAATATCAAGTAAAAAATATCAAGTAACATTTTTGAAAAAATATATTTTTACCCATTTACATTACTCCAAAAAAAACCTTTGCATGAACTGAAAAAATGTTTGCGGTAAACGAACTATGAAAATTTAGAGCTGAAAAAACGTTTGCAAGAAACGAAGAACGGTTCCGCCAACTGTTGCTTCGGTTACAGCAACCGAGTTCTAGTTACTCCAAAATAAAAAAAACTTCGCATGATCTGAAAAAACGTTTGTACTAAACGAGTTATGAAAAATTAGATCTGAAAAACGTTTGCGAGAAACGAAAAATGGTTCCACCTACTGTTCTTTCGGTTACATCAACCGAGTGGTAATTAAAACTTTATTTATGGGTTCCATAAACTCTTTTTTGTTTAAATTTACCCATAAAATTTCTTTTAAAAAAAGTTGGAATTTTTGTCTATTTGTTTTGCCTCGCATTCAAATAACAAACTACAATGCGCTAATTGTTCATGCAAGATATATTGACAAGGTAAAGGCAATATCGACTCGGATCATTACCTGGTGGGTGCGAAAGTTCGCACGAGAATGAGCAGGACGAAAATCGTACGAATCCGAACCCAGGAAAAGCTGGATATTGACAAGCTAAAAATACCGAAGATATCAATGTCCTATCGACAGAAACTCTCTCTCCTGCTAGAGGAGAATACCCCCCTCCTCAAGACCTAGATGCGCAGTGGAAGCACATCTCACATTCTTTGGAAATCGCTGCAAGGACTGAACTTGGCTATCGAAAACCGCAGAAGGATAAGCCATGGTACGACGGAGAATGTCGAATTGGAACTGATGAAAAAGACGCTGCACGTATGGCAACGAAACAGTCAGTTACAACGCGTGCTGCGAGTGAGCGGTACAAGAAGATGAGAAAGGAGGAAAACTAACTATTTAGGCGAAAAAAATTGCAGTGAAAGCAGAAAGAGAGTGAAAGCACCGAAATGTGCAGGATGAATGGTGAATCCCGACAGTTTTTTCAGAAGGTAAGAAGATCGAATAACGGGCCTAATAATGGGCTGCCCTCCTCCCAGGACGAGAATGGGAATCTTGTGACTGAGAAGCAGTGTGTGCTCAAAATGTGGAGAGTCCATTTTTCAACACTGCTCCACTCAGATTCTTCCACTGAAGATCAGGAGGTAATGATAGTGGAAGATAGTGTAGATTGTACCCCCCCCCCCAAACCAAGACGAGATTAGAACGAGATTAGATGACCTACCCGCTGAACTTTTTAAGACAGGTGGCGAAGGACTGATATGCGGTGTATGGCTGGGGGAATCTGTGCCCGACGATTGGAGTCTCAGTGTATTATGTCCTGTATTCCAAAAGGGTGATCCGTGTGTCTGTTCCAACTATCGCTGTATCAGTCTTTTATCCATCGCGTATAAGGTCTTGTCGAGCGTATTATGTAAAAGACTAAAGTCAATTATTGAAAACCTGACAGACCCTATCAGTGTGGTTTTAGACCAGGCAAGTCCACAACTGACCAAATATTCACGCTACGCCAAATCCTGGAAGAGACCCACGAAAACCAAATCGATACATACCACCTTTTTGTCGATTACAAAGCTGCTTTCGATAGACCCATACGGGGAAAACTGTACGAAGCTATGTCTGAACTTGGTATTCCGGCAAAACTGATTCGCCTCTGTAGAATGAGGTTGACCAACACCGAATCAGCAGTGAAAGTGGGGAAAGACCTCACTGAACCATTCTGTACCAAGCGAGGACTGAGACAAGGCGACACACTTTCGTGCAATCTCTTCAACATCTTAAATGAGATAATAATGAGAAAGGCTGCAGTAAATACGAACAAGACTAGTACCACGAAAAGCCATATATTGCGGGCGTATGCTGACAACATAGACATCATTGGCGAAATTTGCGATAGGTTACTGCAGTATTTTCAAGAATCGAAAAGAAATCAGCGAAGGTGGGTCTTGCTGTTAATGAGGGCAAGACAAAATTGATGGTGTCAACGACTAGAGAAACCTCTCGACTTGGTCCGCACGTGAATGTTGACAACCGATTTAATTTTGAAGTGATAGATGAATTTGTCTACCTTGGATCCGCCGTGAACAAGGACAACAACGTCAGCCTGTAGATAAATAGGAGAATTGTGATTGAAAATGGATGTTATTTATTTTGGGCTCAGCCAGCAGTTTAGGAACAAAAGCCCTCTCTCGACGGACAAAAGTTCAGCTATATCAGACTCTCATTTTACCTGTCTTGACATATGGCTCCGAAACTTGGGTCATATCGCAAGCGGATGAAAAACACCTGGGAGTATCCGCGAGAAAAATTGTCCGTAAAATATATGATCCTGTTAGGGAAAACGGCGAGTACCGACGTCGCTGGAGTGCAGAGCTATATAATCTATATTCAGACTTGGACATAGCTAAACGAATCAAAGTGTTCAAATTGCGTTGGCTAGGCCATGTTATCAGAATGGATGAAGATGAGCCAGCGTGAAAGAGTTTTGATAACGTACCCGATGGAAGCAGGAAAAGAGGACGACCAAGACTCCGCTGGAAAGACCAGGCAGAAGAATCCCTCCGTATCCTTGGTGTTACCAACTGGCGAGAAAAGGCGAAGGATAGAGCCAGTTGGAAGAATATTTTGAAATTTGTTTAATTTGTTTGTTTAATTAATATGTGTAAGACATCTGACCTCATGAGGTTGTAATATAGTCAATAAAAGTGAAGTAAGTAAAGGCATTAAAGTGTGTGATCACTTTTATGTGTATGCGTGAGTTTGTATGCCAAACGAGTGGATAAGACTGTGTATATATTCGAAGGATGAGAGAAATATACGTTCTTCGTAATCTGTGCTCTCATTATAAAAATGGCTAATTTCAGATATCGCAAACGTTTTTAAATTTGCTGCAAATGTAATTTTGTACGCATTTGATGCAAACGAGAACTCGTTTGCAACAACATGATACACATTTGCGATATATGAGTTTGTTTGGGAGAAAGGTAAACTAATACAAATCAATCAGAGTATTGTTGCGGTAACCGAGCAATTAACGTTTTTTTTTTGCGTGTATGTATATGCCATCATTGGTCGGGAATGACGTATCCAATTTTGTCCAAATAATTTTAGGAAAATTTACAATGATAGTACCTACCTACATTATTTATTATTAAAAACATACGAAACGCCAAAGTGCGAATAGTTTTATATTTGGCTGACTCAGAGCTAAACATCTGCAAAAATAGCAATAACAGTAAGGACCTCACGTTATCACCTGTTGCTGAGATAGGTGTCGTATAATAAAAACACCTTTCAGCAGTTCTCTTAAATGTCATAAAAAAACGCCGTTATCTTCATATTAAACATTCGATTTGATCTCAACACCTGTATTAACCTGAAAGTTGGACCACTTCTCTCATCTTAAGTTGGTCAAAATATAAACCGAGTCATTGTTATACGAAAGTTTATAAGTTCGCATTCATTTATTGCAGAGCTGCAACTTTAGCTTAAACACGAATTGTGGTTTCTTTACATTACGATCCGTAACTGACACTATACGAGTATATTGCAGAAATGATGCTGACAATGGCGATGGCGATGATGATGATAATTATGACGCTGGCACACTGAGACAGCAAACACGTTAACTGGAACTGATGATGACGCGTCCTGACACACTTTCGCTTTTCATGTATCCTCAATGTCACAAACTTGCAACTGTAAATAATTAGTGACAAAAAAAATATAATTACAGCGACTGTGGCAAGAAGTTGTGCCATAAACTTAACTTTTTATGGTAAAACTTAAGAGCGACATAAATGTAAACTTTATGACTTGAAAAGTGACAAAATAAAGTCAAGATTTCGCTAAAGCGAACATGGTCTGAATTCAAAAGGAAATGACTGAATATTATGAATGTAAATTAGTGAAATTTTAAAAAGTTGTGCGATTATGGGTTTTCCAAAGTTAATGCACATGGATTGATGGTTAATAGTGTGGCGTTTCAGAAATCCAAAAGAAAAAAGGAAAACATAAACCCCCTGCAAAATGTATAAGGACCACGAATAATGAGTATGTACTTGGAATGAAAGAAGCTTGTACAGTAGTGTTTCCCACAAAGTTGGAATTTTGTAAAGTGCGCCATAATGGCACAAAAGTAATTGCAGTTAACAATTTAAAGAAATAGTCTTCCATACAAATTGCTTTGAATTTTGGATTCTCGAAAAGAATTTTATTTTAGTTAGCAATAAGGGTGTCAAAAGTTTACAATGAGATGTTTATTATAGGAAAGATATACAGGGTGATTCAGGAAGTTCCGGACAAATTTCTCCAGCGCATTCCTTGGCTCATTTCATGAAGAAAATTCCGCTAGGACCATGTCCGAAGAAAAATCCACTAGAACCATTTTGGGAAAACAAAATTGAAAAAAAAATTCACATAACCTCAATTTGCTCAGCCATATGGCAAGTAATTATGTTGAAAGATAGCCATACCTCTTAGCTTTCCAAAAAGACCTAAACGAAGCCCAGGGGTCTTACCGTTCCAAAGTTATGACCATTTTACTGAAATGCAATAATGTTTGTTTTTGTTTTTGGAAGCGAAATAATAGCACACATTTATTTGTTTTTGTAAATTAACACGTTTAAGATTTTATTTTACTGAAGTTTCCGGCAGACGAATGGTTATAACTTTGGAACGGTAAGACCTCTGGGCTTCGTTTAGGTCATTTTGGAAAGGTAAGAGGTATGGCTATCTTTCAACAAAAAAAAACATAAGTTACCTGACATCTGTCTGAGCAAATTGAGGTTATATGAATTTTTTTTTTCATTTTTTTTTCCGAAAGCTCTGTATCGCGGCGATTTGACTTTTGCTACTTTTTTTGTTGATTCTGAAAGGCCTCTTAAAGGCCTTTCCAACAAGCCCAATTACAAAAAAAATCCGACCACTAGCTCAGAATTTAGCAACTTTACCCTACTACCCTCCGACCAGCACTCCTAAAATTTTGAACCCGCTGCCATTTCGCACCCTTGCATTTTCGGACGTGGACTTTTCTTCATGAAATGAGCCAAGGAATACGCTGGATAAATTTGTCCGGAACTTCCTGAATCACCCTGTATAAACAAATCACGTAGCATAATTTTATTCCACCATATTCTTTAAAAGGGACACAATTTTTGTTAAAATTAAAAATACGATTTTGTGCAGACTTTTGTTACGCGATTTTTTTTGACAAAAAATCTCTATTTTTTCGAATAGATTATAATGTGATCTCTTGTTATTTTCCTCATTACCAGCCGATATTTTTATAACGACTGAGCGCTAGTGTTTAGTTGTTTGACCAACATACGATTATACAGTCTTGATGCCCCTATCCACCTGGTGGCTGTTCTTGAAATTTACAAGACTTACATTACAACCATCTAGGAGATACGATGGACTGGGCCTGGCTATACAATAGGGAGTATTGAAAACTCAGTTTGAAGGAATTTCAGTCGCTGCACACAAAAAAATAGTAGCAGTTTTATTGCTTTTGCCGGCATAGTTAATTTATTTTTGTATGAAATTCAATAAAATACAATATATTGCCTACATGAGTTCATGTGTTATACACCCCAGTTTTACCTATTGAGGTTGTAAATCTGTACTATAAGTAGTGCTATTTTTTGAAAATTAAAATGGTCAGGCAATATTGTTACACAAATTAATTGTGAAAAAGGTAAATGGACATAAATTTTATAAAATATATAGTATGAACTAATTCAAATATTTTCTTTCAGATAATTGCGATTTCTCAAAAGAATACGAATAAATTTAAGGATGTGTGCGACGACTGTGGTATGTGGTTGATATTACTGATGTGGGATGGTCTGAAATAAATCCGTTTTTTGATCAAAATCGTATTATGTTTGATTTGTACATCTGAGAAGATTTCTACATAATGATCAAAGTCATTTAATACGGGACGCTATCAGTGCAAGATGTGGATACAATGCTCATATTGTTTAATTTAATAAAATAAATACAGCGGACAAAACCCAATGATTGTAAGGTGTTGAAAATCACTCGGAACTCTGAAAGACCTTAACTTACTCTGGTTTATATTGTCATATTCAATAAATACGTTAAACAAAAGTAGCTATTTATCTTTTGTAAGAAACATTTTCATTAGATTATTGTTAATTAATACAAACAAAAATGAACTTTCTGCTATAGAATATAGCAAAATTATCAAATAAGTTTTGATAAATTCACCAAAAATTATAGCAAAGTTTACGCATTAAAAATAGGTAAATTTGCAATCTATACTAGTCAGGTTACCGAGAATGTTAGGTAGGTTTTCGAACATAGAAATCGGCTATAATTTTTGGTATTAATATCTACAAAACAAAGCAAATGCCATGTTGCCTATGCCAATTGTTGATATTATACAACATTTAGAGGCAATATTTCCAACATTTTTCTTTGTGTGTGGGGATTACGAAAGATGCGTATTGGAGAGCTGATTACGAAAACAGCAAAACTTTTTGTATACGGGCATACTTATAGTCCCCTACCGGCTATTGACGTTTTGACTCCTATTGTGATTGGGTGAAATTTTTTTTTGGAACGAAAAAAAATTAAACAACTTTTTATTCACTATTATGCTACAACCCGGTATTATCAGCTATATTGTTTACTTTTGCTTTGGTTTGTGTCTACACTAACTAAATGTCTCACATATGTTAGGAAAGTTCTTGTTTAATGGGAAGCTTTCGAAATGGAGTCTGTAACAAATATTTAGTATATATTAGGGGCGTTTTTTTCGTAACTTATACACGTTAACTCATACAAAAGGAAAACCTGCACGTTAACATGTATAATTTTGGAAGTTGAGAATAACCCCGATTAAAGTGTTACCAAGTTCGACTTTGATGTATGGAAAATATAAAATGTATGTCATTCCATTTCTTATATTTCCACAACGTTTCGAAAATTATGATGTAAATATAAGGGGTAGTTACTTTTGTTTAACAAAATATATAAAAAATTGTATACAATTTTATTTATTTTTTCTTTTTCCACAAGTAGAATTCCAAGACAATACTGGAGACAAACAACAACTAATGCAAACCCGAATGGAAGTGAATTGAAGAAGAAAGCCGAGGAATAGCTCGATTCACAAACAGATATCTTCACCGACATTCTCCCTTGAGTCGATTTGCAAGAACGCGGTCCGTTCTGTCTGCTTGGTAATCTTTGTATTACTTTTTAATACACTTTATACAATTTTTGGTTCCTTTGTGTACATTTTATGTACTATGTGCATAACCTTTATGTACTTTTTGGTAAACATTTTAGTACTGTTATGTATTTTTTTGGTGCAGTTTACGTACGTTTTACTACACTTATAGTATTTTTGGTAAAGTACTCCTGGTATGTACTTTTTGTACATTGTTGACGAAATTTATGTACTTTCTGTTGCAAGTTATGTACGTTATGGACCATTATATATGTGACTTGCTCCACGAAAAGGGACCTCTGCGCCGAAAAGAAGTTATTGGGAAAAACGCGTTTAAAAAAAGCGCTTCGTTTTTCCGTGGTTATGCAACTCTTCCTTCCCAAAAAAAATCAGACAAAGGTGAAAAGCAGCAAAATACAGAAGAACCACCAAAAAAGCGTGTTAGGAGTAAAAAAGAGTAAAATTTTGATATTTTTGTAATTTTGTACGTTTGATATTGAACTTTTTTTAAATTTCAAATATTATACATATACAGGGTGTCCCCTAAACTTTTGTCTAAACTTAAACACGTGATAGCTGATCGTTTTCGAGATATTCGTGTTTAAAATAGTTGCATTTTTGAATGCATTTTCAATAAATGCATAATCTACTTTTTAAATGAAAAAGAAATATCATTGAAAATTGCTTCAAAATTGATTTTAAATCAAATGCGACAGGAAATGACTATTAATACAACTACAACTGAAATGAGAGACCGCTTATCTCAGTGCATAACGCAACAGTGCATAACGCAAAAAAAAAATCGTTTTCATTTCAAACGAAAAATAAATTATTTAAAATCAATTTTGAAGGAATTTTCAATAATATTTCTTTTTCATTTAAAAAGTAGATTATGATGCATTTATTGAAAATGCATTCAAAAATGCAATTATTTTAAACACGAATATCTCGAAAACGAAGCCACCTAGGCAATTGGCGTAACAACAAACATTGTAGCTATTGTTCTCAGCTATCACGTGTTTAAGTTTAGATAAAAGTCTAGGGGACACCCTGTATATTATCTGTTTATATCACATTTTTCAATTTTTTCATTAATTATGTCCATGTTTACAGGTGATTTGTAAAAAAACTAAAGACATAGAAACTTGCGGTTTGCGGCATTTGAAAGAGCGTTTTTTTTCTATAAGAATTACTCGAAAACTATTTTCTACTTTCTGGTATATTTTCTGGACTTTAAAATGCGTGGTATGGTAAATTAACGTACGTAGTTTCTGGTATATTGTTTGTACGTTATAATTATTTGTATGTGCTTTTCGTGCAAATTTGCCGAAGAAATGAGGATACCGACACACGTTCATCACTTCGAGCCATTTGCCCTTACTTCTCTGCTCGTTTGAATCGAAAAATGCGAAATGTCACAAAAAATATATAATAAGGATTAAATCTATAAAATCGACGGCATTGTAACAACAATTTATAAAAAACTATGCAGGCGCAACAATTTAACGATCTGGATTCTAAGCTTGTATACAATCTTACATTTTTAATTTTGACAATCAGTAATGTGATTGTCAAAAACATATAATTCTAACTACAGGTAAACCAACAAATATTGAATGGATCAATCATTGTTAACCGTTGACTGAAAAACGCAATTCAAAGTTTAACCACAATTTAACTATGAACCTATGACGACCACTGACTGAAAAACTGGTCATTAGACTATTATCTCTGGAGAGCCGTGAAAGACAAGTGTTACGTAAATACTCTTGAGTACATTGAGGCCTTAAAACAGGAAATCGATGCAGTTCTTGACCATACAGAGGTCTAAACATTCGATAGTATACTGACAAATCTGGTAGATCAACTTAGGTATTGTAAAGAAAGTCGGGGAAACAAATTGAACGATATTGTTTTTCATTCATAAATGTCAATGATGGGCCTTATCAACAAAATCATAATTTTGAAATAAAATTGCGTTAGTATTTTTTAAAACGAAATTAGGTTCCAAATTTTACATAGCCCACCCTTTATTACTTTCTATATTTGGATTTCTTTAAAATGCGGTCGTTTGCATAATAATATAAATTCTTGGTAACTCCCTCCACTGTCGCTATTGGCTGCTCGTTGTACTTCCTTTGGAACGCACCTAAATAAAGGACAAAATAAATATCTAACATTATAAAATTTTTACGATTACACAGTGCAACAGTTTTGCCCAAAGTCATGCACTTTTTTTGTGGGCCCCAAAAGAGTTGGGACCTCGGTGTAATTTTTGCAAAAAAGTGATCATTTTGTCAGGTTCATATCTTGCAAACCATGCGGAATTTTGATTTACTTTCTGAGGGAAAGTTGATGCTCTTGTCAAAAAAAACTTTAAAAAATTCGATTTTTTTACCTCTTTTCCCATGTTCAGGTCCATAGGTAGCAAACGGTTCAAAATTCAAGGAAACAATCAACACCACAAATGTACCTAAGATCTCAGTAAACAACTTCCTAGAACATTTGAACTTCCTAGGAATGATTCCTAACACCGGTTAGGTAGCGCTTAAGTAGCGTTTAGGTAGCCGCAAAAGTGAAAAATTTTTTAATTTCATTTGTTTTTTCTTTACTTTATAAGAAGAACTAGAACTTTCCCTCAGAGAGTAAATCAAAATTCCTAACGGTTTGCAAGATACGAGCCTGACAATATGATATTTTTTTGGAAAAATGACACCGATACCCCAAATCTTTGGGAGGCCTTAAAAAAAGTGCATGACTTTGGGCAAAACTGGGAGACACGAGTCTTTTTTTTCGTCTTTTACCACGTAGTGGTGTCCGTGTAGGGTTATATTTCCATGAATTAAAAAATTACACAGAGTGTTATTTATTACCTCGAGTAGCAGCAAGATCACACTATGTGTAATTTTTTAAGTCATGGCAAAATAACCATATACGGACACCACTACGTGATAAAAGACTAAAAAAAAAGACCCGTGTTTCCCAATTTTTCCCAAAGTCATGCACTTTTTTTTTATGGGCCGCCAAAGATTTGGGGCCTCGGTATCATTTTCGTAAAAATGTGATCATTTTCTCAGGCTCATATCTTGGAAACCGTTCAGAATTTTTACGATTTACTCTCTGAGGCAAAGTTGTAGCTCTTGTCATAAAGAACAAAAATTGAGAACATATAAAATCAAAAAAACTTCACCTTCCAGATCAAAATCGCAAAAAACTTAAAAAAATTCGATTTTTTTTTACCTTTTTTCCCGTGTTCAGGTCCATAGGTAGCAAACCGTTCAAAATTCAAGGATACAATCAACTACAAAAATTTACCTAAGATCTCAATAAACAAATTTCTAGAACATATAAACTTCCTAGAGATGATTCTTAACACTGTTTAGGTAGCACGCAAAAGTGAAAAATTTGAAGAAAATTTTTTAATTTCATTTTTTTTACCTTTTTCTCCTATTCAGGTCCATAGGTAGCTACAACTTTGCCTCAGAGAGTAAATCGAAATTCTGAACGGTTTCCAAGATATGAGCCTGAGAAAATGATCACATTTTTACGAAAATGATACCGAGGCCCCAAATCTTTGGCGGTCCATAAAAAAAAAGTGCATGACTTTGGGATAAATTGGGAGACACGGGTCTTTTTTTTTTTAGTCTTTTATCACGTAGTGGTGTCCGTATATGGTTATTTTTTTTCGTGTTGCACTGTGTCATTTAAGTTCTTGAGAACTTTCTATCTTTTGTGCCCAGCCAGGTGGAATTTTGCCAACTTTTGGCGCTTAATGCGAGCACGTGTGATGCGAGTGTGTATTTAAATGAGATTATAAACCTTAGCATAATCTTGATTTTGAGTATACGCAAAATTGCTTTTTTGAGAAAAACGACTTTAATATATAAAATCTGATAACTATCAAGCTTATACGGCAAAAGCAGTACTCTATATCTCTGAAACCAATGAAGATAGAAGAATGGGGATTAGCGTGCTGCATAATTTGAGTGTTTTCGGGATCTAAATACATTTCTAACTCTAAAACGTCACAATGGCGTATACTGCAAATTAAGATTCAAGCGGCGATATGTGCATTACAGAGACGAAACAAAATTCAACACCACTGACCAATTCCTGCAAGATTGCGGCGTTTTAAAATTCGTCCTCTAAATCTATTAACCATTTTCTTTTGTAAGGGGCTCGTAATATTTGATGAGGGCACCTATGCATATTTGCTGTTTTTCCGTTTTCAACAAATGAGCTTGGTTCCCCCACAACATTTTGGCAATATCAAATTTGCTTCCAGAAACTTGCAACGAGTTCGAAACCGGAAAGACAACTCGTACTTCGGTTTTTGGAACGAAGTTCCTTGTCGCACGTTGCGAGGTGGATGCTAAATGAAAAAAAAAATACACAACTGTTTTTAACACTATTATGCTACAACCCAGTATTATGAACTATATTGGGTACTTTTTCTTTGGTTTGTGTATTCACTAAACATATGTTGGGAAATTTGTTGTTTAGTGGGAAGTTTTCTATTGTGTTTTAAACCCAATAGAAAGCAAATTTAGAAAGTTCAAAGTGAAAGAAGTTTAAAAAAATAAACTTTTCTTAAATAAGTGCCTTTTCTTAAAAAAAGTAAATTTTCTAAAAAAAAAACCTGTTCATAGTCTTAAACAAAGTACCTTTTCTTAAAAAAATACCTTATTTTAAAAAAGTACGCTTGCTTAAAAAAATACATATTCTTACAAAAGTACATTGTGTTAAAAAAAGTAATTTCTTAAATAAGTACCTTTTCTTAAAAAAGTAAATTTTCTTGCAACTAATTGCCTTTTCTTAAAAAACCAACCTTTTGTTTAAAGACTACCTTTTTCGTAAAACAATATAACTTTTCTTGAAATAAGTAGCTAATCTTAAAAATGTACGTATTCTTCAAAAATGTCTAATACAAAAAAAAATTCCCATTTCTTAAAAAATACCTTTTGTCACAAAAATTACTTTTCTTAAAAGCACCTTTTCTTAAAAATAAAATGACACCTTTTCTTTTCTTTTCTTGAGATGTAGCCTCTGTGAAAAGAAGTAAATATTCTTTAAAAAATAACCTTTTCCTAAAAAGAGTGCCATATCTTTAAAATGTGCCTGTGTCTCACGGGCGACGTGTTAACACCTTTTTACTACACGGTACCTGCTCGATTTCTGTGAACAATTAGTAAATGTTACATTGGAAAATAAAAAACAGCGTTCAATCATATGATGACGTTTCAGTTAAATAATATTAATACTTAAAATTATTTAAAGACCCAGTGCAAGCACATGTGTCATTATTTTCTTGCTCAATACTTTTTGTTTTATTCCCACAAAAATCAAAGAATGCAGAGCAACAGGCACTTGTATATACATACATTTGGGCGGGCCAAATTTTTTTCTGATTAGAGCCGCCCCCTAGGATGATTCTATGGACAATTCTAAGCAACTTTGCTGAAGGAACCATAGGTCTATCTCGGTTTTCGAGTCTCCCACTTTTCAAAAAATGATTTTTTCCCTATAACATCATTTTGATTCAGAATTCGATTTTTTATTCATCGTTATATTATCTTTTTTATGTGTATATTGGGGGTTTTTGGGGTCGAGAAATTCATTTCTGATCCTTATTTTTAACTATGACCACCACCAGAGGGCGTTTCATGCATATTTTAACTATTTTTCGACTATTTTCCGAGAAAAATTACAAGTTTTTCGGTAAAATTGATCTTTAATTTATTTTTTTCAATAGAAATTCAACCTAAAAAATAAGAACATGTGTAAAAAAAAAATGAATTTAGTGGAAGGAAAGCGAAATAAGTTATTTTTGAAAGTCTTTCTTGCTTTCAAGTCTAGGGTATTTTGCCCGGCTTTCTAATGTAACTGCCATAACACTGTGGCGACTGTTTTCTAAAACACGTTTAGAAACGCTAGCCAGCAATTGAACATATCTTTCCGTTGCTTGTATGTGTACCGGAATTCTTGGAACAGGCAATGGTGGATCATCGTATTCTAAATATTGTTCCAAATGATCATACGGAATGGTATGCGTAAACGGTGGTTCGAATAAGACATCATCTTTATTTAAATCAATCATATTCGTATAATCTGTACAATTGAAGTTTATCAAAGGTTTTTCACAAACTCTAAGATGTGCCGGGTCGTACAGATTTCTTCGGTAGTGTTAAATTTTCTTGATTGCGATGTTTCGTGTCTCTTTTTTATCATCAAATAACATCGCTAACAAAATATTTTCGGAATGTGTGTAACATGAATTGTCTTTAATGACATTATTCACAACTGCGCGACGATTTGTATCCAAATATTGTGTCCAACGAATGAATTTGTAAAATAATACACTACCGAAGACCACCGAATTATAGTACTTGATGTTGAAGTGCATCGGCACATACACTTTCATTATGTATGTTGCCAGAATTTTCAAATTCCTTGATGGATTTTCAGTTGACACTTACAACCGCAACAATCTATTCGCCTTGGTGAGCCAACGTGAATGTGCTATTGATCCAGGTTTAATGTGAGACAAATCCGCAGGAACAACACCATTCGAAATTGTATTGGCCATTTTGTATAGGTACTTTGAATGGGTGGATAATTCAAATGGATCTAAATCAGGTGGCATGTTCTCTAGCACGATTATCTATAATTCATCTACAAGCTGAAAAAAGAAATTAGATGAATTAAATGCAATTTTACCATTTAATAATGTAAAAAATCGATGAGAAAAATGACAAATGATACATACCGGAAGATTTTCACACGTTTCAATTTGTTTGCCCAACGTTCCGGTTGTTGTTCCTGGTCCAGTGGTCGATAATCTGTCCAAAGTGTTAAACAAATGATGAAATGGCAGCTCGTTGAAGTGCAGAAGGCACACAAACCAATGCAGCGGTCTATTCAAATGCAATTCAAATTTCTTACGCCAGTATTTGTTGGCTCACCATCACAGCATATGCCGATTAATGCATCGAGAGCAATTTCGTTTTCGACGAAGAATGCATTCAATGTCATCAATTTGTGTTCGGCATCTTCATTTTCGACTTTTGTGTAGCCTATCAATTGAGAATTTGGTTCCTTCAAAACAACTAGATGTGGTTCTTTCACCATCCTTGGATGCAACTTCTCATCGATTTTTTCCATTGTTAAAGCATCATTTTTTCGGCCGTCGAATGAAATTGCTATCAAATTGGATGCATCATACTGCTTACGAAGCAATTCTTCTCTGCATTTGGCTTTCTCTCGACGCACTTTCTTTTTATCCATGATGATAGGATTGCCATGTGCATCTTTTACGTCAATGTCTTGCATAAGAGATGTTGCCAGTGCTGCTTCTATTCTATCAGACACACCAAATCGATCACACATCGCAGCGAAGTTCGAAGCATCGTATCTGGGAGTATACGGTCCTCGTATCAATGGCGGAACATCTTGTGGATTTGAACTTGGCTCATCTGTATCAGTACTTGGTTCATATGCTAAATGGGTCTCTTCAACGCTTGTAAGTATTATTGTTGACGTTGATGCTGGCTCTTCAAATTCTGGCACGAATTCCGGTATCGTCAATCTTCTGACATTATTTTGATCTCGCATAAACTCTTGCAAATGATCTGGAATCACTCCACATGAGCATAATGCTGCCGTCAAGTCACATTGACATTTGCCGATGTAAAATAAGTAAAAAGTCCGCAAAGCAGCAGAAAGAATTTTGGTTGAAATTAAAATATGCATGAAACGCCCTCTGGCGGTGGTCATAGGTAAAAATAAAGATCAGAAATGAATTTCTCGACCCCAAAAACCCCCCATATACACATAAAAAAGATAATATAACGATGAATTTAAAAAGGTGAATTTTGAATCAAAATGATGTTATAGGGAAAAAAGCATTTTTTGAAAAGTGGGAGACTCGAAAATCGAGATTGACCTATGGTTCCTTCACCAAAGTTGCTTAGAATTGTCCATAGAATCAACCTAGGGGGCGGCTCTAATCCAATTTTTCGGCTCCATACAAATTGGCCCGCCCTAACATACATACATTGTTATATTCGTACATACGCTACACAAGTTCACAAAATTGTGTTGCTCTCTTGCTATCTCATTTATATATACGTATAATACGTCATTATTCTCCTTGCTCTGAGAGTGCTCCGCACCCACATTTTATTGGACTTACCTTTCACAATAATTAAAAAACAACCCGTAAAAAACATAGTATTTGACTATAAATTCTTTATTTATGACCACGCCTCTTTGTCCAATCCCGCCCATATTTGCAGCAGATCTTAATATATGTAAACCTAACTAACATACCCAATTTTGTTCAAATACCATTAACACGAGCAGAAATAATGGATTTTTAATTTGTGATTTGTATGGGAGGTACCACGCCCCTTTATCCAATCCCGCCCATATTTTGATAGTATATTTTTGTCGTCGCCATTAGTTTGTGTGCGGAGTTTCAGCTCGATTGTATCAAGGGAAAAGGTTTAAAAAATTTTTCGGCGTACATGCATACATGCACACTTACAGGCGAAGTTATTATAAAGAATTTAAGAAGGCGTTCAATCATATGATGACGTTTCAATTAAATAATATTAATAACACTTAAAAATATTTAAAGACAAGTGCCATTATTTTCATGATTAATACTTTTTGTTATATTCCCACAAAAAACAAAGAGAATGCAAAGCAGCAGACTAATGAACATTGTTATGTGCGTAAACACGTACATTGTTATGTTCGTAAACACGCTACATAAGTTCAAAATTTTCATTGCTCTCTTTCTATCTCATTTTTATATACGTATAACTACGTCATTATTCTCTTTGCTCTGAGACTGCTTCGCACCCACACAATACAACTATTCGCTGCCGCTACATCAGTGTGTGTGTTTTTTTCGCAGTTTGACACATATATGGGTGGGTCACCCTTCTCATTTAGGGATATGAAAAATAGATGTTGGCCGATTCTGAGACCGACCCGATATGCACACAAAATTTCATACAAATCGGTCTAGCCGTTTCTGAGAGAGCGCAGTCGGACAAATTGTGTGTGGATGTATTCACTTTGTGAATTTAGGCCGTACCCGCACCTATAGATGTTAACACATCAAAAAGTACGTCTTTGTAAAAAAATGCATACTCTTAGGGTTTTTCTTACAGAAAGCACTTCTTATTAAAAATGGTAGCTTTTCTTAAAAACAACATTAGCTTTTAATAAGGAAGTACCTCTCATTAAAGAAAGGACCTTTTCGGGAAAATATGTTACATATTCTTACAAAAGGGACCTAAAAATATACTGTAGCAATATTATTATAATGTTACCGTTGTATGTATTTATTTAGAGTGTACGCATTATTCATAATTGTTCTTTGAGTGTAATTTATATAATAATTTCTAATGTAATTCCTTTTTGTGAATACGGGAGATCACTTTATAATAAGGTTATCTCTTTCGTACTTATTTAATTTGCTTCGCGCATTATACTTATTTGTACAACGTTCCACTGACATATATCATCTCTTTTACACATGTAATGACAATGTACTTTGTAAGGAGAATTTCAAAATATAAAAGAGCATTAATAAAGCAATCTTTGAAAAGCGCAGACGGGTGTGTCGTGTTTTGTTTTTTTTTTCGACCTCCTACAATACTTTTTTAAAAAAATACATTCAATAAATAAAAAATTTCTTAAAAGAAGGTTATCATTTTACAAAATGTATCTTTGCTTAAAGATCCATTTAAATTACAGTATTTTTCAACAGGCGCCTTAGTAACTAGTACTATATAGCGAAAGGAAGTTCATTCCAACCGGGTTCCCTTGACACCTCAAGTATTTTTTTTATGATTTTACGGTTTTAGAATGGGTTCGAAACTGATCCGTCGATTTGTTATATGATTTTTTATGGATTTATGGCCCCGGAAAGAGTTCGAAACAGCCAACTCGCATTTGGGTTTTTAATGCTTTCAGTTTGCTCTGATTTGTTTTGTCAGTGTGGGCACGCACAGTACCATCACTGAGAGTAGTATGTGTGTGATGGGATGCATGTGTTCACATAATAGTATTTGTTTTATGCAACATTCAACTTCCGGTAATCGTTTTAATATCCACTAAACTGAAAGCATCCAATTTATTTAGATATGAATCTCATGTCGGTTTTATATCTAGATACTTGGTGTTGTTAATGCTTGCTGGTATAATAAACAAAATTTTATGACAAATATAAAAAATACATAAAAATTTAGAAAATATTCTCATATGTGAAACATTTTATATAGAAATGGCCATAAATGTTGTAAAAGCTGATGTATATATATATAAGCAAAATATTAATGTGTTCTCTGTTAAACATATTTAATTTGGGCTAAAATATGTATATCTACGTACTGAGAGGGTAACATATTGCCTCTTTTACATGGCTTTGGCAATACAAAGTATATATTCCTAACAGTTTCGAACTGCTGTATAAGAACAACGGTTAAGCAAATAAAAATATACGAGACAAGAAATATAAATTATTATCAACAATTTGGGTAACTTGCCTGCCAGACTAATTCCCTTCATAATTCTACGCAAAGAATTGGGAGAAATATTCAATTGCTGTGAACGGTGGAAAGTTGGTGTTTATCGCTGTTCGAGCACACTTTCAGCAACAGGGCAATATTTGCTACGCTTCATAAATTGATCCCAAAACTGGGTTGATGGAACTCTATTACTCAGAACTTCGGAAGAAAAATTATAATATTTCTCAATTTTGTTCATCCAACTTTCAACCAACAACAATGTGCAACACAAGTTTTGGTGGTGGACGACTCCTGCGCCAAATGATCACACTAGTCAAACCCCAAAAATTTAGACCGCAGTGTAGCTACACCTTTGTTTTATGGGCGTGGCTTGTCGTGGCAAATTTGAATTTTCTTATCCGATACTGTCCGAGGTAACTTTAAAAATCTAGTATAAATATGGAATTGAGCGAATTCTTGTGATAATATATCTGTGGTGATATTTGAAAAGAATTATTTTCGTAGAATATTTGAATGCTCTATTCCAAAGTTTAAGGGGTCTATTTGTCCTTTTTTAAAAAAGTATCAAAAATTTACGCTAAATGACCAGGTAAGGATTCAGAATGTTCTACAAATATGGGTCGTCAAAGGCCCAAAATTCTCTATCTTTATTTTCAGTTGTTCTTTTTTGAAGCAAGTTCAAGAAAACTGCACCAAAATGCCCAGAAAAATGTCCAAATGTTCTATCAATTTATAGTGAAATAGATTTCACAAGAGGATTTCGCAGACTAGAATCCTTCATCTTGAATTTGCATATTAAAAAACTTAAATCTGGAAATCTTAATATTGAAGTCTGAAATGGTATATTTTCAACACAAATATATTGTCAAACAAATATGTATATTTATATACATATTTATATGTCTTTTAGTTCCTTTTCAAAATATTTCGCAAAATTCCACCAAAAGTGAAAAAACAAAATAGCATTAAACCCTTGTTAAAATATGGAAGAATTGATGTATTTATGAAAAAATTAAATTTTTTACAAAAAAAATGGAAACTAATCAGATTGGTCATCAGTATCTAAATCAGATAAATGTACATTTTAATTTAAATTTTAAGATTTGAAGATTTTTACTATTAAACAAGGACTAAAAGGACATATTCACATTCAAGATGAATGAATTACGTCTGCGTAATCCACTTGTGAAATCGATTCCACAATAAATTGGTAGAACATTTAGATATTTTGCCGGTCATTTTGGTGCAGTTTTCTTGGCCTTGTGACAAAAAATGACGAAAAGGACGTCTGAAAATAAAGATGGAGAATCTTGGTCTGTGACGACCCATAAAAAAAAAAACATGAGAAATAAATTCATAAAACATTAGTGGTCTTCATGAAAGCTCGAAAGAACCTCGTAAACTCGAAAACATCGTAAACTTGCACAGCAAACGTCAAAACAAACAAATTTCCCATACAAAGCGACTTGCTCAAAAGTGGAAAGTTTTAGAGGCAAATTTGCTGCGCAAACGTGGAATGGAGAAACGTGTAAACTTTTGACATTTCGTTGTCATCTGACTAGGATGGATAAATAAGGTGATAGCACTAGAACAGTAGAAAAAGTACACATACATAATACATGCAATTACTACTGCTACCACCTTATGTATCAATCTTGGTCAGCTGATATGGTTTTGAGCAAAAATACGCTGAGCAACTTTACCTGGTGCCTCATGCAACGGTGCGAGGGAAACTTGCACTGAGCAAAAGTTCTCGGCTTTCACGTTTGCATGAATGCCGCTATTCTGAACCATTTTAGTGTAAATTTTTGGTACTTTTTGAACAACGGACTAAAAGGACCCTTTAAACTTCGAAATACAGCATTCGCAAATGCTATCAAACTAATCCTTGTCAAATTTTGTCAACTCCCAAAGCAAGAACCTACATTTTGTTGCATAGTGTAATCTCTTACCTTATAATTGTCAATTTGGCAACCTGCTTCGAAATAATTGTCACTCATTTGCCGATTCTAGTGACAGCACTGTCATAGGTATTGACTAAACTCCGCTTAATACAATTTAGTGCAAGTGACCTTTAATCGGCAAAAAGTTTTTTAGTGTTGACATTTGTTTTCGAGTGGTCACTGTTCTTTGTTAAATTAATTGTTATCTAGTCTGGTATGGTGATATTATTGGAGGCATTAATTGGTTATTTTGAGCCACTAAAAATTAACATTCAACTGTAGTGTTCCAGATCTAGAGATACCTCGGAAAGCCTTTACAGCAATTTTCCTAATAGGTATTTTTCAATTAGTAGAAGTTAGGGAATCAATATTTTTCAGGAATGATCTTACTCTATGTATCTTTTGTCATGTACAATTTTTCGACGCTATCCTAGGAACGTAGAATATTGACTTTCAAATATCTAGAAATTGGAAATTTTTATAGTGCTGGTACCTAAACAGGTGCTGTTTACAGAAGTGGTACTCTTTTTTGGAAAGGACAATTTTTTTTAGGAAAATTTACTTATTTTCAGAGAGGCTTCTAATCTCAAGAAAAGAAAATAAAAAGTAAAGTACTTTTAAGAAAAGGAAGTTTTGTAAGAAAAGGTTTATTTTAAGAAAAGGTATTTTTGTAAAGAAAAGCTTTTTTTAAGAAATGGGAATTTATATTAGAGTTTGTCCTTTTTTCAGAAATAGGTTTTACAAGAATAGGTGCATTTTTAAGAGTAGGTAAGTATCTCAAGGAAAGTTATTTGAAAAGGTTGTTTTTAAGAAAAGGCAATTTGTTGTAAAAAAAATTGACTTGTTTAAGAGAAGGTGCTTTTTGTAAGAAAATTTACTTTTTTTAATCAAAAGTACTCAGGTAAGCTATTTTTTTTTTTAAGGAAAGGTACTTTATATTTGTTTTGAGACAATTTACTTTGTTTTTAAGAAAAGGCACTTACACTCCGGTTCACTAAAAATTCCATATTCAACAGCCTGTATCTCTTGCAATTTGTAACCGATTGCAGAATTTTAAGATGGAAAGGGAAGCTAGATTTCTTGAGATATAATGACAATAGTGGTTTCTTAACTGAATAACTTTTTTTGAGCAGTTTATAATAAAAGTCGAAAAATGTGTTATTTTTTTGGTTCACTTGAATAAAGGCACTTTAATTTTTTTTGTTATTTTTAGGGAGCGTTTGTTTATTACAATTTATTACAACTTAATCATTTTACGAGCCATAATGGCGAAATAAAAAATTTTGAATCTATCTGAAAAAACTAAAATCGATGTTTACCGTTCTGAAGGATATCCTAACCGCGCAATAGCTAAAAAATATTGGACGGAGCCCAACAGTTGTAGACAATTACATCAAGGAATCAGAGGGTATGGAAAAAATTTTAACCCTAGAAAGATAACCTTATATTTTTACACATAAAAGATACGCATACGTCTTAAAGACGTATGATAGTTTGAGGTCTAATTAGTAAAGGTTCCAAAATGTTTTAAAATAATTTTAGTTTCACATTAAAAAGATTAAGTCTTGGGCTATAAAGAAATGTTATCTACAGAAAAGCCCTCAACTTTTAAACTGCAAAACCGACCAACAGTATTTCCCTTAAAAATCAAAGAAATAAATAAATGCTTATTTGTCATACGTCTCAGAGACGAACGTTATCTCACTAGGGTAAGATTCATTGTCCTTATCTACGTATGAGAAAAGAAGAAAATTGCTTCTAATTCTGCCTTATCCTTGTCAAAAATAAGACGTCAAGCTGGAGTGGAAGCAAGCAAGTCATCAGTACGCAGAATAATTAAGAGCTATGATTAGCTTAATTACCTGAAATTACAAAAAAGACCGCCACTTAATGCTCCTCGTAAAGAAAAGCGTCTTCAATCGGCAAGAGACTACATGGTATCGGATGTGCAGCCAAGATGCCATGTAAATGACTGGAGAACCGTTGTATTTACGGATGAGAAGAAGTTCAGTTTGGATGATCCTGATGGTTACAACTATTATTTCCATGATATGGGCAAAGAAAAACGTTTTTTGATCCGACATCACAGCCGAGAGGGCGGCGTTATAGTGTGGGGTGCTATTGCGTACCATGGCACCATCGATCTTGAATTTGAAAGTGCAGAAACGACTGGTGCAAGCTATAAAACGTTATTGGAATCGGCTTTTCCGAAGTTCAGTGAACTATTTGGTCCCATATCGTGGATATTGCAACAGGATAATGCCCCTATACACACCGACAGAGTAGTAAAGGAGGTCATTGCAAGCCAAAATGTTAATATTCTTCACTAGCCACCCTATTCGCCAGATCTAAACACTATCCAAAATGTCTGCGGTTGGTTATCTCCTAAGGTCTATGAAGGACGTAGACAATTTGATGGCAAGCAGTCACTAATTCAGGCCATTAAGGATGCTTGGAACCAAATGTCGTTGGATTACATCACTTCTCTTTATCGCTCAATGAAAACCCGTATATTTGAAGTTATTAAAAACAAAGGGGGGGGGGAGGGGAATTCGGAATTCGGAATTGACACAAATATCGGTCGTTGTAACCTACTGAAGACCAAATTTGGTACACAAATCTAAAACCTAATTGCTGCCAAATTCTGTGACTGCACCTGTATTTATGCCACATTCGGTTGCTGCAACCTAATTTGGTAATAGTTTCGGTTCTTGCAACTGAATTAATGTGAAAGTTGGTTGTTGCAACCGAAATTATAGAAACCTTAGTTGACAAAATGAATATGATTGAAGACTTAGTTGTCGCCACCGAATCAATTATGAAACGAGGTTGTTTCAATCGAATATCAGTTATGGGGACTGAATTCAGTCGGGTCAACCTCAAGCCGGTTGTGGCGGCTGTAATTCGGTAGCAACAGCCGAATTTATGTTTGCTACAACCTCTTTCACGAGGAATTCATCAAACTTCGTCCGATCGGTGTATTGAGTGAACTTTTATATTCGGTAACACAGTCACAGTTTTAAAGTTGTTAAAATCCATTTAGTGTCCTTGCTGTTTCACAGACTGATTTATGTTTAATTAATACGTTGGTATACATTATATACTGGGTATCTTGAAAAGTTTTTAATGGCTAAGTACTCGAAATTGTCTTACTCGCTAAGCGAGGTAACCGTCGTCGAATGAAATGTAAGGTGGCGAGAACTGGGATCGAAAACACGTTGTCATGTACAAAATTCGAGCACACTAACACTTTTACCACTGCCGGAAGGAACAGCATCCACCTTTATTATTTTGCTAGATTTGTCAATAAGCACCTCGTGAATGGACTGAGCAACGTTTCATTCGATTGTTCATTCGGTCGTTGTCCCTAAGGCTTGTAATATCAAAGTTGGTTAGAGCGGTGCCGAAACCCCCACTCTCAAGTACATGTGTCTTGCACGCTAAAAATTCTACCACTGATGATGAAAATTTCAATACTGGTTGTTTGGTAAAATTAATTACTTGAAAAATCATGATGTAGAAATGTTGTTCTTTGAATTCGTATCACTTCTTTCAAATGACTGCTTCGTTTACTTTCGATTTCAAGTTGAATGGAAAATATATTTTGTTTATATTTCTCTTGTTTGGCTACAAAATTACTTAATATCGCTGCAGACAATCTGGGACGAAGTATTTTGAATAAATTAAATAAATTGTGTAGAAATCAGAATCTGCCGCCAGACAAATACAATTAAGATGGCGTATAAACGCAGCAACTGCAAAAAATGTTGTCAAGTTTTTGTTGGACGATGATATTGTTTAGCCCTTGAGTTTTGTTTGCCAACAAACACTTATCAAACAACAGAACTTTTAATGCAATCTTCAATTATGCGCATAATTAAAAAGATATTATTTTAAGGATGCAGTGGGATATGCTCACAAAAGGATACGATTGCAGTAGAATGAAACTCAGAGTGGCCATGGTCAATGCAGATCTCTCCAGAGATTGGGTGCAAAACGATTTTAACTAAACTTCAAATCCATTAAGGGGAAATTAAATTGGTGCTGGATGACCAATATTTTCATATTCATTTATTATAGTCTATGGAAAAAAACCTTACAGACTAGCATAACAATTCAAAAATACAATTCTAAACAATCCGATCATATAATAACTTCTTAAATTTAACAGTAGGAATACAAAGATCAATATTGTTAAAAATGGAATTATTATTAATATATGGAATTAATATTAAAAGTGTCAAAACGACGCAATGTGCGAGAAGGAGCATTAAACCGAATATATGACAGTAAGTCTGTGCAATCGGTAGAACCGGGTGCAATTCCATGCAGAAACATGATAGAGCTGATAATCCTTCTTGATTCTACGGAAGAAATCAACATACAATGACTTTCATACGAAGGAATTGGATTGGTGAAAGACATCAAAGCAAATTTCAAAAAAGATTTTTGTACCTTCTCAATACGAGAAATATGAGTGGTTGAGTTTGGAACGAACAAAAGAATTAAATATAACTTTTTTAGTGTGTGGGTCAGAAAAGTTAGGAATATTTCTAGGATTGAAGTATAGTAAAGAAAACGCTTTAGGCACTAAATAGTTTAAGTGACCAATAAACGTCAACTTCTCATCAAATACAACACCCAAATCGAAGTACTTATGAACTCTTTCAGGGTCACAATTCATTAGTTTATAAGAGGAATTAAACACTTTCCTACAACGATGAAAAGTCATATGGTATTTTAATGTTCAAAGCCAAGGATTTGACTTGGGACCAAATAGCGTCCCCTTTAATATCATCCTGCAACAACATTATATCACTCATGGAATAAATTGCCGTGAAAATCTTAAGACCATCCGCATACAAAATATGTTTGGAATTTAGAAAACATTGGATAATGTCATTTATAAATAAATTAAACAACCTTGAAGAATAGCAGAGGTTGGTATGTAAATGTCGGAATAATATCCTTCAATATAAACAGAACACTGCCTACACGACAAATACGAGCGAAACCAATTTAAGATTGCAGAGTGAATCCCATGCTTTTGCAATTTAGTAATCAATACACCTTGATGAATTAGGTCAAATTCTTTGGAGAAATGGGTATATATTGTATCGATTTGAACACCTTTCTCAAAGTTACATATACAACAATTTTGAAAACAGCTAAATTAGTAGTTGGGGAACGGCCAGCAATGAAACCATACTGATCAGTTTAGTTTAAATTCATTTTTTTTATTCTCCAACGTTTTGTTCAAATCTTACATCTACTTGACATTAATATACATAAGTACATTATAATTCCTAACATCTAACGACTAATCTAGGATTTTTCTCATTTATGTTACATACATCGGCCTATAGCCAGCCCATATATATTTTTATTCTGTCCTTTGACATTTTGTCCTTATCTTCGTTCACTATGCCGGGAAAAAGGAGACTTAAAACCCGTAACATTGATCATGCTGATCAGGTCTTAGAAAACTTTTTAAATGCTCCAAAATTTGTTTTCCCATTAGGTAACTTAGAGATAGGTCTATAGTTAGTAACACTATTTTTATTGCCAGATTCCAAAATCGGAAAGACAGAAGCAAATTTCCATTTTTGAATACAATAAGAGTTGAAGTACACTGCTTGAGGGAGAAAGCAGAAATCCCATCAATATCACATTTCACAGAATTGCCAAGCTTTGAAATACCATATGTTACATCCTCATCACGAACGCTGAAAGAACCAATATCAATACACGATATGATATTATTGAAATCAAGCATATTAAAAGAACTATAGTTAGAAACGAAATTTGACTGAAAATATTCCTTAAACAGATTAACTGAATCTTGAACAGAATTAGAAACTAAGTTATTGTACATGGCGTGATATTAGAGTAGATAAAGCTGGTACATCTGATACAATATTCGAATTAAATATTCATTTGTAGCCGCATTGATGTTTCTTTTGTGGCTATAGCGTTCAATTTCAATTAGATTTTGAGAGAAACATAAATAATGCATTATAAAACAAATCAGATAAATGCAACGAAAGCCAGTAGTCGTAATCGACCAACTGGATGAAATGAAACTTTTTCAGATAAAATTTTCGAAATATTTGTAATCTATGCCAATACATTATAGCATCTTATATCGAATAATTCGTTTTTAAGTTTGCAACTGAAATTGGATTCATTATAAAGTCCATACGAACCAACGAACATGAATGAAGATGAGATTCAGTTGAATTTCAGATTCTACACGAAATATTTTTTTCCCGATACCTATTTACAACCGGTAAGCTATGTCTGTATAGACGTAGTATTATAAATGACTATTATAGCGACTGTACGTGGGTAGGCAGTCCGGCAGGTTTTGTAAATGAATAAGATTTTTTGAATAATCATGATTTTAAAATTAATCGTATATTGTCGAAGTGGAAGTGTAAGTAAACAATACGATTTATTTGCATTTATTTATTTATTACATCCACTGGGCATTGCTCTTACAGATTACAAAAAAAAGAAAAAAGGGGGGAAGAAAATAAATTAACAAACAACATATGACTAGAACAATATCTACAAGAACAATATATATTTCTCAATTTAATGGTACATTTTTGTACCACCAATGATATATTTCGTAACATGTACAAATGGAACACTCGCCTACTCGTCGGAGAAAATTCTGCACTGCCATGAGTTTATATCCAAAATTTCTCTTATATTTTCAATAATTTTATTGCGACTATTACAATAACCGTAGAGCATTTAACTTAAATCCATTTACAGTAATACTCGTATTCTTCTCCACTACAACAAGATCAGAATAAATAAATATTAATACAAAATAGTGTATAACACTAGCGATTCCAGTGTTACAAATATACAAAATAAACGTAAAACGTGTTAGAAATATACAAAATAACGAAAAAACTTTCACAAATCTTGGGAAACGAGGGTTGTTTCGAAAGTCCATGTTGACTCAGATTCTATTTATACTCGCACTTTTCGGTTGATTCCATATATTGTGAGATTTTCGAGGGCTTTCGTACATTGTTTTCTCGTTGGTCAAAAATCTTTATGCAAAAGGATATCAGCCTTGTCTGTCAAATTAGGCTGCACAATTTTCAAAATAATTCCTAAACGTATAGCGAGGTTCATGTACAATTTAGATTTTGAACCGCCCTTTATGTCGAAGCAGAAGGTCAATTTGACATTTACGAAGTGACAGATTATTAGCTAAAGTTTAGAAATTCACGAAATACGCCTCGATGAGCTTGAAGAAAATTAGTAAATATTTAAAAATTTCTGAGCCTTCAACTCAAAGTGTGAGAAATCTACGAAATAAATTCGATAGAAATAGATTGCCATGAACGCAGTTTGTGGAACAATTTGGGAGTTTGTCAATCCGGACACTTATTGGACAAAGTAACTCGTGTACCATGTTCGCCCAGTGCGTTCAGTAGAAAATGTTGCTGCTGTAGCTGAAATTGTGTTCAAACAGCCACCAACGTCAACTCGCCACCGTTCACACCAATTGAACATTTATCTCCCTTCTGTGCACACAATTTTGCACAAAGTCCTCGGTATGAAGTCTCGTAAAGTCCAACTTATCCAAGAGCTGAAGCCTCGTGACCACACCTAAAGCAACACTGGTATGGTCCAATCAGGTCAGCGATAATTGGTTTTACTCTCTCGCACATTATGCTTGATAGAACCTTATATGCTATGGATAAAGGACTTATGCCACGGTATTTGGCACAGAGACTCGGATCACCTTTTTCAAATATGGGAAATTTGGATATTACAATATTATTACAAATAGAATTAAAATGCTTCATAGCTCTAACAATAGGCTCATTCGAGGCGTAATTAGTGGTATGAAATTCTACATGAAAAGTATCAAAATGACGCACACACAAACCACATATTGTCCAAGTCCATGCCATATTATTCGATTCTTCTAATATAAAGTTTGTTGTCACTTCACGATAATTTTCATCGTTTTCGACGAAGTACGGACCGATCACCCCTACAGCCCAAGAACCGCATGAAAGAGTGACTCAGTACCCCAAATGCAGATGAAAATGTGCAGCAGCCGTCATGATGATTTTTTTTTGAATAATCGGCATCAACTGCCTGTTGTCAAAGCATCCAATTGGAAAATATACGGCGATGCAAATTGCTTCTAGGTTTCAGTCACTGAATCAATTAAATTCGTAGACGTGTTTAAATAGGTCCTTTGAATAAATACGCTGAACGGTGCTGTAAGAAAGATTAAATTTCTGTTCACGGCAACGAATTGTCGGGGTCCGGGCCACACTTTATTCCACAGCAGGAATCTTTTCGGCCTTACGAACTTTGAGGAGACGCCACATTTTGCGCCGACACAGTTTCCTCGAATTTCTGTACCATACGGCTTATTGTTGAAACAGATGGCCGGTTACGTTGACCGGAAAAGTTACGAAATAAGTGAAATATAGTTCTTGCAGTCCGATCATTCATATAAAACGTTTGGATAACTTTTACGCGTTGTTAAACTGAGTGTGACTCCATTACTAAGTTTGACAAAACCTGCAGTACCAATTGCCTGAAAATATATAAAAAAAAACGAAATTATCATATCACATGTAATTGCTGTCAAAGATGTGCATTACGATGGTACCACCCTGTAAAAATTATAATTACAATTTATTTTCTATAATAGGCAAATATGATTCATGATCATCAATTCTTATTTTAATTATAGACTGTTGATGAATTGGTTATAACAACTGTCTGTAATCAAAAGCTTAATTATAGACTGTTGATGAATTGGTTATAACAACTGTCTGTAATCAAAAGCTTGTAGAAATACGGATGTACATTCACGATGTTAGTAACATTAGCCCCAAAATATGACATGGTATGCAAATCTTTATATTCCGAAATATATTGTATGTATATTTCACAATTGTACTAACAAAGTCATAAATCACATTTATTGCATCCACTCTAATATAGACATTGTGTTTATTTCTCTCCCAACCCCCCCCCCCCTTTTTTAATACAACGCTGCCTGTCTATAAAGTAACTAATCAAAAATAATGTTATTATCGAGTATGGAAATTGAGTCACGGAAATCAATGGAATCGGTAATGAGACAAACGAATCTGTTCTCCACGAAGGATACGATAGCTGGAGGGATATATAAAAGAATATAAAGAGAAGTTGGATACGGCATCCACAGCAATCTGAGTTATAAATTACTTTGGAGCCATATTGGGGCAATATGGTGATAAAAATCCTGCATTCGTAGTGAATGTACCTACAATATCCATAACGACATCATGATTAATTTTATACACAATCATTATTTTGCTTTCCAATCTGCTCTCCCTCTCTCTCTTATTTCATTCCTCCCTGACTCTTCTGAGGAATCCTTTGAAGTTTATTACAATCCATTGTCAATATAATTTTTATTTTCATCATAACGATATTATTATTGGATTCTCAATGCCATCAGTCAATTATTTTCATGGATACATTCCATCGTTCGTATCCACTTTCTCCAACGTTATTGGTTCATCAGTATGTGGTTTACAAATACGAATTGAGATATAACTGGTGGTACAAACACAGGTGTCTTTTTAAGTCATATGTTATTTTGACGTGGATAGAATTTTTCTCTTCGAAATATCGCATGTCAGTCACAACCATACCCTCGAGGACCAAAGTGAGGCGTTTAATGCTTGAACAGTATTGGGAAATATTCCGAATATTGCAAAACCCTATCGGACATCAAATTTGGCAGAAAAACATATTTTCTGACGAGGTGCGATTTCATCTCAACGGCTATTCCAACAAACAAAATTGTCACACTTGGCAGTCGGAAAACCGGCAGGTCATTGTCGAGACGATAATGCATCCACAGCGAGTGTCAGTTTTGTGTGGATTTTGGAGTGGTGGCAACATTGGTCGATTAATTTTTTCAAAAACGGCGAGTGCTAAATTTCGGATCAAATAAAAGATATAAAACTTGGATACTCTTTAATTTCAGCAGGATGGTGCACCATATCACACAGCACATCAAATAATCGATAGTTTTCGGGTACTCGTGTTATCAGCCATCTTGGCGATGTCAATTGGCCGCCTCTGAGCTGCTTTTTGACCCCGTTGGACTTTTTCTAGTGGGGAGCTATGCGGATAATCCAGAAACGATCCACACTCTTAAGGCTAATATCGTCCGAGCAATTCGGGATATGACACCAGATACCCTCAACAAAGTCTTCGACAATTTGACTGGCAAAATGGGCTATTCGAAGCAAGCCGCGACAGCCACATTATTTATCATCATCATTCATAAATCGTATTTCTAAGTCTAGGATTAATATTTTTTATTATTTTTATTTTACTATAAGTGGCTTCGAAACTTTAATTTTGTCATATTCCTTAAATAATTCAAATATTTCTTGTTTCTAATAAAGCCATGATATAAATAAGTTTAGATTTCTAAACTTAACTAGTATTTGCATCATCCGTTATAGACAGCAATATAATATTTTCATTATTATCCTGTAGGAAATCTTTATATATATAATTCTACTGCACGTGTGTTTGTGACTTAACTCCTCCCAAACTTCTGGACCGATTTGAATAAATTTTTTTGTATGCGTTTGGGTGGCGCCCTGGGTGGTTTATATTTACTATTCGGTCCAATTGGACAAAGGGGCGTGGTACCTCCCATACAAACCACAAATTAAATACCCATTATTTCTGCTTCTGCTAGCGGTATTTGAACAAAATTTGCAGGACAACGTCTGCCGGGTCAGCTAGTATTATTATATAATATTATTTAATATGTTAATGCCAAAATATAGGATAGAACGCTATCGGGAATGGCACGTACCATCAAGATGTCCGGAGATGATACAAAAAATAAGCCTTGAGTTAGGAATACTAACAAATATGCCAACTAGGAAGAAATTAGTAATAATGGTAAATAAATAAAAGTTATTTTGAGGTATTAAACAGGATATGGAGCAGAAACTAACAAAATATTTATCGAGACAATAACAACTTAATAAAATTTATTTTTTGAAATATTGAATTAATGAAAATATATTTGAAACGAGCTGACCCGGCAGACTTCGGCCCTGCCAACAAAAGTATTTTTGAGACCTAATAAATATAAAAAAACTACACAGTTGGGTATGCGTTAAGGTGCGATAGGGCATTTACATGCTCTCGATCTCTCTCATCTACTCGATAATCAAAAATTAACACTATTATCATGTGATTTCTCGTATCTTTTTTTAACCTATATCGGGTAAATTTACGTCGATAATGTTACCACCACGTCACAAATCATTTCAATGATTGATGATAGTCAGGATGGAAATGAAAAGGAAATGTACTTCTCTGATCATTTACATTAATGACAATATATTCAAGCATGTTTGATATAAGAGGTAGTGTTATAAGAACAGCTGATTTTATTTTGTTCTCTATTTTGTAAATACTAACAAAATTTCAAGAAATTCTAAATAAATTTTCCATAATTAAATGCCGCGGTTGGGATACGAAATATCAAAAGGAAGAAATAGAGTGAATTACTGACTTTGACAGAATTGTACGATACTAACCCATACAAATCCTCGTCATATTACCTGATATACTATCATCATAGCATCATTCAATACAAAAGTGCCAAAATTGAATTGTGTAAATATGCATGTCAACACCTTGTTGCCGTAAAATTATACTCATGAATAAAACATGGCTTCGTCAATAAGCAAAATACGCGTTATTGGGCAGACAGCAATCCACACATAATCCATGAGTCATCATTGCATCCCGAAAAAATTACGGTTTGGTGCGGTTTATGGGTCGGCGGCGTCATTGGGCCGTACTTCTTCCGTGATGATCAAGACCGGCACATTATTGTGAATGCGAATCGCCACCGTTGAATGATAACCGAATATTTTTGGATAATATGGACTTGGAGGACATGTGGTTCCAACAGGACGGCGCCACAAGCCACACAGCGAATGCCACAATCAATTTATTGGAAACCAAGTTTGGCGAACGTTTATCTCGCGGAATGGTCCAGTCGATTGGCCACCTCGGTCGTGCGATTTAACGCCGTTAGATTATTTACTGTGGGGCTGCGTCAAGTCTGTTGTCTATACCAACAAGCCAGGGACGACTGATGAACTTCGTACGAATATCGAACGTGAAATTGCAGCAGTATCGGCCGATTTATGCTTGAAAACCGTCGAAAATTGGGTTCAGCGTCTGGACTTCTGCAAGCGTGCCCGTGGTGGCCATGCAAAAGAAATCAAGTTCCATACATAATGGCATCGAACGTACTTTCACAGGAATAAAGAATTTCATTGGTATCTAAAACCGGTTTTGTTTTATTTAAAAAAACTTTTGTAGCGCTCTTATTGAAAACCCCTTTATATAGAGATAGAGATTTTTAAATTTTTTATTTTTTATTTTATTTTTTTGAAATATTTCGTGTGTTGTGTGTATTTGGGATGTACTGAAAAATGCTTTTTTTTATTCACACGACGCGTATTAAAGGGGTGATTACGGGAACGTTAACATTTCTTTAATACGAGGGTGTTTATAGTCCCCTACAGAGCGTGGAGGTTCCGATTCCTAGTACATTTGCGGAAACACAATTAATTTGTTAAGACGATATGGGGCTCAAACGACGTGTCATGATGAACATATAAAGAAAAAAGTATAAAAGTATCAACACAACCTGAAAGGTCCATAATTACAACACAAAAACGGACCCCTTTTCCATCGAAAATCTAAGATAATATTTTATCACAGTAACAGTATATTTACTCACCACCTTCAGAGACAGAGTAGTGGCAGTGAAGTGTTTATGATGCCTGCGGAAATTAAGATAAATCCGAGTCCGACGATTTTTAAAACTATGTCCTTATCACCTGGTAAACGTGAAGTGTTCCATTGCAGTCAAAAACTATATAATCATGATGATGCAGTGATATTTTATTTAACAAATATAGAGTTATAATCCAATTTAATATATACTCCTACGTACATGAATATTTCCTCATTCCGGTGTAATTCGATTTTGCTTTTGATTTTCTATTTACCTTTGGTAAACATACCAAAATTGCTTTTGCTCCAATCTCCGTCTTCCTTTCCTTCTAGATGCCAAAACGAAATATTATATGCAATAGACCGACTCACATTGTATGGTGGGGGAAAAAGTGCTTTTTGCCCACCCCTAAAAATGTACCTCGGTTTGTTTTCTGAAGATTCCCGAAATATTTCGTGTCTAGCATTAAGATCCCGTGGGCAGGACTGTTTATAAAAAATTTACTTTTTATAGTTTTTCAAAGAAATATTGTAGTTTAGCTAAAGACAATGCAATTTACACAATATTAGTATCACTGGTTTTTTGGTTGCTTCACATGGTCGCTAAATATACTATCTAGCAACAATTAGTGTCTTAACACACCGTTTTGCATACCACATCACTCCGGACAGTCTAATGTACAGTATCTATATCCAACCTGTTAATCGGAGATACAAGGTGGCTGATGAATATTGCTACATTAAAAACTCAAATAACTTTTTTTTCAGTGTATAAAATTCATTTTTCTTCTATTCATGTTATAGCTCATTCAATTTTATTAAATATAGCTTAATTAGTTTTAAAAGTAATGAATTTAAATGCCCCCCCTGCTCGTTGATGCATGTGCGACATCTTACCAAAAAGTTATACATTACTGCTTGGAGAGTTGAGACAGTAATAGCCGCTTTTGATTCTCGAATGGATTCCATTAGTTCATTCAAATTTGTTGGTTTTGGTTTGTAGACTTCCTGTTTGCAATAACCCCACAAGAAAAAGTCAGGTGCATAAAGGTCAGGCGACCAGGGGGGCGAACGGAATGTGGAGTTTCTGGATATTAGCTTATTGGGAAGTTTATGTCGCAATTCTGTCATAACAGGCCGGCCTATGTGAGGAGTTGCACCATCTTGCTGAAACCACACAGAGTTGAAAGAAATTCTCATTCGGCGTAATTCTGGATAGAAAACCCCTCTCAACTCAAGTAACGATCTCCAGTAACCGTAACGGTGAGACCGTTTTCTTCGAAGAAGTAGGGCCCGACAATGCAGCGTGATGAAACTGTACACCACACTGTGACACAAAGTGGATTCAATTCCGTCTCATGGAGTATCTGCGAGTTGGAAGCACTCCATATTCGACAATTTTGTTTGATTATGTTGCCGTTTAAATCGAAATGGGCCTCGTCAGACAAGAAAAGACAGTTCAACATGTTTCCGTCCTCTTCCACCATTCGAAGCATATTCTGGCAAAATTCCAAGCGAATCGGGAAGTCTGCTGTATTCAGTTTGTGGGCCATTTGAATTCTATATGGGAATAAGTCCAAATCTTTGTGCATAATTGACTGCAATAACTATCTGCTTATACTCATTTGAGCAGATAAGCTTCTTGTCGAAACTCTTGGATTGTTTTGTATGGCAGCAGCTACAGCAGCTATTGCTACCTCCGTCCGAACTGAAGGATTTACTGTTGACTGTCCTATGCTCGGCAAAATTTTTAACAAGTCTCATTATGGTCCATCTACTCGCAGGATTGCCGCCACACGTGGGCCTATAATATCTTTGGACCGAAACTACGCATTCCAGTGCGTGATAGCGGCGGGCAATCCAAATTCTTGTTTCAATGTCCCCGTCATCCATTTTTGTTAAATCTAAAAATCAATCTGTAAAATAAAAAAAAAATTATCCCGATTCATTAAATAGAAAAAAAGTTATTAAATTTTTGTTTTGGTAGCGGCTTTCATCAGCCACCCTGTACCTCATTAGATCCCCTATATCTATCCCGTGTATCTAGAGCCGGACAACTTCAGAGGAGATATTCCACCGTCTTCTCCTATTCTGCGTCTTCGAAGGCACGGTAGTGACCATTATATCGAAGATTCAGCCGTCTTGGAGATTACCAATTGGCCAGTGCACGATCAGCATGGCAATTAGCCTTGATATATTCCCCCCATTTTGGCTAATCAGAGAGTTAGTCTGGTGTGGTGAATGTTATATTCTGGCCATGCGTTTCTGGATATGCGGCACATATCAGTCCTATCCCATCTGTCCTTTGCTAGTTCAATGTAATACAGGAAAATCCCTCTTTTGACCATAGAGTGCGTTGCGGCTGACACCATATGGAGTTCCGTGAAAGAGGATCCAGCCCTGGCTAGTTCGTCTACCCTTTCGTTCAAAAGAAGACCCTTGTGGCCGGCCAGTATCCAAGTAAAAACCACAATGGCCAGTCGACGTAGCTAGACAAGTCTTTCTGTACATTCACTAACGAGTTTAGATGCAGTGTTGTTAGATCTAAGTGACAGGAGAGCCGTCTGGCTATCTACAAAAAACCCAATGCCCTCTGTTCTCCGTTGTAGTATAAGTTGGGCGCAGGCCTCATTGATGGCCAATACCTTGTAAAACGCTGCACTTATCTTGGAGTATGCATGATAAATTGAGGCTTGAGTCTTCGGAGAAGATACCCGAGCTGGCTCCAAATTCCATTTTGGATTCGTCCGTAAATACTTTGGTGTCAGAACCTGTCAGTGGTTCCCCTTTTTCCCACTCTATTCTTCTGGGAAACCTGCCATCGAATAGGTTATCGAACATCAATGAGAGGGTGCAGTAATCGGTGGTTATTTTGAAGTCTCTTGGGATTGTCTGTATTATACTCCATATGCGTTGCTCTTCCAGATTCCAAGAGTATTTAGTCGGGTAGCGCTGCAGGCCGCACTAGCTGTTATAAAAAAGTCAATTGGTCTAATATGAACCATAGCCTTAAGGGCTTCAGCTGGACACATCCTCATTGCCCCTGTTATGCCGATGCAAGCTGATCTCTGTACTCTATGCAACAGTTTCATGGTGGACGTCTTCCACGCGACAGGCCACCATACCATTGCTCCACAGGAGAATATAGGTCTGATTATTCTAGTATACATCCATAGCACCATTTTTAGTCGGAGACCCCATGGGCTCCCGAAAATTTCCCGACAAGCGTAGTACGCAACGGCTGCTTTCTGTGCGCGGTGCTCTATGTTACGATTCCAGGATAGTTTAGGGTGTAGAATCATGCCCAAGTAATTGGCGTGAGTTGATAGTGGAATCTCTGTTTCACTTAGCCGAGGGATTAAACTTTGGAATCTTGCTCTTCGTGGTAAAAAGCATGAAATCCATTTTCCCTGGATTCACTCCAAGACTACTCCCAGTTGCATAATCACTGAGTTATTTCAAGGAACCATGGGAACAAACCAGACACCATTATTTCCAAGTCATCCGCATACACCCCGTTTTTGATCCACATATTGTCCAGTTTTAGTGGTATTTTGGTGATCACGAGTAAACAAATTAGGGGAGATATGACTCCATCCTGAGGAGTTCCCGTATTCACTCGCTTTGATGACTTGCTGTTGCCCATAGAGGCGTTGATAACTCTGCTCTGTAACATTGTCACTATCCAACTCTTTAAATGATTCTTCTAGAGCCGCTGAGGTCACATTATTCAATGCACCATCTATATCCATGAAGGCCGCGAGGGTATATTTATTGTGTTCTAGTATAGTATAATATTAGCATCATATGAAAGTGTTTTTTTTTGGCGCGTCCACCCGTATATAAAACATATCAAAACACGTCCTGACATATCCTGTTGTAAGGGATATTCTGGAAAACAACAATTTTTAAATTTTGAGTGCAGAGGTTTTTCGAATTCAAATATCAGATTAGCGTAATTCGAAGTATTCAAAATGTATGCCTAGCTCACCTCAGAAAATGTATTACAAAATAAAACATTATATCTATACAACAATGATGTCCTTATCAAAAGAAAAGATTTGATACCAATTTTGTCCTGTTTAGAACGTAGTGTTCCCACCGTGTACAATTTTTGGTAACACGCGAACTAGTGCGAATTTCAGAAAAACCTAAAATACGTATAAACCTAAATCGACTAAAGATTACAATATGTCAATCTGACGTTTCAATTGGAAAAATCTCTGCACTATAAATAGCAAATTGTCAAAAAAAGTGGTTTTTCCAATTTAAAGATATATGTACCAAATTATATGTACTGATTTGGGGATACATTCGGCTATCTGAAATGCTCATTAGGGTGGCCCTCAATTACATGATATGTGAATTATAGGGTGTTCTTGTTGTCATTGATTTTTCAACTGATTACGAATTTTTTCCTGTAATTTTATTAATATCCGAAAAACTGGAATTTTTTAATTTTTTACAATAAACTGGGTTAGTAGCCTTTCATTTAAGATGAATATTTCATTCGTACACTGAGAGAAAAAAAATTATTATAATAATAAGTGGTAGAGGTAAATTTACGACTTTTTCATTTAAAATGGCACAAAAACGGCTAAAGATTTTTGGCCAAGATTTTCTGTTTCTCGTTTAGAACCTTAAAATCTTAAATTCTACCAAGGCGCTTCGCAGTACAATGTTTCGTTTGGAAAAAAAATTGAAAAAACTTCAAGAAAAATGGAAAAAAATCCAAAATTTTTAGCTTTTTTACCTTCCTCAACTCATAACGTCCAAACTAAGCTTTGTGACGTGAAGCGCCTTAGTGGAATTTTAGATTTTAAGGTTCTAAACGAGAAATAGAAAATTTTGGCCAAAAATCTTTAGCCGTTGTTGTGCCATTTTAAATGAAAAAGTCGTAAATCTACCTTTACCACTTATTATTATAATAATTTTTTTCTCTCAGTGTACGAATGAAATATTCATCTTAAATGAAAAGCTACTAACCCAGTTTATTGTAAAAAATTAAAAAATTCCATTTTTTTTTTTTTAATTTAATTTTTTAATTTTTAAGCCCACGAAAATGGTTAAACTGTGTTATATTTTGAAATACAACTAATTTTTAAAAAAAAACTCGTGGAATAAATATTGTTTCTGAGTCCCCAAAGATTCATATTCAACAATAAAAAAGTTATTTTTCGCAAAAAGTCGTTTTTGACATATTGCTAACTATAAATTAAAAAAATCCATTCTTTTGCAGAATATCTATGAAAAAAAGGATGTGTCAGGATATGCTTTGGCAAGTTTTATATACTGTTGGATGTGCCTCAAAAAAGCCTTTCATATGATACCATTATTATATACATTGTCCACAGCTAAAGTATAATATTCTTTGAAAATCAAAAAAAACTTTTCATCAAAAATAATATGCTTGACACAAAATATTTTGGGAATCATCATAAAACAAACCAAGGTACATTTTGGGGGGTGGACAAAAGGAAGTATGTTTTTGAGTCGGTCTAATATACATTAGTTCCAGCATTAACAATAAAATTGGTTTCAATGTGTTTTTGATGAGACTATCTTTAAACATTCTCGAGTATGTGGGTGTGCAGTGAACACCCGTTGGGGGAGATTGAATGTTACATAGCTCCTTAGTTTGTGCATTTTCGCACTACGTTTGATCAAAATCCCAAGCATTATTTACCTTGTTTTCTGGCATCTACTCTGAAGTACGTTTATAAAAATGTAGTTTGTTACAAAGGATAAACACTTGGGAGGATACGCGTTTAACAAGGATATTGAAGCACATTGCTGTCTTGCACCTATATTCCTTGTGGTATATTTGAAGGAGGTGATTCTATATTTTCTGTTTTTTGCAGCCTTCTTTGATCATGCGATTTTGGTTTGGCTGTCGTTGCTGCTGGCAAGAAAGAAGAGGTGATAGCGAAGTGTGTACACTGTACTTGGGCAAATTTAAAGGTGTCAGCAAAGAGAAAGACCCTTAAACACGCGAGGTACCAAAAACAAGAAGCATACTCCATTAAAATACTAACGAACTCAACACCTCGACATCGTTCCCAACATATTCGTACACACATTAAAGCATTTCAACGTTCTCGCACACAAAATGATTTCTCATAGGTATTTAATGTTTTCACACGTATTCGCAATGCAATGAAGTAAGTGTTTGTGCCAAGCGACTGCTGCAGTGGTTGTCTGTCTGTCCGTCCAATAAGATTTATCGAAATGGTGTACAGACGTTGAAAGGCCGGACTGAGGCGAGTTCAATACATTTGTGCATTATTACAATTTCTAAGAGGCGGTTAAAAAAAATGAGGCCGATATCAAAAATATACAAAAGTTAGGTTGTTTTAAAGGTGAATTTCGTTTAGAGATTCTAGTTCAATTGAAGACTACTTTGAACTATGTAGTGGTAATATTTTGGAACGAAGTACCTTATCGCACGTGGGGGGATTGGGGGCTAAACGAAAAAAAATTAAACAAATTTCTCTAACACTATTATGTTACAACCCAGTATTATCAACTACATTAGGAACTTTTGCTTTGGTCTGTGTCTAGACTAATATATGTTGGGAAATTTCTTGTTTAATGGGAAGTTTTCTAGGTGGAGTATGTAACCAATATTTTGTATATATTGTAGTTTTGAACCCAATTAAAAGTAAATTTAGGAAAGTCAAGCTGAGAGAAGTTTAAAAAAAAAGAAATTTTCTTAAACAAGTCCCATTTCTTAAAAAAGTAAATTTTTCAAAAAAAAAAATGCCTCTTCATATTCTTAAGCAAAGCACATTTTCTTAAAAAAATACCTTATCTTAAAGAGGTACGTACTTTTGCTAAAAAAAAGTAAATTTTCTGACAAAAAGGAAATTTTTTATAAAATTGTATGTTTTTTAAAATAAGCACCGTTTCTTAAAAAAGTATTTTCTTACAACAAGTTGCCTTTCTTAAAAACTACCCTGTCTTTAAGATTACATGTTTAGTGAAACAAAATAACTTTTCTTGAGATAAGTACCTACTCTTTAAAATTTACCTAGTTTTGAAAAAAAACGACCAATTCTAAAAAAAAATTCCATTTCTTAAAAAAAAACTTTTCTTCAAAAAAATACCTTCTCTTAAAAAAATACATTTTCCTTCAAAAATTCCTTTGCTAAAGCTACCTTTTCTTTTATGGCTTTTTTTACAGAATGTACTTCTGCTTAAAAATAGTAGCGCTTCTTAAAAGAAACTTTAGCTTTTAACAAAAGAAGTAGCTCTCTTTAAAAAAGTACCTTTTAGGGAAAATATAGTACATATTTTTACAAAAAGGACCTAAAACTATAGCTTTATTTTAAATAAAATACATTCTATAAAAAACTATATTTTTAAAAAAAAGTTTATTATTGTCAAAAATTATCATTTCGTAAAGATCGATTTATATTATCGTATTTGTCGACGGGCGCCTGAGGCGTGTTGGAACTACCTAGTACATAATATATAGCGAAAGGAACTTTATTCCAACCGGGTGTCCCCTGACACCTCATGTGATTTTTTGTTAAATTTTTGTAGTGGCAATATTTTTGTTTTAATTTTATTACAAATGTAACTTTTCAATACCTTTCGTTGTATTTTTGGAACTATTTTCTGAAGTTTATAATATTTTATTTGATTCTATTTGGTTTTAGTTTTATTTAACTTTTTATTTGTTTCAAAATTGTTCCCGTAATAGGGGTTAGATTAAGCAATTCACAGCCATATTGAAAAATAAAATTTCCTTTATTTTTTCTCAAATTAACTGATTTTTACTCGTCATTTGAATGCGTTTGTGTGAACAAATTCCAAGATTCTTGTTTTTCGCGGACCATTTTAGTATGTATGAATTAAATATTACTCATACGCTGCGTGTTCTTTCAATAACATTAATTATACGCACCGTGAGGCGCTTCAAAAACATACATTTGATTATACTGAGAAACAATTATTTGTATATTTGACGAACACAAGGTTTCGTGTACGAGTTTCAAGAATATTATGCCATTCTGTACTAGTGAGAGCCTGTATAGTATAAGACAGATTATTATTCTCAAATAATGGTAAGTATTTGTTGCGTTTCTAGCATACTTGATAGAAAGTTATCCATCGAGCAATGTAAATATTATGACAAATCCTAGCGAAAATCCCTGAAAAGCAGGTCGACACATACCACCACTTTGTAGATTATAAGGCTCATTTTCCTGCTAAGGTGACACGCCTTTGTAGAATGACACTAACCGACACGAAATCTTCAGTAAAGATTGTTAGAGATCTCACCGAATCATTTAGTGTGGGGCATGACCTCAAGCAGGGCGACATACTATCATGCGGCCTCTTCAATATTTTAATTGAGATCACCGTGAGAAAAGCTTTAGTCAGTACGAATAAATTTAGCAGCAGCAAAAGTCACTAGCTGCTCGCGCATGGTGATGATTCCAATACGAAGAAGATCACAGAGAGCGTCTCATTCTCGAAAACGTGCAATGAGACAATTTATCATTGCCTATGATGGTCCAATTCAAATATTAGAAAACGCCAATATGCTCGTGGCGTTAAAACACTTTATCGTCAGTCTTCAAAATATCATGCAATTATTTTTTGATTAATGTGTGAAAAATTCATGCTACAAGCTTGCAAAGTCAAGAATATTTTTCTAATTGACAAATGGTGGAATTTTGTTGGAATAATAAGCAATTCAGTTAAGCAGACTCATTGGAATGACTAGTTACGAATTTCTTGACAAGTTCATCCTCAGAAGCTTAACTATTGTGCCTGAATTGAGACCATAGATTAATCATCAATTATTATCAACTGAATTATGCTATGCAATTTACATATGCGAGGTAGTATCGATCGAAGATCCCTAAGTACCAATACACATTGAAAAGTCCATAATTCCAACATTATTTTAGTTCACTTGCTTAGTAGTGTACGTTTCTATTTTAAATTTTGCAAGTCTGCTTTACTACAATCTGAAAACTAAACGGGAAACATATTAAAATTTATTTCACCCACTTCATTTCTTTTACGCCACCCTGTATGACGTGAAAAATTGTTTTGGTGGTTTTATTGGTATTATTTTTACTTGGTTTTATTGAAGCGCCGATTAGGGGAACGTCAACAGTTTTAATACCAGGATACATTTAGTCCCCTACTGGCCGTTAAAGATTCGATTCCAAGAGTTTGTATTTTGCCGAAAACAAATGTGTTTTGGCCAATATGGCATTCAAGCGGAGTGCCATGATTAGCGTATATTAGAAAATATATTTTCAAAAATTGACCAGACCATTTTTTGTAGCGACAGCAGTTTGAAGACTTTTTAATCATATTTTCCCGATTCTTGACTCATTTGTCAGTATATTTAGCGAACTCGCTTTTAATTATGAAGGGTGTCTCCGTAAGAATGCACTTTTTCATTTTAAAATAAGAACACGTATTTTTTGAGATAGTTGTGTTTTTTATTGGTTTGTAAAGAATGCATGTTCGAAATAAGTATGGAATAAAATATCCGTCAAATGGCCCCCACGGCTCCGATGACAGGCCATTACTCTTTTTATGAAATTTTCCATGACTTGTTCACAGAGATGTGGATATGTCTCGCCGATGACGTGTTGGAACTCGAATTTTAACTCAGGATATTCGTATAAACCCGAGATTTCACAAAATACCAAAGAAAGAAATCGCACGGGGTTAAATCGCATGATTTTGGTGGCCAGTTCACATCAGAATTTCTTGAGATAATTTGTTCTGGAAATCGTTGCTGCAATAAATCATTTTAAAAACCCAAGTTTCAATCACGCCACCAGACCAAAATCCCCACCAGACAGTTGGTTGTTGTGGGTGCATTTGTTTCTCATGGATTGCATGAGGATCTTCTGAGGTAAAAATTCCACAATTTTGTGATATTCATGAAGCCATTCAGATGGAAATGCACTTTATCGGAGAAGATGATATCTTTTTTGTAAAATTGGCATTACCTTCACTTTGCTCCATTATCCATTGAGCGAATTGTCGGAGCTTCCCATAGTCTGCTGGTGTGACCTTCTGATTAGGCTGAATTTTGTTCGCATGAAGGTGGAGGTTTCGTGAAAGTGGAAGTTGTTGAGAACGATATGGAATTGATGTTGTCGGGATTTCGGCTACACTCTCGTTTAAAGCAGCAATGTTTTCAAGAGACCAACCGGTACGTTGACGCACAGGAGTCTTACTGCAATAACCGACCCAGTTTCTTAAAATTTTTTGTCAATGTGTCAACCACTTTCTTGCACTATACTATCTCCACTGAAACTTCGTCCAAGTTTGCGAGCGGTGTCAGCATAGCATTCCAAATTTTTGTAAAGTTGTTGTTCTTTCGTAAAGCCCCCCATTTTTAATAATCGGAATAAACATATGTGACGGCTGCCAAATTTCAGAGTTGCCACTTGGATAAAACAAATTTAAAAAGTGCTATATTACTGAGACACCGTTTATTAATTTTATATATTTGATCGTATTTCCATGTAACGTATAACAAAATTGTGAATTACAGATTTGAGTTTGTATATATACGATTGATGATCTACCGATGGTATCAATTCAGGACCAGTAGTTAGGCATCTGATGATGAACTTGTCACTGAGTTCGAAACTAGTCATGCCAGTGTGAGTGTGTTGAACTGAATTGTCTATTATTTCCAACAAAAACACCAACCATTTTTCAATTAGAAAAAAGTTCATGACTTGTAAACTTGTAGTATGAATTTCTCATACATTAATCAAAAACTAAAAATATAATTTGATAATTGACTTGAAAAATTGGGATAAAGGTAGAATTGATAATGATATCAAAATTTCGCCGAAAAAATACTCTTTTGAAATTTTGCAAATATGTTTTTTAAAATATTTTTTGCCAAAATACTGTAGGATGGATACCTGAACGGACGCTGGGGGACTTACCGTGCCTTCCTATAAAAATAGTTTGACGTTCCATCTTTAAATCATTATAAATATTTACTAGCCCCAGCAGAAGTTTGTTAGCTTTAATAGGTAACATATTTTATATGTCTGACATTTATTTTTGCTTTTTAGCAGACAAATCAGGTGGTACATAATGCACAGTGCATCCATCCTCTTCGACCCAAGTCGGTTAATAGGCGGGGAATTTTAACTGCAACAAAAGTCCTCATATTATTGAACACTTTTATAGTACAACATTCTGCTTTAGATCTGAAAAACTTGAATTTACTGTGTTAAATATCCTCGCATCGTAAATAGCTGTGGCCTTAACAGTTTGTCACGCACTAAAAAATTAACATTGTCAACGTTGCCATTTAAAGTTAAGCCTGAAAAACAGTTGGTAAGCAATGCCATGAAAGTAAAAACGTGGCAAAGCTGTTGTGACAATGAAAAACTAAGTGATTTTGTTTAGATGTTTCAGTAGGTTTTATCAGTCACACTGCAACAAATGTGAGTGTGACAATAGGATGAACATTTCCTTCCAACACTGTTTCTGGATGCTTTGCTCATTTCGTTTCTTTTATATTATCACCAGTCATTGGCAAAGCAACGGAGTAACTCTTCCACTACCTGAATAAGAGAATGATGAAATTTAATTCGTTAGTCCTTGTGGTTGAACTGATGGATTGCTGCGTATCAAGAGGAGTGTGGTTAGATGAATGGATGGCTGGCTGGTTTCATTGCTTGGTTTGCTACGAGTACGGCAAGCTGGCTGCTTGAATGAGTGAATGACAAAAAATAATGTTGGTTTTACCCGTTGTGTTGCTGCTGTTGCATAAGCTGAAATAATGTTTGCATAGTCCCATAGTTAACGAGGGACTAGATATTTAGTTTTATAAAGGGGTTTTAAATAAGAGAGCTACAAAAGTTTTTTTTAAATAAAACAAAACCGATTTTAGATACCAATGAAATTCTTTATTCCTGTGAAAGTACGTTCGATGCCATTATGTATGGAACTCGATTTCTTTTACATGGCCACCACGGGCACGCTTGCAGAAGTCCAGACGCTGAACCTAATTTTCGACGGTTTTCGAGCATAAATCGGCCGATACTGCTGCAATTTCACGTTCCATATTCGTACGAAGTTCATCAATCGTCGCTGGCTTGTTGGCATATACCATTGACTTGACGTAGCCCCACAGGAAATAATCTAACGGCGTCAAATCGCACGACCGAGGCGGCCAATCGACTGGACCATTTCGTGAGATAACACGTTCACCAAACTTGGTTTCCAATAAATTGATTATGGTTTTCGCTGTGTGGCTTGTGGTGCCGTCCTGTTGGAACCACATGTCCTCCAAGTTCATATTATCCAATTGGAGCCAAAAATATTCGGTTATCATTGAACGGTAGCGATTCGCATTCACAGTTATGTGCTGGTCTTGATCGTCACGGAAGAGTACAGCCCAATGACGCCGCCGGCCCATAAACCGCACCAAACCGTAATTTTTTCGGGATGCAATGATGACTCATGGATTACGTGTGGATTGCTGTCTGACCAATAACGCATATTTTGCTTATTGACGAAGCCATTCAGCCAGAAATGAGCCTCATCGCTAAAGATGAATTTTCAAGTTGTTGCTCAGCCCAATTCAGGAACATACGACGCTTATGGTGGACAAGCGGCTTCAGTTATTGCGTCAGTTTTATCTTGTAAGGAAGTAGGCCAAAATCCTTTCGCAAAATTAGCCACAACGACGTCACAGATATGCCCAACGCTTGAGAACGACGTGTTAGAGACACATTTGGGCTTTCTTGAACTGAAGCCCCAGCGGCAGCAATATTCTCGACACTACGGGCACTTCTTTGTCTCACTGGCACGGGAACATTTTGTACAGTGCCTGTGGATTCAAATTTTTCCACTAGACGCTCAATTATTGATCTGGTAGGATGATTATGACGACCATAAATTGGACGTAGCGCTCTTAAAGTTGATACCACTGACTCCAAATTTCGGTAGTAAATTCTAATAATTTCGACTAGTTGTTGGCTCGTATATCTTTCCATGATGAAATGGCAAACCTTACTGAAGAGAAATGTCAAAAGAGCGGGCAAAAATATGGCGTCGTTTGCTGTCCCTATCGATTTACTTTTGTAGCGTCTCTGTTGAAAACTCCTTTATAAAGGTATTCTTTAAGTAGAATACACAACTCCTTTAATTGTTAAGAAAATTATTTGTTTAAATCTTCTCTACGTATTTAGTAGTAGAGAATATACAACTCCTTTAATTGTTTGGAAAATTATTTTTTTAAATCTCTCTACATATATTTGTCATCTCAAGTTTGTTCCAATATTTTGATTCATCGTATGTTTTACCCTGCACTTGCATAAATCCATCTGAAGAACGACAAAAGAATACACATCAATGCGTGAAAGTGCACTGCGTTAACTTGAAAAAGAATAAAGGACAATTGCAATTTTTCTCTTTCCCTCTCAGCCGGTTTAAATGAAAACAAAAGTTTAAAGGAGACTGTCGTTTTGGTAGTTTATAAAACGTTACAGCTGTTCGGTGACTACCTGCGTTGAGTTACGTTATTTAATGGATAGTTTATAAAACGCTGCGCAAGGTTTTTTATCACTTCAGCTGTCAAATTGAACACGCCACAGTTCTTCGCGTTAGTTGCAGAAATTACAAATTTAAAGAAAAATGTCGATCGAGGATAGGCAGATCGCAGTATTTTGCATTTCATTGCTATAAGTAGTTGCCAATTTTGGATGAAATGCATTTGACAGATAGAGCTCACTTTTTTTTTAATAATTCAAAGTTACACTCTTTATGCACTGAAATTCTTATTTACAATAATAGAATTAGAAGTGGAACGTTGAAATAAATAATGCGTTGCAAAACTATTATAATTATATTTAAAAATTATAGACATCTTTTGATGTTGACAATAATAAACAAAAGAACCAATACATTACAATCAATACATACCGCCAAATGGCACGTGTTTTTGAAAAGACAACTAATTTAATATAGATGGGGAAATTTATTGGATATTGTACCCCAAAATAACATAGGTTTTTTTTTACACATTTTATGTGAATATTGTTGGTGATTGCAGTATTATATATAATAGCAATCTTAAAATCTGTTGATCTACTGAAATAGAGCAAAATTTTTTAATCTTTTTCATTCTGAGCATTCCACTCAAGGTAACTTTTTCTGATCTATAATTGTTTATTTTAGTTTTGCAACTCTATACACCGCATATGTCAGTGACAGCATTCGTAAACAAATGCAAGTGCGGAGTGATATATAAACTAAAATTTTTTTAATTTGGCGTTCGCCTTGGCTTTTGCTTTTACGTCCACTTTCGGGACTTTTAGAATACTACCCTAAGTATGTATCTTTGTTTTAAAGTTTTCCACAATATTTGATTAATTGAACTTAAACTAATGGCTGCGAGTTCCACAGTTTATGTAAGTGTTAAAACAACAGCAAATCAAACCACTTGAGTCTTACAAAAAACAGAAAATTGTCGGAGATAGGAACAAAACACATAGGTACTATGGATTTATATGGATACTGTTGAGAATTTTATATGGCAAAAAAAATAGTGTCACAGGATATTTCAATTTTAGTTCATGGTTTCGACGACTAAAAATTAATTGAACAACTTTAAGCAGTGTGTGGCAATTTTCCTAATAAATTGTCGCCAAACATTTTGGCAAGATAAAAGAACCGGTTGCCGCGGATTCAAATAGTTAACAATTTACGCTGCTCTTCCCAGACTAAGCGAAACTTGGGTTTTTTGTAGCAGACATTTTCAATACCAGGAACAGAACTCACCACTTACGGATGTTTCTAGAATGAAGTATATATTTTTCTCGACTTCCATAATAGACATCAATATAAATAAAAATTGTGTTCGTCGGTGGTGCAATGGGTAGTATGCGCGCCTCTTGTACATGAGATCGTGGGTTCGATCCCTGATCTGACCACCTTAAAATTTCTTTCGGCGGCGGTCACCTCGCATAGTGACGGCGACACTATCGAATATATAGCCATGAAAAAGCTTCTCAGAATACCGTTCGGAGCCGGTGCAAAACTGTTGGGCCCAATCAGCGAGTGAAAACTGGAAAGCACACAGCTCAGTGATTGTGAGAAATTCTCCCCAGCCCCTTCATGGGAATTAATGGGAAACCATTTATTTTATATTTTAATAGTCCTTAACTTTCGCAAAAGCTCTATAATATATAATATATAACAAAAATTTTCGGCATACTGCGCCCCAATCAACTATTTATATTCAGTCCAACTCTCAAAAAATTCAATCAAAAGCTTTACGAACCATCAAGAAGTTCTTAGCGAATTCATCCACCATTCGAGGTGAGATCGCTGACAACTTAGAGTACACATACATATCGATATTAAGGTTCACAAACCCAATAAGCACATCTGATCTAAATCGGCGCCGAATCTGCTCCGACTTCGCTGATTTAATTTCGATATCGATTAATATTTTGAACATGTACACCAAAACAACAAAACAACGTGCCGAAATAGTGACGTTGTACATTGAAAATAGTCGTTCAGTTGTGTGAATTCAACGTACATACCGTCAAATATTTCGTAGCCAATAGGCACCGTCTGTTGTTTGCGCGGCACCTGCACCAAAACTTTCATTGGGTAATTTTTTTACCGAGAAGGCGTAACTCTCGATAGAAATCGATATCGGTGGATGTTGGCTTAAATGCGTGGATATGATCTAGACCAGTGGTTCCTAAAATTTACTGGACTTCGAAACAAACTAGTCTTTCGTCATCATATATTTCACTGCTGTTAATCTTATTTATAAATTGCATGAAATTAAAACGAAGTCCTCAAGTTTGACTAAAATTACACTGTGTGTAATTTTTTAAGTCATGGAAATATAACCATATACGAACACCACTACGTGATTAAACACAAAAAAAAATGTTTTACTCTCTGAGGGAAAGTTGTAGATCCTGTCATAAAGAACAAAACTTGTCGACATATAAAATCAAAAAAACTTCATCTTCAAGGTCAAAATCGCAAAAAAAAACTTTAAAAAATTTGATTTTTTTTAAGCTTTTTTCCCCTGTTCAGGTCCGTTCAAAATTCAAGGAAACAATCAACTACAAGAATGTACCTAAGATCTTAGTAAATAACCTTGTAGAACATATAAACTTCCTAGCAATGATTTTTAACACCGTTTACTTCATCATTGAGATACTATGCTATCTCAGCGACCGCAGCAGCACAGGCAAAGCAGTAAGCTCAGCACACGCAACAAGGGACGCAGCACACAATATAAAAGAGCTCACATCGAGGCATAATACAGCGCGACGTCAACGAGAGCTTAGCGGTGAAAGTTATAGAGACGATGCTACAGCACATCGATGGCTTTAAAGCTCCAGTTTCTTCATTTTCATTTTGACGATTTTATCAAATAACTCGCTACCGAATCCGATGATCCAGGAGATCGGTTTCACCAAACCACAATGCCCATGGAAAAAAGGTACAAAGGCAAAAAATCGACGCATTGCTTGCAGAGGTAATATCAATTGTATTGATGCATTGTTTTGCATTCCTTTTTTGATTTCTTTCACAAGATCACACTGAATGATTTTAATGAAGTATTTGAAAAAGAAAAGGCTGATGATGGCGGGCAGTCTGGAAGCAACGTACCTGTGGATACCATAAGTTCTGAATCAGAGTCAGATTCGGACGATTTGAAGGACGACTTGGATCCACAACTTAAGAGAGTGCGACTTGCAAGTCCAGGATCATCAACATTATAAATACAATACGAATATTTTTTTTTTATTTTTGTAATAGATAGCATAGTATCGCAATATTGAAGTAAAGACAAAACAAATGAAATAAAAAAATGTTCGGGAAATTTTTCACTTTTGCGGCTACCTAAACGGTACGAAGAATCATTCCTAGGAAGTTGATATGTTTTAGGAAGCTGTTTATTGAGATCTTAGGTACATTTTTGTAGTTGACTGTTTTCTTGAATTTTGAACGCTTTGCTACCTATGGACCTGAACAAGGGAGAAAAGGTAAAAAAAAATTTTTTAAGAAAAGAAAACTTTTAAAATTTTGTTGCGATTATGACTTTGAAGATTAATTTTTTTTTGATTTTATTTGTAACCGATTAGTGTTCTTTCTGATAAGAACTACAAATTTCCCTCAGAGAGTAAATCAAAATTCAGACCGATTTGCAAAATCAAATGACACAGAGGCCCCAAACCTTTGGGGTCTCATAAAACAAAATTTCATCAGATTGGGCAAAACTACGAGACATGTTTTTTTTTTTTTTTTGGTATTTTATCACATAGTGGTTATATTTCCATATATAACATATCTATGGTTATATTTCCATGACTTAAAAAATTATACACAGTGAAATTAAAATTTTTTTCTTTAAAATTTTCACCTTTACGGCTACCTAAACTCTACTTAAGTGCTACCTAAACGGTGTTAAGAATCATTCCTAGGAAGTCCATATGTTCTAGAAAGTTATTCGCTGAGATCTCAGGTAAATTCTTGTTGTTGATTGTTGCCTTGCATTTTGATCGGTTGGCTACCTAAACTCTACTTAAGTGCTACCTAAACGGTGTTAAGGATCATTCCTAGGAAGTTAATATGATCTAGAAAGTTATTCGCGGAGATCTCAGGTAAATTCTTGTTGTTGATTGTTGCCTTGCATTTTGAACGGTTGGCTACCTAAACTCTACTTAAGTGCTACCTAAACGGTGTTAAGAATCATTCCTAGGAAGTTCATATGTTCTAGAAAGTTATTCGCTGAGATCTCAGGTAAATTCTTGTTGTTGATTGTTGCCTTGCATTTTGAACGGTTGGCTACCTAAACTCTACTTAAGTGCTACCTAGGAAGTTAATATGATCTAGAAAGTTATTCGTGGAGATCTCAGGTAAATTTTTGTTGTTGATTGTTACCCTGAATTTTGAACGGTTGGCTACCTATGGGCCTGAACAGGGGAAAAGGTAAAAAAAAAGAATTTTTTAAAGTTTTTTTTTTTGCGATTTTGACCCTGAAGATGAAGCTTTTTGTTTTTTAAGTGGACAATCTTTGACAAGAGCTATAACTTTCCCCCAGAGAGTAAATCGAAATTCCGAACGATTTGCAAGATATGGGCCTGACAAAGTGATCACTCTTTTGCAAGAATGACACTGGCCGACTTTGTCATAACTTTGGGCAAAACAGGGAGACACAGGTCTTTTGTTTGGTACTTTATCACGTATTTTTTCGTGTTGCACTGTGTTATTGAGAAAAAGTTGTGCAAATATTTTGAAAATATCTTCATAGTGTTATCACCAGAATTCTAGTTAAGGTATGGTGAACGAATGAGTCTCCATTCCAAGCTTTTTTGCTAGACTAAGCCAACTTGTCGTTTCCTAGAACAAAGTTCTGTCTATGCAGACCGTATGCTTTATATCAAGCCTTATTAGGCGTTTAACGCATAATAAAATTATTAAGATACATATACTATAGTTTGATGTTCCAACAACCTAGATGCTAAAAATAACCATGTAGGAGTTAGAAATAGTAAGAACATACAACATACTTAGCATAAATTTCTTCTTTGTCAGCATAAAACATATTATTAGGTTGATCATATTGAAGTGTCATTTCCCTTAATGGTCTCCTTTGCCGCATCATATCAACAACACAAGTATCCCATTACAAGAAATTTTTATCAATTTTCCTTCCTAACCTCGTAGATAAATGTGTTGTATATGTAGTTCCCTCTAGAACAACCCATATAATCGAATGTCATATGTGGGGATTTGTGTATCTTCTTCTTCTGCGTGGTGAATGTTTCTTTTCCAACGTAGTTATGTTGCTTATTGTACAAGAACGAGTTCAAATAGCATCCATGGTACTTTTGTTGTCAATGTCGTCGGATGCTACTAACAAATCGTTACATTTTATATCACACGATATTAGTTTTTCCAATATTAAGCTGACAGCTTGTGTGTGTGTGTGTCTCTTTATGATAAAGATTATCGAAATACATTTTTATGTTTATTATCTAAACTTTAACCATTGACATCGAGTACAAATACGTGTACTTCAATTCAATTTCTTATATCTGCGGTTAACATCGTTGGTTGATTGGAAATTGGAATTTACTAAAAACCTCAATACCAATCTAATAACAAAATGTAATGGATATTTCGACGCCAGGCGATTTTCAATAAATATTTGTAGTAATGAAGGAGGAATACTTGGCAAGCTGGCTTAACATTAAATTTCAATGATGGTCAGTTGCAGTTAGTATCCAGTACAAGGTATTGAAGTTTATTTTTATGGGGAATTCAAGGATAGCTAGCATAAATAACCATTTTTTTGAATAGATAAATAGAAAGTAAAGAGCTTCTGGAAACCAGGGACCTAAAGAACTAATATTCTACAATGTATTTGACTAAGGTTCGACAGAACAGTTTTCTTTGAGGAATATTTAAAATTTGCTCAATTTAAAAATGAAAAATATTTTCCCTTGACGAGTTTGCAATTTATATTTCCGGGTTAAGCAATTTTTTTTATTACAGCTGGCAACATATTTACATTTCTTAGCTTAACGGTACTCAGAACGTGTTGACATGCGAGCAATATTTGTGTTTTTTCAGTGACCCGAAAAATTCATAACAGTCGACGAATGAAACAAGCTCCTGAACATTTTAATCGAATTATTATTCACAAATTTCGACATGAATTACACCGTGTGTAATTTTTTAGTCATGGAAATATAACCATATACGGACACCACTACGTGATAAAATACAAAAAAAAGACCCTTGTCTCCCAGTTTTGCCCAAAGTCATGGACTTTTTTTTATGGGCCCCCAAAGATTTGGGGCCTCGGTGTCATTTTTGCAAAAAGTGTTATATTTTTCAGGCTCATATCTTTCAAATAGTTCGAAATTTTGATATGCTCTCTGAGGCAAAGTTGTAGTTCTTGTCATAAGGAACAAAAACTGTGAACATATAAATCTGCAAGGTCATAATCGTAAAATCCTTGTTTCCCCTGTTCAGGTCCATAGGTGGCAAACCGTTCAAAATTCAAGGAAACAATCAGCTACAAAAATTTACCTAAGATCTCAATAAACAAGTTTCTAGAACATATGAACTTCCTAGAAATGATTCATAACACCGTTTACTTCAACATTATGACAAGAGCTACAACTTTTCCTCAGAGAGTAAATCAAAATTCGAAACGGTTTCCAAGATATGAGCGTGACAAAATGATCACTTTTTTTTTGGGTCCCCATAAAAAAAGGTGCATGACTTTGGGCAAAACTGGGGACACGGTCGTTTTTTTTTTGGTCTTTTATCACGTAGTGGTGCCCGTATATGGTTATATTTTTTCGTGTTGCACTGTGTTATCAAGAGAAGATTGATTGATTGCTAAACTTAAATCTTTATATGCTGATGATGTCCTTTCCTACAGTTCTGACAAAAACTGGCTTAATGAATTTAATTGGGGCCGACAATTTCGAGTAATTTAAAAAAACTTTTATATTCTAAAGTAGGGATTACACGGTGTTACAAAAAATAGATTCCTTTCTGTCCTATGAACCAAATGCACATATTCGGAAAGAGCGGAAAAAATAGAAATACACGTGTATCGTCGATTTTCATGTACACGTCAGAATTTTTTTTTTTAAGTTTGAAGTATAAAGCTCGTAGTGCCGTGTGTGAAAGCGTTTGGGCCGATTTTTAACCCTTTTTCAGTGATCCAATCGAGCTGATTTTTGGCAGGCAGACTCGTGGAAATGACTGTATCACGTCCAATTTTTTAAAAACAATTTTTATCAATTCTCAGATTTTCCCTAATATTTATTATTTTTGAAAAAAAAATATTTTTTTCACTTTTCTTAGCATAACTTGAAGGGACTCCAAATTTTTAAACTACTTAAGCGTTACGAAAAAAAAATGTTTTTTGACCCATCCTACTCGATATAGTTGTAGTTAGTCAATAGTAACCTTCTAACACTAAACAGTTTTTGACTTTTACAACACTTACAACTGGTCTGACAGATGAAATAAGGAATTGCAAAATTGTTTTAAGTTCTGTTGTGCGAAAACGTATTTGTATATATTTCATCTGAAAAAAATGCAGTGTCCGACGCGAAATAGCTTTTGCTACGTTTGTGGCTTATTCGCACCAAGTAAAAATTTGAAAAATATTACTAAAACAGTGGTGAATTCGTTTCAGAAAATATTTAAGACTGCTTATGTTCCTTACTTGTGGTATACTCCGGAAGTCGTGTGCGACTATTGCTATAGAAATTTGTGCAAGTTTACTGATGGAAGGTCAACAATAAAGTACGCTGTACCAACAATTTGGCTACCACGCACGGAGCACTGCAATGAATTGTGCTACTTTTGTGTAACTTTTGTTCAAACAAAAGGGTACCAATACATTCACCGCAACAAAATTCGCTACGCTAATGTAGAATCGGTAATTCCAGCAGTTCTATACTCACCAGGAGAGTGTGTAGCGGCTTCAGTGGAGATTTTTGATAATGTTCCCGAAATAAGCGATGCAGAATCAATAGTTGTACCAACACTGCTTTCAACTTTTCTTGCATCGAATGCGAGATGCGAGAGTCCACAAGTATCGGAATTTGTGGCAACACCCAGTGAAATTGGGACTGCAATGCCGCATTTAATAACGCAAGCCGACTTCAATGACCTCGTACGAGACGGAAATTTGTCGAGGAGAACAGCAGAACTCTTTGCATCACGCTTTAAGCAGTGGAATATAGTGGCGGCTGATTTTAAAATAACAGCCGCTCGTGGTCGAGGTACCACTATTCCATAGCTTATTGTTATGATATTGATTTGATGTTTGCAAAAATTGGTTACCTTCATATTTCAGAGGAGTGGCGACTTTTCATCGATGCATCGGTCAACAGCCTTAAAGTCGTGCTGCTTCATATCGGTAACAAACATCCAACTGTTCCGATCGCATATGCCACAAACCTCAAGGAAACATACGAAGGCATGGAATTAATATTACAGCTGATAAAGTACAAAGAGCATTATTGGAAAATATGCTGCGATCTGAAAGTGGTCGGTTTACTCATGGGTGTTAAGCGTGGATTTCCAACCCAGCAGTGCTTTTTGTGTACATGGGAAGGTCGAAAAAGAGATGAGCATTACACTGAATTTAAGTGGAAGCCGCGAACATGCTACAAAGTAGGCATAGAAAGTGTAGAGAATCTACCATTGGTGCAGCCGTCTCAAATCATTTTGCCTCCACTACACATTAAGCTCGGTCTCGTATCAAATTTTGTTAAAAAACTGGATCGTGATGGCGAGGCCATTGCAACTTTGCGCAAAATTTTTCCAAAATTGAGCGGCGCAAAGATTCATGCAGGTATTTTTTTTAAGAAGTCATTCAGTAACTTTATGTTTTTTTATGATTTTTTTGATTTAAGGTGTTTTCAGTGGTCCGCAGACAAAAAAAAAATAATTGCAAGTTCTGAATTTTCATCAAAATTAAATGCTATCGAACAACGTGCATGGAAAGGTACAGTTGCCGTTATTGAGCAGTTTCTTGGCAACAAACGAGCTGCCAATTATAGAAATATTGTAGCAGAAATGGTTTCGGCATATGGCGAAATGGGCATATTAATGTCGCTAAAGATCCATTTTCTTCACAATCATTTAGATTTTTTCCCTGATGATTTAGGAGCTTGTAGCGATGAGCATGGCGAAAGGTTCCATCAGGACATTGCGGCTATTGAAAAGCGCTTTAAAGGAAAAGACATTACGCATATGCTTGGCGAATACTGTTGGTCTATTTGTCGCGATACTGAAGCAAATGCTTACAACCGCAAAAATAAAAGGCCTAAATTTCTTTAAAAACATTAAAATTTTTAATGTAACAATTCTTTATTTTTATAAATAAAAAGTAATAAAAAAAATTGTTTTTTTTAACGAACTGAAACCTTAAAAAAAACGATAATCATTTAAAAAAAATTTTGGAAAATCTGAGAATTGATAAAAATCTATTTTTTAAAAAATTTGGCGTGATACAGTCATTTCCACGAGTCTGCCTGCAAAAAATCAGCTCGATTGGATCACTGAAAAAGGGTTTAAATCGGTCCAAAGGCTTTCGCACAGGCCACTACGAGCTTTATACTTCAAACTTAAAAAAAAAATTCTGACGTGTACATGAAAATCGCCGATACACGTGTATTTTTATTTTTTATCCCCTTTCCGAAAAAGTAAATTTGGTTTTAACACGGTGATTATATGCACTGAGATTTAATAATAATTGAAGTCTTTGGAAAAAACTAAATAAAAATTCAATTATTTGCATACATTTATTAAAGCAAAATAAAGATTAAATCATAAATAAAGAAAATTTCAACAAATGCACCCATAAGTCTCAAATGTGTATTATAGCATTGTCTTGAAAAATATGGATTCTATAAAATATTATATGGATACGACAATGGGATTAAGTTTCGATTTTATTTTAACCAGGCAATGCCCAGAACTTTTTTTTTGTCTCTGACTGTATAGACAAAATATGCACTTATGTATTTTGACCTCCTGAGCACGAAAATGAAGTGCATTTTCCAATATTTGTTGATAATTTTCAGGTAAACGCGAAAAACCAGCGTTATCATATGGTAACCATAAGTCGCCTAGGGTACATGGTTTTGACGAAGAAGAAAATGATTTTCCTTAGATTTCGTTTTGATAATATAAATTTTTTTTTTTGTTTTTACCGAAAATAATGCATCCCACACAATTCTTTATGGAAATTAAGTGAAAAATAAAACTATTTAAAATTAAAGAAAATGACACATGCATATTTTGAGGTCATACCTCGACCTGGTTGTACCATTTGTACCATTAAGTCATTATTGGTTGCACTTTGGATCGTCTATCAGCCAGGTAAAAATGCTTGACCACCACTTTTTTCTTCTATATGCGATACGGTATTGTGCCAAACTTTGGTCGAATCGGTCTACTACACACATATAATTGTTGTACTCAGTGATCACACAAGGACGGGTTAGATTTATTTTGGCTGCAGTCTCCTTTGAATGACGATGTGCCATTGATTTGGGATTTTCACCAAAGGTTGTAGATAACATGCAGACAACATTATTGTCTTCCGAGTAACCTCTTTCCATTTTTTATGTCCCAATGGACAGCTTTCTGGTATACGGGTTTCGCTAATTGTTTTAGTTGTATACCATTTAATTCGTCAGGAAAATCATCTCTCATGCTGGCCAAAGGAGCAGCGTACTTTCCAAACTTGGCTTCACACTCAACATTTGAAAGGGGATTCTTTCCGTGGTAAATTTCGAAGTTCAACATGTAGCCAGATGAAGTGCAAATAAAGCAAACTTTGAAGCCGAATCGAAGCGGATTGCCGTGAATGAACTGTTTACATCCGTGTCTACCAAAATAGGATATCATACTTTCGTCGAAGGAAAGATTTTGCAGGCCATGGAAATTGCGGTATGAGGCCGCAATTTCCACATATTGTCGGGATTAGAGCCGTTTATTGTAGAAGTCTGTAAGTTGTCTTCGAAACGAAGACTTTGCAAAATTTCTTAAAATCTCTTTCGGCACATGGAGTCCACAAACAAAGCTATTGCGAATGCCTTCAACCTGACTCCACAAATTTTTGTAGTTGGCGTGATAATTATAGATAGTAATAATTGATATGCTAACGACTGTTCGAAGCACGGTGACTGTATTAATTGGATTAGGTCTATTCAGTTCGATTGCATATAATGCAGACTGTTCGCAAGTGTGTGTCAATACTGCCTCAAAAACACTTTTCAAATCTTCATAATTTCCATCTGGAAAGAAGGGAACAAGAGATAGCCCATCATTCTTCACCCATTCAAATGTAAATGATAGTCGGCAGATCAATTAGTTGATTTTGATCATCTGCTTCATCGACTTCTTGAATGTATACACGCATTTTTTTTTTGCGATAAACCAAATGGTAAAATGTATAAAATTACAACAAAAAATATGTTTAAATTTATTAAGAGACTGCATTAAAAGTACACAATATGTCCCCCCGAATGCTATAAAAACACAAGAAATGCGAAAAAACATGTACCCTAGGCGACCCACGATTACCATGTGGTAACGCCTTGAGTAATGTTAAAAATAAATAATATAAAAAATTTTATTTCTACAAAATTGAACTTGCATTTCATTGATTATTTATTACCTGTCGATTAGTATAATTTTCCTGTCTCGAAAAAAGGGGAATATTTCACTTTAGTTTTTTACACTTCACTTCGACGCGCTGTAGCTTCGCCAATTAAACACAGAATGACACAAATCACAACCTATGGGAAAGCTACAAATATGAGACGTCATATAGCGGTGTATTTTTGACTTTGTGTTTAGCAGTTTCCGAGTTAAACATGGATATTTTGCGTCACAATTTGCATTACCATATGTCAGTCGTGATTTATTTCGGGTTAACAATGCAAGAACAATTTGACGACGTAAAAATCAGTTTGATGCAAAGGTAAAAATATTTTTTAGAAATGTCAAGCTTGTTAGCTTGAGATATAATTAGCTATTTGGAACCAAACTGTGTATTTTGTAACTCACCTTACGTTGAATGTATCGGGTTTTTCAATAAGAGCGCTACAAAAGTTTTTTTTTTAAATAAAACAAAACCGGTTTTAGATACGAATGAAATTCTTTATTCCTGTGAAAGTACGTTCGATGGCATTATGTATGGAACTCGATTTCTTTTGCATGGCCACCACGGCCACGTTTCCAGAAGTCCAGACGCTGAACGCAATTTTCGACGGTTTTCAAGCATAAATCGACCGATACTGCTGCAATTTCACGTTCGATATTCGCACGAAGTTGATCAGTCGTCGCTGGCTTGCTGGCATAGACCATAGACTTGACGTAGCCCCACAGGAAATAATTTAACGGCGTCAAATCGCAAGACCGAGGCGGCCAATCGACTGGACCATTTCGTGAGATAACATGTTCACCAAACTTGGTTTCCAATAAATTGATTGTGGCATTCGCTGTGTGGCTTGTGGTGCCGTTCTGTTGGAACCACATGTCCTCCAAGTCCATACTATCCAATTGGGGCCAAAAATATTCGGTTATCATTGAACGGTTGCGATTCGCATTCTCAGTAATGTGCCGGTGTTGATCATCACGGAAGAAATAAATAAATAAATGAATAAATCGCACCAAACCGTAATTTTTTTAGGATGCAATGATGACTCATGGATTACGTGTGGATTGCTGTCTGACCAATAACGCATATTTTGCTTATTGACGAAGCCATTCAGCCAGAAATGAGCCTCATTATAAATTGGACGTAGCGCTCTTTAAGTTGAGGCCACTGACTCCAAATTTTGGTAGTAAATTTTAATAATTTCGACTCGTTGTTGGCTCGTATATCTTTCCATGATGAAATGGCAAACCTTACTGAAGAGAAATGTCAAAAGAGCGGGAAAAAATATTGCGTCCTTTGCTGTCCCTATCGATTTACTTTTGTAGCGTCTCTGTTAAAAAACCCTTTATATTCAATTTATTTAAATAAATTTTGATTTTTAACGAGAAAAAAATTCTTCAGCAATTGCAGGGGGAAATGCTGTAAAAAAAATTCAAAATATACAAAAAATTATACAAAAAAGACTAAAGTAGATATACCTGGGAAGTGATAGTATACCTGGCAAGTGATAGAATCTGCTTGTGAAATTTCCCAAACACCCCCAAAATCACGAAAACCTCTTAAAAAACTTAGTGTGCGTATGTTTGCGCACTTATAAGCCTGTAAGTTAGATTTTCATTTTCTCACCGGATTTAAAAAGAAGGATAGAAGAAATTTTGCAAAAATGCCGGCACTATATTTTTCGTGTATATTTTATGCACTTTCTCCTTAGTAAAGCTTCATGGTGCTGGTAACATTTTATAAAAACAAAGCATAGTTCATTTTTGTTTTAATAAAAACTTGAATAACTCAGTCAATTAATACCGGATGTTTAAAAACAAAGTTGCGTTTTACTCATTACTCGTCCCTTTTGAATAAATTCAAGAGTATTATGGTTCCTTTATAAAATAATGTGTGAAATCATCGATGAAATTGAAAAATGGCGAAAAAAATTAAAATAATAACTGTTTGCAGGACAAATACACACACACTTCTCATACTTTCTTAAATAATCTTTATCGTTTGAAAGGCCTAAGTTTCTTCTTTTTAAATCCGGTAAGAAAATGAAAATAATCAACTAACAGGGCAAATGTACGCAAACCAGGGTGTTTAACCGGTTTTCAAGATTATTGGAGTGTTTGTTAAATTTCACAAGTTGATTCTTGTTTGACTCGATAGCACCTACAAATATTATCACTTCCCAGGTATTTTGGACTGTCGCACCGTGTAATCCCTACGTTATGGCTACCATATTGAATTAAATGTATTAACAGAAGAGTTCTAGACATGCATATACGCGTATTCAGTATATATAGGGGTAAATTAATTATTTAATTGTGGTATGGAAAATCTTTGTTAACAACCTTTGCAGATGTGATGATGATATCGGATGATGATATGGTGATGATATACATGGATTGTATGACTGACTGAGAATGTGTTGGTTGGGCAATAGGAGAACTCTAGTACTCCAATATTTGAGCGCATGTGCGTGAGAATGAACTGAGACATCTGAGAGGGGGCAAAAATCGAGTAGATGTGATAACTGATTTATCGATGCGCTATCAATTATATATATAAAATGAACAAGGCATCAGGATGCAAGCCATACGAAAATGTGTCACGACATTTTTCCTTTAAAAAGGTGGTTCAATTTTAACTCAAATATTTGAAATTATTTGTGCTATGTTGATGTTTTTTTAATTCCATTTCAGACAATTGGTATTACAGGCTTTGACAAATTTATTCATGGCATAATACTCAATTAAACCACACGTAAAAGTAATCCAAACATACTATTCAAATAGTCGGTCTGCAAGAAGTGCATTTCGCGCATTGCGTGATTTTTTGATTATTCAGCCGAAAACATTGCTGCTGTGAGACAAAGTGTGGACCAGGCCGCGACAAGCTTATTTCTTCGTTTGGCACAGCAATTGAATTTTTTCTACAGCTGAATAAAGAACATTTTAACAAAAGACCTAGTCTATCCACCTACAAGTTCTATTGACACAGAAACTGAAGCCTAGACACCATTTGCTGCTCCGTATATTTACCAATTGGATACTTGATCAACGAGCAGTTGGTGCCTATTTAAAAAAAAAATCAATGAGTGTTCGAACTCACATGCAATGTGTTAACACATTTCTGTTCGATTTGTTTTGTCATAAACAGGGCGATGACAAAAAGTATTGAATAGTATAGAGACCTTATTGCACTCTTTTTCCGCTCTCATTTAGAGAGTCTGAGTAAAGGAGCGTAAACGAGTCTTATTCTCTTTATAGATTATTTCAATATAAATGCACCATTTCGATAATATTATGACATAAAACAATACAAAAAGCATAAATGTTTCAAAAGCCATCAATGTTTCACATCAAAATTATGAATGGAACAAGTTATGTCAAAAAGAGGCTAATATATTTTGAATCATTCGCCAGATGTTGCCAGTGCTTTGAGCAGGGATAGCCAAAAAATTTTTGGTTGTATATTAGTGATTTAGAGAAAGTAAACAAATTTAGAGAATTTATTTATTTGCAGCCATTGAAAAATGTTAGTAACAGACAGATATTCATATAAAATTAAAAAAATAATAAAGATAATCAAATACATCTGGTTAAAAATAACCCTAATTGAAATTAACCCTAATTGAACAATACGACGGCCTACAGTATAACGGGACTGGGGAAGATACTCTACATATTTAATATTATAATTAAGCCTTTGCCTAATTTTGTTCAACAATTAGTTAATAGAAACACCATCACACAATGGCCTACCTTTCCTGACAATTTCTAAGCTTACTAAACTTGAAATCTCTCTTTTTCAATTTGGAAACTGATTTTGGTTCGTATTTTTTTTATAAATACCATTCTTTAAATTTTTCCAAAAAAAGATGTATTTCTGTAAAATAGGCCTTCTCTTTCCTTATCATTAAAATTGTTTATATAACTATGTAAACGATCGCAATGTCTTTTCGTAACATATTCCTTACCTTCATTGAATATTCTATAACATATAAGGCATTGGATGGTACCAAAAACATTTTTGACCATACAAAATTTTTTGGAGTGTCAGTATTACATTTGTTCTGTTAACCTGAAAAAAATATCGTGCCAACTGCTGGACATGTACACTTGTCGAAGTCTCATCGACTACTAAATGAAAGAGCATAAGAATATGTGTGAGGTAGTGAAATTCATAATTGTCGCTGCATTTGAGTCATACAATTCGTTACATGAGTTCTCTATACTATTCAGTACTCTTTGGCGACGACGACCTGTTTGTTTGTTTTCGCTGCCGCTACATCAATCCATCATATTTATTTTCAGGCAGAGACTATTGTTGTACACCAACCACGTATGTGATGGTAACGCTGTGTGTTGGTTGCATGTGTTCACTTTGATAGATTGCCCAATCCGTGCCTATAGATGTTAGCACAACAAAAAATTCATCTATGAGCCAAAAGGCACTTTTACACTTAAGAGGATACGTTAAGATGCACAAGTGCCGCATATGTGTCACTGAAAACCCACACGTCAATTAAGAAAACTCTATGTAACCTCAACGAGTCACCGTCTGGGGTAGTCTTTGTTCTTGCGAAGTCATTGGACCGTATGGCGAACGTTATCATGATATGATAACAATCTTTTTGTGGAATGAATTAGATGACATGGACTTGGAGAATAAGTGGTTTCAACTTGACAGCTTCACTTGACACACAGCATATGCAATTATGGCCCGGTTGAACGAATTGCCCAGATCGAATTTTCTCACGAGACAACGAGGTTAAGTCACCGCTGAGATTTTACGATTTGACACCATTGAACTTCTTTTTCTGGGGCTACGTATATGCGAATTAAACCGAGGCCATTTCAGAGCCTCAGAACGAAATTACATCCGATATAAATGAAATACAGCCCTAAATATGCTAAAGAGTCATGGAAAATATTGGCACGCTCATCCTGTGATGCAAGAGGAGTCGTGGTGGAGATTTAGTGGATATTGGGGTTCATGCATATACGTCATAGACTAGAATAATTTGTGAAATAAAGAAACGTAATTTCGACATTTTTGGATTTCGACATTTACAGTCTGGCCAAGCAACCTGTCAGTTCTCTCCGACACTGATATGTTGCAGACACATTTCGAAACCAAGTAAATTAATGTTTGTCAATATCTCTCGTGGGAATGATCTTAATAAAGTAAAACAAACCAAAATCAAAATAAAATTCAACGTTTGACATCGGTTATAATATTTCTTGTGTTCGGTTCATATCTTTCTTTGTGTTCACACGCTGCGGCGCCAGTAGAACTCCAGTGTCAGAAATTGACCTTTATAACACCTGAGCTATGAAGGGAAGAACTATTTGAATTTTTACCAAGAAATCTCCGACTGTATATTCGAGAATTTACCAGGAGTATTAAATTAATAAATACATACATTCATTTGAGATAAACTTTCTAGTGTGTGGGCCTATCCAATCTGGGTTTAGGTGTTAAACCGATAGACACAACTCGTCAGAATTGGTGCGGTGACGCTGATAACCGAGACTTCAAAAACGGTCGAAAATGGATTAAAAATGAATTCGTTACCCTAAAGATCTCCCCATATAAATAATTTCCCCGATTGTTAAATTCTCATATTTATGGAAAAAATAGGAAAATAGATCATCACTATATTCATAGACAAACATTTCAAAATTCAGTTCTGACAGTATCCAAATTCGGTTGTGCCAACCCCTGATTCGGCTGTGACAACCTCTAATTCAGCTGTAATGGTTTTTAACTCGGTTGTAACAACCTCAAATGCGGCCGTAGCAATATCTAATTTGGTTTTGATGGCCTGGAATTCGGTTGTAACCATTGTTCGTATCTCGTGGATAATGCGTTACCCTGGGTTACTATTTCCAAGGGGAATGGGTAGCGATCATTTACACATTAGCCACAGGGTATGGGGAATTACCCTGAGCGTAATGGGGAAAATAATGACGAGTTACTCACGACGATGGTGAATTACCAATTACCCACACTGTAGTGGGGAAAATAATGGGTAGCTACCGACGACGATGGAGAATTAGGCACCACGATTACCCATTATCCACAGGGTAATGTGGGAAATTATGGGTAGTTACCCACGGCGATGGGGAATGGGTTACCCAGGGTAACCCAACCCCGTTTTTGTTCGAAAATATGAAAATATGAAATATGAAAAATTTTTTTTGGGTGTGTTGTTTTCATAAATTGGTCCAATTCGTATGGGAGATTTTAAATTCATCAGGGATGATTTTTACTTATTCCCCCTTTTCATTGGTACTTTCTAATTTTATTAGTTAAGCTCGAGGCCATTCTATATCTCTATTAATAGAAATATAGTTTTCAAAAAGGAGTTTTGCAAATGTATTCCTATGATTCCTGGCAAACCGTATAGCTATTTCGGACCTAGCCACAGATCTTCATCATCGTTTGTTTAGAATGATGCTATTGAAAAATTCATCAAACTAAATACAAATGAAAATTCACTTCAATTGAGAATTTCCAACTAGTATGCAAGTGTTCGAAAAATATCGAAAGCAAAACACACAAGAAAACATTTGCAGAAACTTCTTTCCATCTCCAGAGAACCATCGGCTCCCATTTTTATACCCTCCACTGTAAGTGATAGAGGGTATATATCAGGTTGTCATTCTGATTGTAACATATGTGACCTGGTCTACGAAAAGGGAGCTTACGTGCGAAAACTAGTTTTCTGTGAAAAAGCTGTTAAAAGTAAGCAACTCGTTTCGTCAGTTTCTCATTATCTCGTTAATTGTTCTCCGCGCCGGACGTCCAGTAAGTGTTGTTGTTGGTCCAGTAAGTGTGGTTGTTGGCCCAGTAAGTGTTGTTGTTGGTCGGAATATTATTATAGTTCATCGTGTAAGTTGCTAGTGTGGAACATTTAAAAAAGTACCACTGAAGAAGTGACGTTTACTGTTTCTGTTGATTATCGTCTTCGCATTTCGCATGAAATGAAACATGAGTGTTGATGAGGAGTTCAGTGCCGTATACGGATAATATTTCCATGAAAAGGATGATGAAAACGATGATGAAAACTATGAAGAGAGCGATGATGATGAAGACGAAGTATGTGTATCTCAGGCAGAAGATGATACCGAACAAACTTTTGTTAAGATGGACCTGTATGTTGTTGATGTAAAGGAGGAGGAGCTGGTAACAAAATTTCTGTCAAAAGATTGTTGTAATAATGAATGCCATACACTGATACCACGGGAAATGTTCGAGAGTACGCGGAACAATTGTTTAGAGATGTCGAAAAATGAACTTGATTTAGTGATACTAAGTCACATCGAAGCTGGAATTATGAGTAACGAAAAGCCAGAAAGTGTATACGCAAAGCTTGCTGGGCGGAAGAAATATGGACAGAGACAGGATACAGAAGTTATGAGGCATAGAATTCAATTTACCTTCTAAAGAGTACCTGTTTGTCGTTCGTTTTTCCTTTTGGTACATGCCTGTACGACGAAGCGTTACGAAAATTTAGTACGTCATTTTCACGCACAGGGTGTAACAGTGCACCAACACGGACTGGCAAATAAACCGAGTACACATCCAAAGTCATTTAAACCGGCTGACATCGAAAAAGCTGTTAAATTCATCGAGTCTATAGCCGATTTAATGGCTCTTCCACTGCCCGGACGACTCCCAAAATTTAAGGATTTTCGGATAATGAAACTGCCATCCAGCGAGACGAAGTCCTCAATTTATCGAGAATACATTTCTTCACTCAGTGATGACGAATTGAAGATGAGTAATTGCAGTTTTCGACGGATATGGTCCAAATACATACCCCATGTTACAGTTATGAAACCAGCGGATGATCTCTGCGATGTCTGCCGTGGTAAGTAGCTCATTATTTTCTCATTCTATAGTTGTATCAAACGTTGAGATTAAATTCAGTATTGTTTCTTTTAATAGGAAACACAATATCGATTGCGCAAGGCAAAGGAGTTACTGACATTGAACGCGAACAGAAGCTTAATCAATTTCTTGATCACCTCCACCGAGCCCGAAATCAACCAGAATATTATCAAAGTTGGTGTAGAAATACTGACCCTACAGCAGTCGTTCTGTCATTTGATTTTGCCAAACCGTTCACTACCCTGTCACTGCACAACAACCTGGTACAGCATACTTCAAAGCAACCAAGAAGTGCGGAGTCTTCGCAATTACGGACGAAAAACAAAAAGTTCAGGTTAGAATTTCAAACTGAATCATAGGAACTCAAATTGCTCGCCTTTACAGGATCTTACTTATATTTTTTTTTTACAGTACAATAACATGATAGACGAAAAAGATGACGTTGGTAAAGGACCTAACTGTGTTGTGAGCATTATCACCTGCAAACCTACTACATATAAAGACATTGAAACACTCGTTCTTTTCTGTGAAAATTGTGTTGGGCAGAATAAGAATAACACTGTACTATCATATCTGCAATGGTGTTTGGCTCGGGGTGTTAACAAAACTATTTTATTCAATTTTCTACTTACCGGGCACACTAAGTTCGCGCCTGATCGTTACTTCGGTATTTTCATAAGTAAGTATGCCGTCAGTAACATCGACACGTATGCAGATTTACTGCAGTGTGTCGAGGCATCATCACCTGGGGGTTATAATAAAGCTGTATCGGCTGAAAAAGTCGTCTGGTATGAATGGGACAGCTATTTTAAACCACTGTACAAGTCACTTGTTGGAATAACGCAATTCCATCATTTCATAATCTCTACAGATTGTGTAAAAACAAAGAAATTCGCAGACGGTGAAGAAGTGCAGTCCTTTAAGCTTCTGTTAAAACCTATCGATCCTGAAATGCCGAAAGTTAAAAAACCAGCCGGTTTATCTTGGGAACGTCAGTGGTACATCTATCACAATCTTCGCAGCTTAGTTTCGGATATATCTAAAGTAGATATTGTGGCTCCATTGCCGAAAGATTTGCCATCGAAGAAACGGAAGGCAAAAACTAGTGAAGATGTTCTCAAACCAGACGAGGAACCAGGTCCATCTTCCTCAGGATCAACAGGTAAAAAGATCTCAAGGAAAACGACAACAAAGAAAAATACATAAACTACTCAGCATTATTATTTTTGGCCCATAATACGTTTTTCTAGTGTATAATCATGTCTTTATAGCTTATAATTCAATGTATTTTGTTCATTACCAATAAATTATATTTTGTCGTATTTTTACTCTTCTTTCTCTACATTTTTAGTACACTTCTAAGCAAGTTAGGATTTTCTGCTTTTCACCCCGTGAAAAAGCATCTCATCTTCCATCCGAATCAACCAAAAAGTGAAAATTGATTTTTTGACACCTAAGGCCCCTTTCCGTAGACCAGGTCACATATAGAAATAAGGCTTTGCGACCCCATAAAGTAAATATATTCTTGATCCTTATAACAACCGGAGTCGATATAGCCATCTCCGTCTGTCCGTCTGTTGAAAACATTCTCACGACTTCAATCGGCGATAACGCGGTTTGGTTTTTGGCCAGAATGTTCCACGTATTCCTGAGCAGTTTGGTATTGAAAATCAGCGAAATTGGTCGATTGGAAAAAATTTTATGATTGGAAACGTAAAAAAACTCATAAAATTTTCACATTAATTTTTGTAGTTTTATACTAAACTACTCCATTTGCCGTGTGGTGAATTTCCATGTTGAAAATCTTTGTTATTCTTTATAATAGGTAAGTACTTTCATGTGTTCATACATTTATATGAATTTTGTCACACTTCATCTAAGGTCGCTGTGGGCTGTTGAGTAAAGGGTTGCGCGTTGGAGTCTGAGGGTTGTTGGTTCAACTCTCGTCCCAGCTTGTTTTTTTTCTTTTTTTTTTCAACAGTTCTTCAAAAAATGCTTTTTTTTAAGCTTATTTTTATTTTCTTTAAAAAAGTAAATTTTGTTAAAAAAGGTCATTTTTAAAATTTAATATTTTGCTGGTTAACACTAAGGTGGAGGGTATCAAAAATTCGGCACAGCCGAATTTAACACTTTTACTTGTTTTTTTTTGGAAAAAGTCGCCAAAATAAGAAAATTGCTAAAATAAAAAATATTCTTCCATACGAATTGAACCAGTTTATGAAAGCCCATTAGGAACCCGAACAAAATGGTTATTTTCTCTATTCGCGATCGTTTTCCAAGATATAGATTTGAGAGCGTTTAACGAGTCTTTATGGGAAAAATTTCAGATTTAGCGAGTTAAAAAAATTATGCCATATTGAAGATATCCATTGGTTAAAGCCTCCTGTAGAAGTAAAATGTTTGTTTTTTCCCGCGTAGGCGCACCGTTTCCGAGTTATATCCACTTTTTATTTTAACGATTTTCTCATTTTGGCGATATTTAAAAAAAATACTTCCATACGAATTGGACCCCTTTATGAAAAAACCCTTACAAGCCATCAAAAATTGGTTATTTTTCCGATTGGACGCTCCGTTTTTAAAATATAGAAATTTTTTCTAATTTTTTCATATTTGGGGATATGTGTGTTTAAGTAACCCATTACCCATCGCCATTGATAACTACCCATTACCTTCCCCATTACCCTGAGGGTAAAGGGTAATCGTGAAGAGTAATTCCTCATTGTCGTTGGTAGCTACCTACTATTTTCCCCATTACCCTGAGGATCATGGGTAATAGCGGTGGGTACTTCCCCATTGTCATGGGTAGCTATCCAATATTTTCCCCATTAACCTGTTGGTAATGGGTAATAATTCCCCATTTTCGTGGGTAGCTACCCATTATTTTCCCCATACCGTACCTTTAATTGTTTCTAGATTGATATATGCAGATATTTTAATATTTTTAATCTAAACATACAATCCTTGCCAATACAGATAATTGATATCCAAGTCAACAACAGCCGACATATTTAGTTCTCCACAAAAAATATTCAGTCACTTCACTCATGTACTGCAATCATTTTTAAACATTTATATTCGCATTAAATCCCCAACGTGACGATAACGTTGACCACCACGGACAACATTGAGTAAGTGATACGCTATTGTATCCAGCTAACAATATCAATCAAGCGCTTTTCCATTTAATCCATTTAAAATATTAATGACCATCATTACCTTGCGATGTACGATATTATTTACGAATTCATCTGTTGACATGGTATTATAGCACAAACGCTGGTGGAATCATACATTAATTGCTCTCTTATTCTCTGGCCATCAATTATATATTTTATTTCGTTATAAATTATCTTGGTTTTATTATCAACGTCCTTGGGTTTTATTGATTTTTTTATTATCAGCAGACGAGCACTGTTGATATTTGAGTTGAACAATAACTAGTGTAGGGTTTTCCAACAGGGAGCGGTAGGTTTTGGCAGTTCATGTTATTATATTGTTATATAGGTTGTGTTATTTTATCATTTACTAATTGTTCCGTCTTTCATTTTTCAAACAATAAAGATAATCCGCCCTGGCAAGTTACAGCGTCAAGTATCACGTGCAAGTGTTTACATGTAAACATCAAAACAGGGGTTCTCTTGTGGCAACGACCGCCAACATATTATTTTATGCGACGATGGCAATTTCTGAATGATCGTTAAGGTCAACAAGCAAAATTATCGGATTTGGGACGATACCAATCTATACGAGGTCTACCAGAAGGCAATGGCGATCGCATCATCGGAACGTACTTCTTGGAAATCAATGAGAGTGATACTATTCGGTGATACCGTTTCGACCGAAATTGGATGATACTGAGGTGATCGACATGTGGTTCGAACAAAATGGTGCTATGTGCCATCGATTGAAGCTACAATGGTCAGTCTGTACGATCGATTTGAAGACATGGTCATCTCACCCATAGGCGACCTAAACAGTTCATCGAAGTTGCGTTATTTTACTTTCCTTGTGGGGTTTCCGTGAGTCGCGGGTTTATTTCAATAAGCCTACAAATTGCGACGTCCTTAAAGACAATATAAACTATGTCATCGCTCAAATTCGCATGATTTATGTACCAGTGTCATTACAAATTCGACCACGATGCGCTCCACCAAGCGACGTTGTGGCGATCATTTGAACGATGTCATAATCTAGACATGATGTAGATTATGATATCAAAATTTTGGAGATATCTCACGTAATTTGTTTTATTAAATTGAAACTTCTCCCCTGCCCTATTGGAAAACTTTTTATATGGAATACGTATACGGATCAAGAGCAGAGAAGTAAAGGGTTCTTCAATAAGAGCACTACAAAAGCTTTTTTAAGTAAAACAAAACCGGTTTTAGATACCAATGAAATTCTTTATTCCTGTGAAAGTACGTTCGATGCCATTATGTATGGAACTCGATTTCTTTTGCATGGCCACCACGGGCACGCTTGCAGAAGTCCAGACGCTGAACCCAATTTTCGACGGGTTTCAAGCATAAATCGACTGATACTGCTGCAATTTCACGTTCGATATTCGTACGAACTTTATCAATCCCCGCTGGCTTGTTGGCATAGACCATAGACTTGACGTAGCCCTACAGGAAATAATCTAAAGGCGTCAAATCGCACGACCGAGGCGGCCAATCGACTGGGCCATTTCGTGAGATAACGCGTTCACCAAACTTGGTTTCCAATAAATTGATTGTGGCATTCGCTGTGTGGCTTGTGGCGCCGTCCTGCTGGAACCACATGTCCTCCAAGTCCATATTATCCAATTGGGGCCAAAAATATTCGGTTATCGTTGAACGGCAGCGATTCGCATTCACAGTAATGTGCCGGTCTTGAACATCACGGAAGAAGTACGGCCCAATGACGCCGCCGGCCCATAAACCGCACCAAACCGTTGTTTTTTCGGGATGCACTGATGGCTCATGGATTACGTGTGGATTGCTGTCTGACCAATAACGCATATTTTGCATATTGACGAAGCCATTCAGCCAGAAATGAGCCTCATCGCTGATTGTTGAGGCCTCTTAAAGTTGGCCTCGTAAGGTTGAGGTCACTGACTCAAAATTTCGGTAGTAAATTTTAATAATTTCGACTCGTTGTTGGCTCGTATATCTTTCCATGATGAAATGGCAAACCTTACTGAAGAGAAATGTCAAAAGAGCGGGAATATGGCGTCATTTGCTGTCCCTATCGATTTACTTTTGTAGCGTCTCTGTTGAAAAATCCTTTATATCTACACAATCATATATACTCAGTATTTTCTTCACAAATGTTGTTGCTAAATATATATGTGGTAGAAAAGATTTAGGTGAAAATATTAGTTCGAATAAATTCGTTACGAGAATTGCAAGTTAAAAAATAAAAAATAAATGGTCTCCCGTTAAATCCCCTGAAGGGATTAGGGAGAGCTTCTTACAAACCAGTGGGCATATTAATTATAATAATTTTGGGATTCGGGATTTTGGGATTGGCATCCGTATTACAAACAGATGCTATAACATATATATCAAAGTGTTCACTTTGATAGATTAGTCCCTATCCGCCGCTATAGATGTTAACACATCAAAAATATTAGCATTTTATTGACCATTTTGAGAAAATAGAAAAATGAGTGACGAAAAATGCAGATCACATTGCGAAAAATTAAATATGTTTTGTTTTGCGTGTGGAAAATTTACACCAAAAAATCATCAACGACATTTGGTTGAAGATGCCCTCAAAGCTTACAATCAGTATTTTTTGGTTACCCCCGCTGAAGAATGCGAAATGTTGATCATGCACCAGAATTTACGTGCATCACATGTTTTAGTGCATTAAACAAATGGTGGAAATTACGGCGATATTCGCTGCCATTTGGACTTCCAATGATATGGCCCGATCCAAGGGAACATGATACATAAAATTGCTACGCGTGCAAGAACTATGTAAATGGTCTCAATCGAAACAGTAAGTTCACTTAGATACACTATATATGGAATACACAATAATTTATTCACATAGAACGATCCGGTTTTATATACAAAGGTGTGCCAAGTGCTCACGTACCAGTTCCACACAGTGATGAATTGCCTGTCCCAGTACATCCAACGACATACCAATATGATACTGCGTCCTATGAAGTACAATCACAAACTTCAGCAATATCATTACATCATGCTGATTCTGATTACCTTCAGCCAGTTGTACAATTTCCATCATTAATTTCGCAGGAACATTTAGACAGAATCGTTCGAAATCTGAAGCTATCTCAAAATAATGCAATGACTTTGGCTTCGGATCTAAGGGGCGTCAACATATTGTCAACATATTCGCGGTTTAATGAATGAAATGAGAATCTGCTATTGGCGTCTTTCCTAGACTCTTCAACCAGGAGCTTAAAAGTGGTCTTGCTATTTGAAAACAGCAGCCTTAAGCCAGTGCCATTGATGTATGCTCTTGGAATGCATGAGTCGTATGATACCATGAAATTAATTCTGAAACGCATCAGTTATGACGAACTCAATTGGCGCGTAAATTGTGATGTTAAGGTTCTTTCACTATTGCTGGAATGCAAACTGGCTATACAAAGTACATTTGTATTTTTTGTAAATGGGACAGCCGTGCAAAATGCAACCAGTACGAAAAGCGAGATTGGCCAAAACGCGATTCGCAAGTTGTTGGCGCATTTAATGTAATTCGTCCACCATTGATACCCCTTCAGAAAATAATGCTTCCGGATCTTCATATCCAGCTAGGAGTTGTAAAGAAATTTTTAATGTGTTTAATGCATTACCATACTTGAAAAACAACGCTTTTCCAAAATTATCAATTGAAAAATTAAAAGACGGTAATTTTGTGTAACTAAAAGTGTGTGACTGCAATATATTTTATATCAATTTTTTTTTAACAGGTGTAGTTAACGGCCCAGATATTCGGAAACTTTTAAGGGATACGAGTTTTTCTGAAATGTTAGATGAAGCTGAACTAAATGCATGGAGCTCAATTCGTGCGGTAATTGAAAACGTTCTTTGCAAAAATCGCTCACCAGAGTACCGTGATTATATTGACAACATGATGAAATCTTTCGATAAACTTGGCGTTAATATGTCCTTAAAAATCCACATGTTACATGCACATTTCATCAAACTATTATGGCATTCGAAGACCGTTTCGTTGGAAAAAGAATAGACTCAATGCTTGATTATTTCTGCTGGTCGATTGCAAACAAAGAGTAAAAATTGCATAAATCCAAAACAAATTATAAAATCATCAGAATACGAGTAAATATATTTCCGTGTGCGCTTGAAGATGGACGTCCAATATTTCTAGATATAAATTTTGACAAATAAATAATAAATAGATTGATTTTAAACAAGTTTTTAAAGTTTTTTCATTCAAATAAAATCAAAAATCGCCTTAAATCCACTACAAATTTAAAATCGAAATATCTCGTGATGTCGAGCTAACTTTTCAAAACCGTGTACACCACTGGATTCTACGATCCAATATTAGGTTGACGTGCCTCAGCGTTTTGGTGTGTCATTTTCACCTACTTACAGTGTAATCAATATGAATTCAAACCCCAGAGAAGGGTAAACCATTATGTTCTTATTTCGGAAAGTTTAGTGGATCCTAACGAAATACCCTGGACATGACTGAGCTTACCTCAGCCTTTGACAAAATCAAAACGAATTTGCCAAATACAGGGTGGAGAGTGGTAATTTGCTTTTTTGCACTACAGGCTGTGGCGGCACTGTTGGTTGAAGAGAGTGGAGAGTGTGCGTGGCTTATAGGGGCTGACGGGAGATTTGTATTCGTCTTCCTTTCAGTTGCCATCATGCAGTGGAGTCGTGAGTAGATATCATTTTGTGTATTTTAAAATTGCGCACTCGATCATTGCAGTGCAGCGTGCTTTTCGATTACGATTCGCTGTTCGCCCATGCGGAAGTGTTCCTGGACGGCAATCAATTGTAAATTGGGTAACTTCATTGAGAACAGCAGGGAACGTGTCATATGTACGCACTGTGTGGTGCGCCATATCACTAGTAGGCATCATTGGCCTTTAGAGTTCATGAAAACTTCAGAAAACGTATGCAGCAGCATGTGGATAGCGAAGGTCGAAATTTGCCAGATACACTATTTAAAACCATGTCATTTACAAATTCGCTTATTGTCCAATATAATTAAAATATAAAATAAATTTTTCTAAGGTTCATAACTGTTTTATTTCAGAATAATCGCAAAAAAAATATTCTTGACCACGAGTCAAAAATGCCGCGGTGTTAAAAAAAATTACAGCAGACAGTTGTCCGAGGCCTTCGGCCACGGACTGTCCCTGCAGGCTGTGTCAGAGACACGGCCATTCAGTTTAACGTAGAATACGCCATCCGATAAGACAGAAAACATATATAACAATAAATTCATTTGCTTATATTATTTATCATTTATTGTTATATATGTTTTCTGTCTTATCGGATGGCGTATTCTACGTTAAACTTAATGGCCGTGTCTCTGACACAGCCTGCAGAGACAGTCCGTGGCCGAAGGCCTCGGACAACTGTCTGCTGTAATTTTTATATTTACCAACGGCATTTGATTCAAGTCCGTTTAAAAAAAATCCAATGAGTGTTCGAACTCATGGGCGATGTGTTAACACCTTTTTGCTACACGGTACCTGTTCGATTTCTATGAACACATTCGTAAATGTTACATTGGAAAATAAAAAACAGCGTTCAATCATATGATGACGTTACAGTTAAATAATATTAATACTTAAAATTATTTAAAGACCCAGTGCAAGCACATGTGTCATTATTTTCTTGCTCAATACTTTTTGTTTTATTCCCACAAAAGTCAAAGAATGCAAAGCAACAGACACTTGTACATACATACAGACATTGTTATATTCGTACGATATAACCGAAGATCAACATAAAATACTTTTTTAATATTACTCCAAATTAATACTCCAAATTAAAACACTTCAATCTTGGCTCGCCGATATCGGATCGCCTTAATTTTTGGCCTAAACTCTTCGTCGAAACCCGCACTAGCTTCTTAATCCAAAAATTAATAAAATCGGCTATGAATTTTCGGAGAAAATCGCGTGGGAAAATTATATGAAAATCGCCCAATAATCACTTTCAATACCGACTGCCAAGCAACGAACAAACAAACGATGATAAGACAAAACCGAAGATCAACATAAAATACTTTTTTAATATTACTCCAAATTAATACTCCAAATTAAAACACTTCAATCTCGGCTCGCCGATATCGGATCGCCTTAATTTTTGGCCTAAACTCTTCGCCGAAACCCGCACTAGCTTCTTAATCCAAAAATTAATAAAATCGGCTATGAATTTCCGGAGAAAATCGCGTGGGAAAATTATATGAAAATCGCCCAATAATTACTTTCAATACCAAGCAACGAACAAACAAACGATGATTTACTCTTACAAACCTAACACTTGCGAATGTATTAAATTTATAGTTTACTGCCCTAGAGGCGCGCGTATAGATGTTAACACATCAAAAATATTATGTTCAATTTTTGATATTTTAATTAATATTTTTATTGAAATAAGTTCTGCGAATGTTGAGAGGGCCGCCCTAATATTAAAAAAGGTTTACCTTATCGAGTCTTCGCATTAGCATTCGAGCGTTGTGTGAAAGCTTTACGCTTTACAATTCAAAATTAATGTTACAACAGCTTTATTGAAGCTTTCGCAAAAAAGCTTTATTACGTTAGCTTACTGTTTGTTTCACTTTTTACTGGATACATGTTGCCAAGCAACATTAGCTTGCTGTTCGTTTCACTTTTTACTAGATACATGTTCCTAAGCAATGTTGAGCAACCAAAAACACTCAACCAAACACCACACATATGTTTGAGTGTATGTGTTTAAACAATTTTCATTTGAGAAATTAAAATACTAGAAATATATCAACCAATATGAAATGTATATCAAACGCAAGATAACATCTTCATTTACCTACAAAAAAAATTTTAAACAAATTCATCTAGCCGTTTCCTCAAATTCAATGAAATAAAGATTACAACAATAAAAACCTGACATGACTCCTCATACCGTAAGGTAAGACGTATTCTACGTCAAAAGGCTCTAACAAAGTCTGGGAACATATTATTGAAATTATTATTATCATGACACTTTGTTTGACCCCCATAGTGACGCCCATAGTTATCATAATACACTAGGAGACTTGAATGGCCAAGAGGGGAATATATATACCCTCGTATAAAAATGTTTGACTTTCCCGGAAGTGTTTTCAGTACACCCTAACACACTGGGTTTCGTTTTTAAGAATCATGTTCTTTATTCACCGTGAATGTAAACTTTAGCATTTTTGAGGCAAATAAACATTCGTTTACAACGAAAGACATGAATTTACTATCCAACATTCCTTATTGTGCGAGTGGTATTAATTGTTGCAGTCTGCCATGAGACTAACTGGGAAAGTGTCGCTTAAAATTCATGTGTGAACTTTAAAATTCCTAACATAGTTTCCTAATGGTAACGTAAATAGGAAATATGATTTCATGCGTCATAAAAACGCCAGTCTAAGCCCGACATGACATTCCTTTTTTCTGGTCACATTCTTTCACTGACCAATCAGTGTATGTAAGAACTAGACTAAAAAAACTAAACAGCCCACTGGTTGTGGGAAGGTCTCCCGAATCCCTTAATGAGATATAATGGGAAAGCGTTTTTTATTATTTCGCAGTCTTTCTCAGGTTTTAAATTACCCCTAACCTAATGTAAAGAATGGCCTTCCTAAATTTCATATTCAGATTTTATTAATCATCAATGTCACGCAAAGATTTAACAGAAGAGCAGACATCATATCTATTTGAACCGAATAGTTTACATGTAGGGCTTATTCAAAAAAGTTTCTGATTTTATCGGGTCTTATTGTTTAAGAAGCCTAAATTCTGTCGCTATTATATGACTCGTTGCAAATAATATAAAAACCTATATAATAAATCTATCATGCTGTTTATTTAACAACACCCATTCCATGCTGTTTAAGCCATTGATGGTGGCTTGTGTCTGTCAAAAGTTCTCAACATTTTTAGTCTTAAGGCACAGATTCAATATATCTTATCGGTGTTAAAAAATTCGTACAATCACCAGCAAAAAAAAAAAAAAGAATGACAGTCGCATTAAGTAGCTGTTTATTTTGCATTTTTACTCTGATTTTATCTTAAATCTTCTTTATTTTAGTTTTTCGTAGCCCTAATGATGTCGTTGGTTTTCTTCTTTTTTACTTTTGCTACCCATATAGAATACAGAAAAATATATGTATGTATATACAGGGTGATTCAGGAAGTTCCGGACAAATTTCTACAGCGTATGCCTTGGCTCATTTCATAAAGAAAAGTCCACTAGGACCATGTCCGAAAATGCAAGGGTGCGAAAGGGCAGCGGGTTTAAAATTTTTGGGATTGGTGGTCGGAGGGTAGTAGGGTAAAGTTGCTAACTTCTGAGCCAGTGGTCGGCCTTTTTTTTGGGCTTGTTGGAAAGGTCTTTAAGAGGGCTTTCAGAATTACAGAGCTTTCGAAAAAAAATGGGAAAAAAATGCACCTCAATTTTCTCAGCCATATGGCAGGTATCTCATGTTTTTTTTCTGTTGAAAGATAGTCATACCTCTTACCTTTCCGAAATGACCTAATCGAAGCCCAGAGGTCTTACCGTTCCAAAGTTATGACCATTTTACTGAAATGCAAAAATGTTTGTTTTTGTTTTTGGAAGCGAAATAACAGCACACATTTATTTGTTTTTGTAAATTAACACGTTTAAGATATTATTTTATTGAAATTTTTGGCTGAAGAATTAAACACATAAGGAAAAAAAAAACATTTGATGTTAAAGGAAGTTTTCAATGTGGTTCCCATTTTCTACTAAACACAATTGCAGCCGTTTTCCAACAACAAGCTTTATAAAAAATCCGACCACGTTCTCAGAAGTTAGCACCTTTACCCTACTACCCTCCGAGCACCAATCCGAAAATGTTGAACCCGCTGCCATTTTGCAACCCTTGCATTCTCGGACATGGTCCTAGTGGAATTTTCTTCATGAAATGAGCCAAGGAATACGCTGGAGAAATTTGTCCGGAACTTCCTGAATCACCCTGTATTAGGCTCATTTAAAACGTATTACAAAGATAATCTGAAACGACTCTTGCCCCTTACGAAAATGTTAAACTAAAAGACTTAAAATATACATATATATATGTATATCAAAGATTTTTGCGTGTTATACTATACAAATAAATATTTGAAAAAGGATACAACACAACAATGTGTCCAAATTTGGGATTTATATATTGTTAGCTAAAATGCAAAGAGGTGTAACTAACCAAAAATTCAAAATCTAGTTTTTGATTGATTGTTATGACTGCCATTAAACTAGATGTCTTGACAAAAGTTTACAACTTCTTCGATCAAAAATCTGTCTGTGTGTTTAAAGTGAAATTAGAAAAAACTTCGTTAAAAATATTTATAGTTTTAATTTTACAAAGTTTTTTGTTTCTCCTGCAAAATTATATTTTTCTTTAGTTACGCCTTTTTGCATTTTAGCTAACGATATACTAAGATGTCACTAGGGAAAGAGGCAAATGCAAGACTTAACTGTGGACATACCGGCTTAGGTAGCAAAATACGACAGATCCACAACAAAACAGCTAAATCAGATGAGTATTTTATAAATGTATATGTAGATGTAAAAGTGAACTACTCTACCCGCAATGTAATTTTACCCACAAATAGAAACTCATGTAATCATATAATAAAGTGAATACAGAAAGAGACCTTTCCACAAAGTGACACCATCAAACAACATATACTTTTATAAATACACACCCATCCACAACAATTGACTCTCACTAACAACTTAGCCATACAGGATGTGTCATCATGGATCTTGCATGTTTATTTTATTCTCAAGCTCATACATTCAGTCACAAAGGCCAGTTAGGGAAGCACGTTAAGCAGCTTATATGTTCTAAATTCAGTTTTATGTTTCAACTTTAAAAAGATTGATACTTATTTACGAATTATCCTTTTGTGCTTTGTTTTATTTATCCCTAGTTAACCGAGGTTCTTTTTAGGCGTAGCGTTATTTTGTTCGCAGAGTAAAAAAAACTAAAGAGCAACCACGTTCGACAACTTTGAAAGTACAAAGACGAATGAATATTTTTATTTCTGTATTAATAAATAATAAAGTACACAAAGCAAAGAACACTAAATAACAATAATTTTGTAAACAGCAAATGGTGTAATGCAAAGTGAATAATTCTGAATAAACTGCATTTTAACATCATTTCGCCCAAAACTTTTCGGCCATATCACAAATGTGCATATCAAAATACAACGCAGGGTTGGGGATACTACGAAATATAAAAAAAATATTTCGTTTCTAAAAAATTCCAATGTCACTACGTCCAAACTGTTCAGGTGACACAGTGGCAATAAGTTTGTAGTGAAAGTATTCTCGAGCATGTATTGAGATAAGTTTGTAGTGAAAGTATTCTCGAGCATATGTGAAATGGAGAGGTTCGGGGAAATCCATATTTTGGGAGTTATGGGCCTCTATATTTGGAATATACGGGGGTTTTGTTGTCGCACGATTATTTGGTTTTCGAGTCAGGCGGGGGAACAACATTTTCGTTTTTAATGAATTTTGGCTCAATTAGAACACAAATCCTTAAAAAAATTGAGAAAAATCAAGACGGAACATTTTCAGGTTGTGGGTCCGCCATCTAATGTTTTTTTTTCAACTAGTGCTTATTTCGTGAATGTTAACACTTAGGTCATGTCTGATTTGACAGATAATTAGTTTTATTCTTCCGCTGAACGAATATGGTTGTGAATACGCTTGAACAACGCTGGGAAATATTGCGACATTACTTTGAAAATCATGGTAATGTTGCAGAATGTGTGCTAAGTAGGCCTGCGATCGACTTACAGAAGATGCCGATTTTGCCAAAAAAATCTTCTTTTCAGATGAAGCTCATTTTGATCCTGGCGGGTATGTAAACAAGCAAAATTGTCGCATTTGGGCCACAGAAAACCCGCACGCATACATTGAAAAGCCGATGCACCCAAATCGAGTCACTGTTTGGTGCGGATTTTGGTCCAGAGGCATAATTGGGCCATTTTTCTTCGAAAATGAGCAAGAAGTGGCCGTTACAGTCAATGGCGATCGTTATCGAGCCACGTTGAACGAATTTTTGTTCACAAATATTGAAGAGGAGGATATTGGCAACATTTGGTTTCAACAGGACGGCGCTACGTGCCACACTGCCGCAGCTATACTCAATGTTTTGCGCCCTGTTTTTGAAGATCGCATTATCAGCCGCAGAGCTGATGTCGTTTGGCCACCTCGGAGCTGCGATTTGACACCGTTGGACTATTATTTGTGGGGTACCCTCAAAGATAAGTGTTACGCCGACAAGCCAGAGACAATTGACGCTTTAAAGGACAATATTCGAGAAGCCATTGGTGAAATACAGCTGCACACAATCGATAATGTGCTTAAAAATTGGACCGATCGTGTAGGCTACTGCATGGCCAGCTGAGGCATCCATTTGAATGAAATTATTTTCCATTATTAACCGGAAGGATTGTACTTTCAAATAAAAGAAGAAATTTGAGAAAATATTCAGTAGTTTTTTTTATAGCATTTTCAAAAAAAAAAAGTTATTTGGCGGACCCGTTATATAGAATTCAACTGGCTTGTTTATTTAGGTGTTGGAACGAAGTTCCTTATGGTGGCTAAATGAAATGAAACAACTTTTTTTAACTACTTTATTACAACCCATTATGATCAACTATATTGGGTACTTTTGGTTTGGTTTAATTTAAAGGGAAGTTTTCTAGGTGGAGCCTGTTTATTACATATTGTAGTTTGAACCCAATAAAAAGTAAATTTAGAAAAGCCAGTCTTGCACTGACAAATCCATGAAGTACAACACTGAGAATGGAATTACATTTGGCAGCACACTTCCTCTTACACTCGTACTTTTGGTTTGGTTTGTGTCTAGACTAACACATGGCTGAATATTTGGGAAATGGGAAATTTTGGGAAATTTTGTTTAATGGGAAATTTTCTAGGTGGAGCCTGTTAATTACAGTTTATAGTTTGAACCGAATAAAAAGTAAATTTAGAATAGGCAAAGTGAAAGAAGTTAAAAATAACATTTTCGTAAATAAGTGCGTTTTCTTAAAAAAAAGTTAATTTTCTCAAAAAAAAACCTATTCATATTCTTAAACAGATTACCTTTACTTAGCAAAATATTTTATATTAAAGAAGTAGATTTGCTTAAAAAAGTAAATTATATTAAAAAAAGTACCTTTTCTTAAAAAAAGTAATTTTTTAAATAAGTATCTGTTCTTAAAAAATTACATTATAAACAAATTGCCTTTTCCTAAAAAAACTACCTTTGCTTTAAAGAGTACCTTTTTGTAAAACAAAATAGTTTTTCTTGAGCTAAGTACCTACTCTTAAAATTGTACCTGTTCTTTCGTAAAAAAAAAACTTTTCTTAAAAAAAAAGAAAAATACCTTCTCTTACAAAAACTGTATTTTCTTACAAAAATTCATTTTCTTATCCCTTCTGTTACCTTAAGGTCATTTCGTGACCTTTTTATGTTAGTTTTGCTTATATTTCTAAAATGAAACAACATTTTGGGATTTCCGTTTATGAATTCCAGCATTGAGAGAAATCCCTTCGAAAAATTGCACACTGACTTTTTTCGTTTTATAAAAAAGTTGGGAATATCAAAACTAACGTGTGAGCACCATAAGATCATTCAGTGACCATCAGCTGTTTAAAGTGTCAAGCGTTAGTTTCGCACCATTTTCGTCAGTGAATTTTTGTGTTATAGTGTTAAGTGTTAGCTAATAATTCTACAAAGTCTGGAGTAGACACAATTGACCAGCCAGCCAGTAGAAACATATAGTTACTTGCAAGAGACAAACTAATCGCTCGCCCGTGGCTGTTTTCTGGAATATAGTGGTTCTCTAGGCACTAAATGCCTACGTTTTATGGACAGAAATCCACCCTCATTGGAACGAGTCAAAAACATATAAACGTAGGGTTTTTCTCGAAAATTTTGGTTTAGACCTTGTTCAGTGAGAAATCGCTCGTAGAAAACGCTTACCAAAGAATCAGTCATCAGCTGATATTGTGAGAAATGTCCGAACAGAAGCAGAACAGCCAAGCACTTCGGCGGGCATTGCTCCAAAAAGGAGAAAAGCAAGTCAAAGAGCTACCTGCGCAGTTTGCCCGAGCTCTATTTGCCGTAAAACATACGAGCACTGCACTATTTGCAAGAAACCTACCTGTGTGTCCTCAACAACGGACAACGGTAACAGTTTCTGCATCCTATTGCCTTGAACATACGCAATAAATAAAACAAGTGTACAACCAGTTCTCTTTATTTATAATTAATTACACTAAGAAGTGTTAAAAACAAACTAAAATTATAATCATTAAAGCTCAGAAATGTTAAAATCAAACATAAATTATAGGCAATAAAACTGACAAATATTAAAAACACTAAAATTATAAGGTTTTTTTATACGATACACTAACAAAACACTGACCAGGTCATTCCGTGACCTTAACATCATATGTGTGATTTTTTATTAATATAACAGAGGGTTAAAAGTACCCTTTCTCAAAAATAAAATAATACCTTTTCTTTTCTTTTCTTGAAATAAGTAGCCTTCCTGAAAATAAGTAAATTTTCTTAAACAAATAACCGTATCCTAAACAAGTAAAAGTGTTAAATTCGGCTGTGCCGAATCTTTGATAACCAGCAAAATATTAAATTTTAAAAAGGACCTTTTTTAAGAAAAAGAAAAAAACAAGCTGGGGCGAGAGTTGAACCAACAACCCTCAGACTCCAACGCGCAACCCTTTACCCATCAGGCCACAGCGACCTTAGGTGGAGTGTAACAGAATTCATATAAATGTATGAACACATGAAAGTACATCTAAACATTCTAAAGTACTTACCTATTGTAAAGAACAACAAAGATTTTCAACATGGAAATTCACCACACGGCAAAATGAGTAGTTCAGTATAAAACTACAAAAATTAGTGTGAAAATTTTATGATTTTTTTTACGTTTTCAATCATAAAATTTTTTCCAATAGACCAATTTCGACGAGTTTCAATACCAAACTGCTCAGGAATACGTGGAACATTCTGGCCAAAAACCTAACCGCGTTATCGCCGATTGAAGTCGTGAGAATGTTTTCAACAGACGGACAGACGGACATGGCTATATCGACTCCGGTTGTTATAAAGATCAAGAATATATTTACTTTATGGGGTTGCAAAGCCTTATTTCTATATGTTACAATCAGAATGCCAAACTGATATATACCCTCTATCACTTACAGTGGAGGGTATAAAAGAGTACCACTTCTTTAAAAAGCACATGTTCTTAAAAAAAGTATATCTTTGTAAAAAAAATTCATACTCTTAGGCATTTTCTTACATAAAAACATTAACTTTTAATAACAGAAGTGCCTCTCTTCAATGAAAGGATCTTTTCGGAAAAGTATAATACATATTCTTGCAAATATACTTCTTTTTAAAAAAATAAATAAAAAATTTCTTAAAAAGAGTTTATCATTTTACAAAAAGCATCTTCTTAAAGATCCATCTAAATTACAGTATTTTTCAACAGGCGCCTTAGGCGTGTTGGATTTAACTACCCAGCAAAAAACGAGTATACCAAGAAGTAGAATTTGCACCACAACTCCTTGGTAAGATGTAGTGCTAATTTAGGTGCAGAAGTACTTCTTTTAATATTGCGTTGTCCACTGCAGCACTACTTCTTGTTTGACTGTTTCGAAGTGCAGTTTATGCTAAAATTTTTATGCTATATTTCGTCCGCAAACGAGCAACCAAAACCATTATTTCAACAATCTGTAAATCTCTTGTCATTTGAAACTTGGCAAGAAGTGATATGCTATTAAAAAGTTCTGACTTTAAGCAACAACTAGGGTATAACTAATTATTTTATTAATTGTCCTTTTATTAGTACTCCAAAAGCTTCTGTCAACAGGTGAAAAAGACAGGACATGAAAATCAATTTGAAAGAAAGTAAATACAAATTAAATACAAGTAATATATTTAGGCATCTTTGTACTTGTCCACTATCCCTTTAGCTCTTTAATAAATTTCCATCATAATATTCATAATGGATGTGATGCAAATGTAGATTTTTCGAAGCTGTTATTGATCAGCGTCAAAATTGCATAAAATATGCACATAGTGTTGCAGAAGATGTACAAAATTAATAACATCTACTAGAACTACTTCATTTTATTTTTCCTGGGTAGTCAATAATATATAGTGAAAGTAACTTCGTTCCAACCGGGTGTCCCCTAACACCTTAGTAATTTTTAAATTTCTTTTCAATAAATCCAATATTGGACATACAAAAAAAAAAACAATAATTGTTACTGAACAGGTAAAAAAAAATGGTATCCCATAACATCCCATGAAGAGATTGAGGAGAGCTTTTCACAATCAGCGAGATGTGTGCTTTCTAGTTTTTACACTCACTGATTGGGACCTACAGTTTGACACCGATTCCGAACGGTATTTTGAGAAGCATTTTCATGGCTAAGTACTCGATAGTGTCGCCATCACTAAGCGAGGTGACCGTCGTCGAAAGAAATGTAAGGTGGTCTGAGCAGGGATCGAACCCACGTTATCATGTACAAGAGCCGCGTACACTGACCATTGCAACTTCAGGTAGTGGTGATATTTTCGTTATAACAAAAAAAAAAAAGGTGTCCCATAACATCCCATACAGAGATTGGGGAGAGCTTCTCACAATCAGTGAGATGTGCACTTTCTAGTTTTACACTCACTGCTTGGAGCTACAGTTTGACACCGATTCCGAACGGTATTTTGAGAATCATTTTCATGGCTAAGTACTCGATAGTGTCGCCATCACTAAGCGAGGTGACCGCCGTCGAAAGAAATGTAAGGTGGTCTGGGCAGAGATCGAACCCACGTTCTCATGTACAAGAGCCGCGCACACTAACCATTGAAACTTCAGGTAGTGGTGATATATTCGTTATGAAAAAAAAAAAAAATGGTGAACTACCACTATTTGTAAGTTTGGCTCTGCGTTGTGTCATTTGCCTTTGTCTTGCAACCCTAGGTCGTAGCCTTCGAACCAAGCCCGCTAGTGCAATGGGTTGAGTTCGCAGGGCATCCGATATTGCATCAAGCATTTCAGCTTGTTATTGCTGGCATTTTGTGCGGATAATTGTAGTACAAGGTTTATACCATCTCGGGTCTAGAGACAGCGGTGCTATTGGATGGGTATTGAGGTCCACCACTACTCCTAGGAGCATTGTCTGCATCTCTTATTGAGTGAGCGACGCGTTGTCCATGGCTCGAAGAAGCAGTTACTTCGCCCGCTTTCCACAGTCCTCCGAAGTGAAGAGCTTTCGACGGTGTGAAGACGAAGTCGACTTTGGTTAATACTAAGGCAAAAAACAGTTGCGGAGCTCTCACCCTGTCAGCGGGTATACCGCCCATTACTTGGGTCGTCAGCTTGGGTTTATAGCGAAAGCAGTAAACACATTTTCGTACTATTCCAGAAATATACACTCTCGATTCTAAAGCTTATCGTTTTCTCAATTCACTTCCAAAACTTTGCCAACCCAAGTGTCGGTAGAGATTTTGTCAGGAGTAGGGCGACTTAAGACTTTAGAGCCGTAGGTAGCCGACAACAATTTCCATCTGAATCATTGCTTCTACTATAAGTTCTGCACCAATACGCTAGAATTGAGACATCAACAAATCCATGTATTTGAATATTTCCTGTTGAAATTGTGTGAAAGAATCTCGGGACTTTTATTGCATCAATGTTGGATAAATTACTCTTAGCATTTTCGAATGTAGTCTACAGTCTCATGGGCATTGATTCATCCCAGTCGAGTGTTTGAATCCAAAGCTCCTGTAATAAAATTTGCGATTTTATGATAATCGGGCGCAAAAGTGCGAGAGGATCAAACAGTCGAGATGAAACAGACAAAATATTTCGCTTTCAAATCGTGAACATATTTATCCAAATGAAGCCTTCGAAACCCAGTGTAAGCCTAAAGCGTTAGCTGAATCGAAATAATTTTCTAACAGGTTTTCAGAATGATTTGGGAACCATTAGGTCAGTCTGAAACCTGTCGAGTCTAAGATTTCGGTTACCTGGTCTCGAAGAGTCAAAAGATCATCGATACTATTGGCACCGGTAAACAAATCATCCACATAAAAATTACTGCAAATAATATTTTCCCTAATTTGCAAAGTGTTAGCACATATGTAGGTGGCTAAGATATGTAAGACATGTGATCGCCAAAAATAGTGCTGAAGATGTGCCGTACATATCGGTGTTCAAACGAAATTTTTGTAGCAGCTCAGAAGGGGGGTTCCAAAGAATTAATTGAAAATTACTATCATTTCTAAATCTATCATTATCACCAAAGCTTGGCGATACATTTTCGCAATGTAAGCACTGAATACAAATTTATGGAAATGAAACCGAATCTAAGTCAAATATAGTTCTTCTTGCACTGTAGGCCCAACCACTATGAAATCGTTAAGCGAAGTACGTAAAGACGATCGACTCGATGGGTCAAAAACTACACGAAGTTTAGTAGTAGTTCGCTGAGGTCTCAAAACGCACTGATGCGGAATAAATTAGTGTGGTGTTTTTGGAATACTCTTGTCAGTAATGGACATATGACTCAAATCGAGATACTCTTTCATAAAATCCTGATATATTCTCTCATTAATTTGTCCTTTGAAAGTTTGCCCTCAAGCACAGGGAATCGCCTTTTGCCAGCATCGATCTCAATACGTTTGGATCTGATTTCAAAGGAAGTACGACTGGAAGTAAGGAAGGAAGTAAACCGACCTGACGGTTATCGTCGTACCGAACTATTTAATCAATAAATTTAATCAATTAGCCCAGTGACTGATTGCTGTTACCAGTTACAATCCAGTCAGGTATAGTTTTCTGAAGAATCAGAAGACAGGGGTTTGGCTGAATTTGAATCTGTGCAAAACTTAACACTTTTTTAGCTAAAGTCGGTAAAATACTTTGAAATCCACCGACTATTTGTAGTACTACTTATATTTTATAACTTTTGTTAAACCGTACCGAAACTTTTTCTGAACTAATATCTTATTCAAGGTTAATTTACTTTAAATGATTATTTTATCATTCCCAATTCCAAAACCAACCAATTTTTTTTGTATTATATCAACAAATTCATACTCAGTATATATTTTATACTGGTTTGCATAAGGGACTAGAAGTGTCAATCTGAATAGATTATATACATGGTAATACTTTACGATGACATTGCATTGAATACTGAGATAATATCACTCATAATTTCAGTAGCACAATGATTTAAACTATTCATACCACAAGACCCTATAGCAGTACATTTCATGGCTCAAAAGTTCACTCAGGAAATGGGAATGAGAGATGGAAATTAATTAAAACCTTATATGTTCAAAAGAGTGTATTTCGAGGTGTAATTAATGATTTAACGTAAACAAGAACAATGTCAGATGTCACTAAAGAACTACAAACATAAAACAGGGGAGAAAAGGAAACACAGCAGTGCTGTCAGACAAGCACTCACTACTATGCAAGTATACTCTTCGTATTTCCTATTCTAGTTTTGTAACCATAATAGGTATTTAAGGGGGCATTAACAACTCTGGCACACGGAAACTACTAACCGGCAATGCAAACAAGCAGCCACTCAATCTCGAGTTCCCTTGTCATCAACATTCCTTCCGTTGTACATTTAGTTAGGCGTCAACGACAGAAATGGATAGTATTGAGAAAATAATTTCATTTAAACGTGACCTACCTTAAGATACATTTCGCACATAGATTCGTGCAATAGAGTCATGAAAAAGGGAGCCATGATATACTGCACTGCAATTATAGTATATTTATAGTATTATTATAGTATTATAGTATTTATTCATAGTATTATAGTATTTTTCAATTATAGTATTTTTCTTTTGTACCTATTATTAATAAAATGAAACGTTTTTACGTAGCAGAAAGTCACTTAAAGATTTCAGGCACAAAAAAGGAAAAGCTAAAAAAGCTATATATTCATTTCATATATATTAATTTTGGATCTTCTCTTCTATTATGATGAAATTTTCCAAACTTGCATGTACTTTCAAGCGCACAAAACAAGAATCAGTCATTTATTTTTTAAATTTGAAAACAACATTTAGTTGCGGAAATATGAAAGTTTTTGTCACTCTTTTAAAACACCTTCTAACTTTGGTCGGAGTTGAGGAAATGCACCTTTTTTTGTAACTGCTTCCTCAATGATTCTATTAATTAAAATAAAATAATACGATTATTTTTATTTTATTTTTTTCTAAATTAATTAATTAATTGAATCTAAATGTTAAGAAAACATATGCCTTTAATTTTTTCGCCCAGTAGAATCATAATGTTTTATCTACAAATTCTTGCAAAAAAAAAAGGGTTGAATGATAAATTCAAAACAAAAAATAAATATGAATCTAAAATACTTCTAATACTACTTGCCGCGAAATTAAAATTGTTAAGAAGTAGGCTTTGAAAATTATTGTTTTTTATTTCGACAAATAATCCTTAACTGCTCCTCGGTTTGATTTAGAAGTTAATTACGAGCAAAAATAGCAGTCCGACATTCTAAGGAGACAAAAAAATCACATCTACTGCCATTTGATAAGATTTACTTAAAAAAAGACTTCAGAAAGATTCCAAAATATCTGCCGGAAAATTATTCTGATTTGAAGACCTACATCTACATATATATATAATTTCGTAGTATGTCCGGATGTATGTATGTCCTATTCAGTTTCCACAACTTTCTGAAGCCATTTGATGACATAGAAAGCTGAAATTTGGCACACACAAAGAACTTTCTCTTTGGAAGATCGTACCGTAGCCAGATATTTGATTTTCGGTCTTTGGGCGGAGGGGGGAGATCGTTGCTATTGATTTTTGCCCTAAACCTCCCTATATCAAGCCCAACGACAAGTTTTTTACACTCAAGTTCTGAAAATAATGATTCCATTTGATAGATATTTAATTAAATATGAGCAGAATTAATTTTATTAATATATGTAGTGTGCGCGCCTCTTGTACAGAAGATCCTGGGTTCGATCCCTGCTCCAACCACCTTAAAAATTTCTTTCGACGACGGTCACCTCGCTTAGTGACGGTGACACTATCGAGTATATAGCCATGAAAAAGCTTCTCAAAATACCGTTCGGAATCGGTGTAAAGCTGTAGGTCCCAATCAGTGAGTGAAAACTGGAAAGCGCACAGCTCAGTGATTGTGAGAAGTTCTCCCCGGTCCCTTCATGGGATGTAATGGGAAACCATTTATTTTTTATTTTTTTTATGTATGTACATTAGCGTTTCCGTTAGTTATATGGAGTTTTTTTTTTTGATTTCTTATATTCTCTCCCCTTAATTCGGTTCAGTTTTATCTATTATAGTTTTAAAATTACAAAAAAGTTTCAAAGCAATAAGTTGTGTTTTAGGGGGGCGCCCGCCCCTTGAACTTGGCTTTCAAGCCCTTTTATTCAAATGTAATTTGTTTGTTTATGAGTATCGTTTTAAACATACATTTTACAAGAATATGATGTATGCCAATGTTTTAGCCCTTTTAGTCAGCAACATTAGCCTCAAAGAAAGTTTTTTGCTAAAATTAATATTTTAGAAAATAATGAAGAAAATACCCAACAAAACACCAAAAATTGTATATACCAAAATTATATTTAAATGGAAATTATTTGTTCTAAGCACTTTGAGGGGTGGACGCTCCCACTAAAACACAGCTTATCGCTATGAAACTTTTTTGAATTTTTTTTTTACATAAAACTGAACCGATTTGGGGGGAGAGAATAAAGGAAATCAAAAAAAAAATGTACATACAGTAAATATCTTAGCCAAAAAGGCCAACTTTTAGGGGCGGGCGGCCCCCCCCCCCACCCACCAAGACACAACTTATCGCTATGAAATTTTTTGTGTTTTTTTACATAAAACTGAACCGATTTGGGGGGAGAGAATAAAAGAAATCAAAAAAAAAATAACTGCCACGCTAATGTACATGTGTACCCAGTATAGACGTAGAAATACTGATGTCATATACAAAACTGATGTCATATACAAAACTCCGACGGGATTCGAGGTGACTAACCAATGGATAGTACCAGACAACCCTTTTCTAAGCTTTAAATATAATTGCCATATCAATGTGGAGATATGCGCCTCTGTTAAAAGTGTCAAATATCTTTTTAAGTGGCCGTCGGTGGTGCAATGGGTAGTGTGCGCGCCTCTTGTACTTCAGATCCTGGGTTCGATTCCTGCTCTGACCACCTTCAAATTTCTTTCGGCGGCGGTCACCTCGCATAGTGACGGCGACACTATCGAGTATATAGCCATGAAAAAGCTTCTCAAAATACCGTTCGGAATCGGTGTAAAACTGTAGGTCCCAATCAGTGAGTGAAAACTGGAAAGCGTATAGCTCAGTGATTGTGAGAAGTTCTCCCCGGTCTCTTCATGGGATGTAATGGGAAACCATTTATTTATTTATTTATCTTTTTAAGTACGTGTATAAGGGGCATGACTGTGCGAATGTGGAAATTATGGAGCAAGGGTCTTTAATACACGATGAAATCAGGACATTTATAGATACAAGCTATGTAAGCGCTCCAGAAGCTGCTTGGCGAATCTTCGCAAAACCAATGCACGACCAGTCGCATGCAATCATTCGGCTTGCAATACCCTCCACCCTCATGGCATGGTTTCACCTTAATAAAATAAACATGAATGCGCGAAAATTTGACTATACCGAGATACCGGAAAACTATGTATTTAATAAGAAAACCGGTTGGAAAGAGACAAAGAGAGGAGGAAGTAATATAATTGGACGTATGTATACTGCAAGTGTATCTGAAGGTGAGAGGTCCTGCCTCAGGTTGCTGTTGCTTCATATTCCCGGTGCGATAGGCTTCAACGACTTAAAAACAGTCAACGGGATAACATACTCCAGCTTCAAAGAAGCAGCACTAGCCCTTGGTCTCTTACAGGACGATTCTGTTTGGGAGTTGACTCTCGGAGAGGCAATACAAATGAGCATGCCAACTGCACTCAGACAACTTTTTGCTTACATCTGTGTATTTGGAAGTCCTGTGCTTACACAAAAGCTTTGGAATAAATACCTTCAATATTTTGTAGAAGACTTAGCTCACAGTCGCAAATGTCAAACACAGAGCTGCGAGACTTGCGAATATTTTGCTCAGCAAGAAGTGCAAAATATTTTTATTTTACATGGAAAGACATGCGCAGACTTCGGCTTAAAGAAACCTCCTGGAAATCTTCCGAAGGATATACGAAATGTTTTGAATACAACGCAAGAAAAAATAGACCGATCCAGGCTAGAATCTTCCCTAAATATTCAGCAAAAAAGAGCATTTCAAACCGTTATGGACGCAATATATATTCGATAAGTTGCTTCAAATTGTTTCTTTCTTGATAGACCAGGTGGAAGTGGGAAAACATATCTGTACAAAACCATGCTAAGTGTTGTCAGAGGAAAGGGTGATATAGCATTACCAGTTGCATCGACAGGAATTGCAGCAAACCTTTTGAAAGGAGGTCGCACCTATCATTCTCAGTTCAAACTTCCAGTACCGTTAACAGAAACATCAACCTCAAGTATGAGAGCAAATTCAACAGATGCAAAGCAGATAACAAAGGCTAGCCTAATAATTTGGGACGAGGCTACCATGGCGCCTAGCTACGCACTGAATGCTGTAGATTAGTTCCGAAAAACGTTGATGAAAAATAACCACCGGTTTGGAGGCAAAGTTTTACTACTTGGGGGAGATTTTCGCCAATGTCTGCCTGTGGTACCGCATGCTCACAGAGTGGCTATAGTTGAATCATGCATAAAATATTCAATTCATTGGTCCAACTTTAGAATTTTACCCCTAAAAGTCAATATTCGTGCCGTCGACAAGCATTACAGAGATTGGCTTTTAAAGATGGGTAATGGGGAACTTAGTTCAGAGTTTGGAGAAGACATTATTGAATTACCAAATGAAATGTTGGCTCAAGACTCGATCGTTAAAAACGTTTTCGGCGAACGATTGAATCCGTCTGACGTTGGCAACTATTCCAAATTTGCTATTCTGTGTCCTAAAAATGATGAAGTATGCCAAATTAATGAGGAAGTGTTAAGTATTTTGGAGGGTGAACGTTATACATTTTTAAGCATTGACACGGTGGAGTGCGACAGCATAGCGGAACGAGAAAATTACCCGGTCGAATTTTTAAACAGCCTGCCACCATCTGGAATGCCCCCTCATAAGTTGCACGTTAAGGTGGGAGCTATTGTCATGTTTTTGCGTAATTTAAATACCAGGAAAGGACTATGCAATTGCACAAGGTTTCAAGTGACAAAACTCTCACAAAATCTTATATACGCAACTATTCTAACAGGCACTGCCAAAGGTAGTCCTGCATTCATTCCCAGGATTGATTTGGCTCCCATAAATCCAGACCTACCATTCATTCTACGTCGGAGGCAGTTCTCCATAAGGTTGACATTTTATATCACTTTAAACAAAACACAAGGGGGATATATTTGTCAAAAACAGTTTTCAGCCATGGACAATTATACGTTGCTTCTCAAGAGTGAGAAACAAAGATGATGTCAAGTTAAAAGTAATATATGCAGATGGAAAACAGGGTATGCTAAAAAAAGTGTTGAAGAAGTATTTTGAATTATGTACTTTAAGCTTTTTGATTTGTGTTGAATTGTATTATTTGTTACATTAATTCATTATACTAAAAACCATTGAAATATAAATTTGTTTTCTAACATATTATAACCATTCATTTATTTATAATGTGAAAGGTTTGTGTGCCTGGCAGGGACAGGCTTTTTAGCTAGTATGTATATAAACATTTACAGTAATTGTCCAAATTATTGGACACAAAAAAAAAACATATGCGTTTCAAGAACAGATGATTGAGTCGAAGCAAAACAGGGACGATGGAGAAGATGCAAATATCGATGATGAATATAGGTGTCAACCGGAAAAACAGCGAGGATGGAGAAGGACAAAACCCAGAAGATGAAGAAGATACTGATGAAAAAACTGCAAATTTTGGGAATATTTCTGCTTAAATAGAAGCTGCAACTTCTTAACTTAACAATTTTTATTGTCTTATTTTTTTTTTAGTTGTTTCGGATGAACCTCCAATTTTTTCCGGAAATTTTTGTAAGGGACCTGAGGAAAAAAAGATCAGTGAGTGTTCGCACTCACGGGCGATGTGTTAACACCTTTCTGTTACACGGTACCTGTTCGATTTCTATGAACATATTAGTAAATATTACATTGGAAAATAAAAAAAGAATAGATTTTGTGTTGAAGGACCTTTTGCTATTGTACTTTCTTTTTTCTTACATCTACTTTAATATTGTTAAAATATATCAAGCAATATTTAGCTCACTGAAATAATTGTGTTTGTTTTGTCGTAAACAGAGCAACGACAAAAAGTATTGAATAGTATAGAGAATTTAGTGCACTCTTTTTCCGCTCCCATGTAGAGAGTCTGAGTAAAAGCGTATAAACGAGTCTTATTCTCTTTATAGAATATTTCAATATAAATGTATCATTTCGACAATGTTATTACATTAAACAATACAAAAAGCGTAAATGTTTCAAAGGGCATCAATGTTTCACATCACAATTATATTTATAATACGTTTTGAATCAGATGATGGTTCAGATGTTTTGCCAGATGTCGCCAGTGCTTTTGAGTCATGCAATTCGTTCCATAAGTTCTCTATACTATGCAATACTCTTTGGCGATGGTGACCTGCTTGTTTGTTCGCTGCCGCGACATCAATACCATCATACTTATTTTCAGGCAGAGACTATTGTGTGTACAACAACCACATATGTGATGCTAACGCTGTGTGTTGTTTGTATGTGGTCATTTTGATATTTTGCCTTACCCGTGCCTATTGGTGTTAACATATCAAAAATATGTACTATATTAGAAAAGTATTCTGTATTTTATGATTCCTATGACGATGCACAAGTCATTGTGACAAATGCCTAAATCATATAGTTCAAACAAGGAGTTTCAGCTTACACTTTTAACAACCATATCTCTACGCTAGTAGCTGTGATCACTGGACTCTCTTTGATATGTAGCTATTAGACTTGGAGTCTCAGCTCATGGTTACTGCAGAAGCTGTGGCTATGACAAGAAGAACAAGAGCGTCGACCATCTCATATGCTACTAACCAGCCTTTGTGTGAGTAGTAAAAACTAATTAGGATCTAATTTCACAGTGGATCTTACAGACATACGAGGGGTTAATCTGAATAAGCTTAGGACCTTTTAACGGAGTACTAATTGGTTCTCCTGGGACCTGTGAACATCTCTTCTTCAGCCATATTCTCGAACATCGGAATGAGGTATTATATGGCTTGCACGTCCCTTATTCATACCACCTCAATTTACAGGTTCAACAACGCGGAGGGCATATGAGGTCCCATGGCATCACAACGATCCTCATTCGACCAAGTGCCTAACCCTAGTCCTAAACTAACCGTAATCTAGTTGCTAACCCAGATCCTATTTGCATATACACTTTAACTAAAAAACTGAACCAAGCGTAGAATAAAAATTCAAAATAAAAAATATAACCAGCATATTTTATGTACAAATTGAAGTTATGTATATTGTGCAACAGATAAAAATTGAAAGAAGCAACACGGATCAATAAATAAAGAACCAATGTAGCAGCTAACGTCGACATAAAAATGTTTGTAAGAATTTAATTGAACACATAAACCATATGACACCATGGCATCTTTTCTGAGGTGTTCGAGTACAGAAAACACAAATATTTAATATCATAATATCTACTTTACATAAAATCCACAAGGACAACATTCAAATGCATCTGGATCCCTTGCAAAAGGAAGCAAACGTATAAGATCAATAATTTTAACCATACAGAAAAATATATCATATTTGTTACGTCAAGAGTAATTTATGATATATTAAATAAAAATTGTACTACATACAAAAAAGCATTACATTGCTATAAAACTCCGAGTCTGGAATGAAAATGATGATTACATATTCATGGCTCTTGTTGGGCAATATCTCTACCCGACCTTCCTTCTTCACATTTATTTATGACATATATTTTTCTTAAAATGTATGCGCTCTTGCATAAGAGCTTCTGAGTGTACGAAGCCAGTTATTCTTTATCTTCTTTTTAACCCAAATTGTATTTTTAACTGTTATTTATCGGAACTGCAGTTTTGTTCAAAATCAACTACCTATCATCCTGAAGCGACGTAATATTGTTGATACTAAATTAACTATTAATCTTGGAATGTTTGTTGATGTCTACCATAAAATTGTGGTCTCTTATATTTCAACTGGTTGACATTTACAGAATCTAGTCTAAAGGCAAAGACGAAGGGATAACTCGAGACTTAATGGCAAACAAACAAAAGCATAAACCACCCATCAGCTCTTAAAGCCGCAATACAGAAATTATTCATCTAGCAGCTGGATATAATATAAATGCACTTTCGAACACATTTTCAGTATAATTTCAATACAGGGGCATTGTGGGAAAGCGAAACTATCTACCTAAGTTTTTATTCCACTAGTTTTGTGGATCATTTTAATGTTTAAAAAAATATGCAAAAGTTAATTTGGGAGAACTTCTGAGAATCAGTGCGCTGGGTGCTCCTTAATTTTTTTATTTTCACTTATTTTCGAAGCTAATTGCTGTCGCCGTCACCAATAAAAATTTCAATAGCTGGAAGAAACAAATGTTATCGGAAAGGACTAGAACCCGCTGTCTCGTATGGGAGAGTAGTGGACGCCAACCATTGACCCCTCAAGCACAGTGGTACCGACTGGTGTTTTGGTAACAAAATTCGCCGATTTCAAAGAAAATATTTCCTCGTAGGCTTTACATAATTCGCAATAGAGACGAAGCCAAAGTTATTGGATACGTAATGTTATTTACGGTAATATGGTAACGGACTTTGGAAAATAGATTATGGCCGTAATGCCTGCAATTAGTGCATCCAATATCGATAGCATCGATTCCGAGATGTCCGGCATTTTCATGGTATCGAAATATCCGAATTGAATTGGCTCAGTATCGATATTCCGATATTGAAATTACATTGTTGTTTTTGCTATTGCAGGCTCGTGGGTTTAAAGTTCCAAAATCAACAACCACAATTTGAATAACGGTGGTGAATTATGAAAACGCCCTTCAAAAGATGGTGAAGTGTGAGCAGACCCTTGTACGGCCTCAAGGAACTCTACTCAGTCTAACGTTAATGGTCTTCGATTAGAAATCGAAGATACTTAAAAGTGGAAGTGCTCACCCAGAACGATTTTTAGAATCTTGCACTAGTCAGAGTTATGGGATCGTGTCCTGCAGAGATGTGCATTGAGCTGATGCAACAAGTGCTGGAGAACTTTGATCTGAATTACCATAGGGTCATTGTGTACATCACAACCACTGACGACAGAGGTGACGGAGGTGTTGTTGACACCACTGCCGACACAGATCATGAGAATTACACCGATGGTGATATAAACGAATTTGGGGGTTTTGAAGTCGTCTTTGCTGAAATGACGACGAAATTAAGCTGGTTAAAGATTTGAAGCCATTAATTGCAAAAATACGCATCATTATCAAGTTATTTCGTCGTTCCGCAACAAAAAACCATGAAACGCTTTGAAAGTACACAACCGATGAATTCGGCCAACCCTTCCCATTGATCATCCTGAACACGAAAATATACTAGCGTGAAGTTAGCCCACCATCGTAGCCCACATATTTCGATGGTGGGCTAACTTCACAGTAGTATATAGTAGTGTGAAGTTGGCCCACCTTCAAATTTTATTGTATTTAAATCAAACCAAGCATATAAATTTCATTGCACTGGTCATTAATAGTGTCATAATGTTCAATATAGACATTGGAGATATCGAAAGGACACAAGGTCCAACCAAGGAGGATATTGGGTTTCTTCGATTTTAAGAACCTAGACCTGTTTCAATGTCCTTGAAATTTTTTATAGTATTTCTACTTGGTATTTGCAACAACATCTCAGAATATTGAAGTGTGAAAATTTTCCAAACTTTTTTTAATTTTCTGAGAAATTTTCATATATATGGAGGATATTGGTTTTCTTCGAGTTTAAGGACCTAGACCTGTTTAAATGTCCTTGAAATTTTTTATAAAATTTCTACTTGGTATTTGCAATAACATATCAGAATATTGAAGTGTGAAAATTTTCCAAACTTTTTTTAATTTTCTGAGAAATTTTCATATATATGGAGGATATTGGTTTTCTTCGAGTTTAAGGACCTAGACCTGTTTAAATGTCCTTGAAATTTTTTATAAAATTTCTACTTGGTATTTGCAACAACATATCAGAATATTGAAGTGTGAAAATTTTCGAAACTTTTTTTAATTTCCTGAAAGTTTTCATATATATGGAGGATATTGGTTTTCTTCGAGTTTAAGGACCTAGACCTGTTTAAATGTCCTTGAAATTTTTTATAAAATTTCTACTTGGTATTTGCAACAACATATCAGAATATTGAAGTGTGAAAATTTTCGAAACTTTTCTTAATTTCCTGAAAGTTTTCATATGTATGAAAGATATTGGGTTTCTTCGATTTTAAGGACCTAGACCTGTTTCAATGTCCTTGGAATTTTTTATAAAATTTCTACTTGATATTTGCAACAACATATGAGAATATCAAAGTTTGAAAATTGTCCAAACTTTTTTTAATTTTCTTAAAGTTTTCATATGTATGGAAGATATTGGGTTTGTTCGATTTTAAGGGCCTAGACCTATTTCAATGTCCTTGAAATTTTTTATAAAATTTCTACTTGGTATTTGCAACAACACATCAGAATATTGAAGTGTGAAAATTTTCCAAACTTTTTTTAATTTTCTGAGAAATTTTCATATATATGGAGGATATTGGTTTTCTTCGAGTTTAAGGACCTAGACCTGTTTCAATGTCCTTGAAATTTTTTGTAAAGTTTCTACTTGGTATTTGCACCAACATATGAGAATATTAAAGTGTGAAAATTTTCCAAACTTTTTTAATTTTCTGAATCTTTTCATATATGGGGATATTGGTTTTCTTCGATTTTAAGGACTTAGTCTGTTTCAATGTCCTTGACATTTTTTATGAATTTTCCGCTTCGAATTTCCAACAACATACGTGAATATTAAGTGTGAAAATTTTCCAATTTTTTTTATAATTTTCTGAGAAGCTTTCATATACATACATATATAGCGGCAATTCGTTTTCACCGATTTTAAGGATATTGTCATGTTTCATAGTCCTTCAATTTTTATTTCCAAATTTTCTAGTAATAGTAAAACCATATAAAGAAATGAAAAATCTTTTTTAACTTTTGCGAACTTATTCTGAAACGTACATTAATTATTTTAACTTTTCATCCTTTTTAAGGATCTCTTCACATATCAATGTCCTGAATTTTAGATTACACATAACATCCTGAATAAGATAACTAGAATTGACTTTAGAACTATTCCAATCGATTTGGGCTATTTTAACGTTTTACAGAAAAGTGGGCCAGCCATGGTGGGCCAACTTCACTTCGGTCGAAAATCTGATGGAACAGTGTGCATGCAAAGATTGACAAATAATGACACTCGTTTGTCAGCCAACACGACCATAGTGTTCATGATTAACAACTTGGGAACATCACATTTGGCTGTCTGTTCAAAAACATTTAAAAGCATCTTTGGTGACGTGTATCAACGAGGGACGACGGACAATGTTTTCTGGTTTACTTCATTAACTCCACGAAGATTATCAGCGACAGTGATCGAGATTTTCGGCGACACAGCAAATCGTAGATTGTCAATACGCCACTTAGAAAAGCTACAAGGGAGCCAGAGATACATCGTCTGACAATGATTCAGTAGGTAGTTTAGACAGCTTGTCATTGAAGCAGCAACTTGACATGATCACTTGCATTGATATCAAAAATGAGCCCAAATTAAAAACGGGTAATGGTTAGAAGGATGCATAGAAAGCTGTTCGCAGATAAATGACCACTTTCGAAGAGGATGGGATGCGAGGATCGTATCTTCGTGGGGCCTACAAATATTTGAAAACATCTAAACCATCCAGTGTCGAATATAAAAGGGCATTCTCCGCCAGTGGAAATTTTGTCACAAAACTGCGTTCATCTTTAGAAGACAAATCTTTAAATGCCTTATGTTTTCTGCGAGGATAAAAAAAATGACTAAAACACTAAATAATCGTACTTAATCTAACTTTTGGCAATTTTTAATGTTCTAACATCTATAGGCGTGCGAAGGGCCTAAACTCACAAAGTGAACACAGTTTGTCCGACTGCGATCACAGATTGTTGGCGTTAAATTCCTCCGTAACGGCGGGACCGATTTGTATGAAATTTTGTGTGCATATTGGGCAGGTCTCAGAATCGTCCAACATCTCTTTTTCATATCCCTAAATGATAAGGTGACCCACCCCTATATAGAACACATATTTGTCCGACTTCTAAACACAGATTGTCAGACTGCGAAAAAAAACACACACTGATCTAGCGGCAGCGAGTAGTTGTCTTATGTGGGTGCGGAGCACTCTCAGAGCAAAGACAATAATGAAGTGGTTATACGTATATTAAATTGAGATAGCAAGAGAGCAACGAAATTTGTGTGAACTTGTGTAGCGTATGTACGAACATAACAATGGTTGTATGCACATGTGTCGGTTGCTTTGCATTCTCTTTGTATTTTTGTGGGAATAAAACAAAAAGTATTAATAATGACACATGTGCTTGCACTGGTCTTTAAATAATTTTAAGTATTAATATTATTTAAATGTAACGTCATCATATGATTGAACGCTGTTTTTCATTTTCAAATGGAACATTTACTAATACGTTCACAGAAATCGAACAGGTACCGTGTAACAAAAAGGTGTTGACACATCGCCCGTGAGTTCGAACACTCATTGAATTTTTTTTAAGAAATAAATGTTTCGTTAATTTAAATTCATATTTTTGTTTATTTATATCTAAAGATATTTTCATTGAAGAAATGAATTTAAAATTATTTTTTACACAAAGTGTATTCAAAACACACTGTAGATTTTTATTCATTTAAAATTATAATATATAACAAACATATAGGTAAGCGTCAGCGCCGCTTGGACATTATTGAGGCAAGTTGGCAAATTTTCCAAATTCATTTTAATTGAAACAATATATAAAATCAAAAAAAAAAAAAAAAGTTAATTTTAATATGTACGTAAATATATGTATATTCAAAGATATTAAAATGAGGAAAAAAAAAGTTTTTACCCATGTATATATGTACGTATATAAATTTGTTGAATTTTCTGCTCGTATTTTTACATAAGAAGAGTTTCTAAACTACTAAATAAATGTTGTTTTAATCTCTTTTTAAAAAGTGAGATTCTATTAATAAATTTTATATCATTAGGGAGAGAGTTATATTCAAAGCTACCAGCATATTTTAGACGTTGTTTTGTGGCTTCTAATCGACATCTAGCGGTTCTAAGATTTATATTATTCCTGGTATTAAATTGGGTTTGATTTCTTTCAAAAGAGATGGTGTGATGACCGATACTATTTACAGATTTGAAAGTATGTAAAAGTAACAGCATTTTATATAAACCAAGCACAGGCAACACATTTGACGAAATATCCCTGTACAATGAGACTGTTGAAAAAGTTAGCGACAAGTTGAATACAGTTTTTAAAGCTTTATTTTGAGTCCTTTGTAATAATTTCAACTCGTCACTTCTTCTAGCTGCGTATATAATAGGTAAGTAATTCAGATGGCTATGAATCAACGACTGGTATAATAACAATTTTGTTCTTTTGTCAAATTTATTTTTAAATTTGTAAAGTAGTCCCAATACTGGAGTCATCTTGTTTTTAAGTTGTTGAATATGCAAGTCCCAAGAGAGGTTGCTTTGAAGGTAAATACCAAGATACTTTATCGAATCACTTTTAACAATTTCTTTTCCATCAACATAAATACTGAAATTTCTATTATTTATCAAATATGGCCGAAACCTTAACAATTTAGTTATTTCAGCATTCAAAACAAGCTCATTTAATCTCATAAATTCGCTTAGAAATGAGGCATCTCTTACCATATATGTTTTCAAATAAGCATCGTATTTATAGGAATTAAAAAATACCTATGTCATCAGCGTATATGTACAGCTTACCCGACAAACAAAGATTCTGAATATCATTAAGATCTATGGTAATGAGTAATGGTCCTAAAACACTGCCTAGAGGCACACCGTGATCTAACAAACCAGTACTACTTCTACTATTTCCGACTACAACATATTGCTTACGATTTTTCAGATAATTGTCTAATAAACGTAACGCAACATCACACCCGCCGTAATATTTCAACTTTCCAATTAGAATCCCATGATCCACCAAATCAAAAGCCTTAGACAAATCATAGAAGATACCTGTAACTCCAAAAGCACCATTTTCTGACCCCTGACAAATATTGTTAACTACATTGGCTACTGCTTCTTCCGTTCCACATCCTTTCCTAAACCCATACTGAAACCTGCTTAGCAAGTTGTTGTTCTCAAAATAAGACGACAACTGCATATGTAAAATCCTTCCCAATATTTTGTCAATTATAGGAAATAAAGCCACCGCCCGAAATTCCCTTAAGTCAGTTGTATTTTTCTTCTTAGGTATTGGTACAACTTTGGCAATTTCCAATCTTTCCGGATATGTAGAAGCATCCAACATACTGTTAAATATTTTTGAAAGATATATAGATACGCTATCTCGACACTCAAATATCATTCTTGGCGATATACCATCATATCCGCAGCCTTTACATAAGTCTAAACCTAAAATAATTTCACTAACCTCTGAAGCAGTTACATCTGAAAAACTGAAGGTGTTTCCACAATGATTCAATATTCGGAAAGCATTAAAATGGTCTCCAGGCTCGCTCTAAATTTGATTTCTCAAATCATTTGGACTTTCAAGGAAATACCGATTGAATAATCGGTATTTAACATCATCATTATCTACAATTACACCGTTGGAGTCCTGTATCTTAATTTGAGTGTTATTCTTCCTCCCAAGGCTTTCATCCAAAAAGTGCCAGGTCTTTTTAATATCAGTATGACAATTTTACAAATGTAGAAGTATTCATCGATTTTCTAGATGCATTCCGTATCACATTACTTAATGTTTTCAATCTACACTCTAAATCCTTATCTTCTCTTTTCTTTCTCCTTTTTAAACGGCTATTTTTATATATTATAAGAGCTTCTAGGTTTCCGTTAACCCATGGAGTCACCTCATTATTCACAGACTTACTATAAACCTTTTCTCTAGTTGCATTTTGCGATCCTCTAAAAATAGCTTCCATTAAATGTAAGAGATCAGTTGATGGATTACCTGTTTCCCTTAAGATTCGTAAATTATCCATGAGAATATCCCTTGCCATTTCATAGTTACAATATTTACGAATAATTTCTCGAAATTCTGGACTACTACTTTCGCTTTTAAGTTTACACGAAACTATGTGATGATCTGTTAAATGAGACTCTAAGGTATCTATGAACAGATTATTTCCTATACTGCTATAAACGTTATCAATGCAGGTACCAGATTCCGGACGCGTTATTAGAAAATGACAATTCATGTAATTAAAACTCATTAGTAGATTACCTATGGTGTTTGATGAAGCTTGATTGAGAAAATCAATATTGGAATCCCCTACAATAATACTTGGGTTTCTACCACAGTTGCTTAACAATTCTTCTAAGAAATTTTAAAAATTCGTAACATCGCATTTCTGTGATCTATAAAATGATGATAACATCAAAGGCTTTCCATTTAGTTTATGATTATTCATTGATATACTAGTTATATATTCTAGAAAATTCTGGCTTCTACACATTTCTACGTTAAATTGGTAACAATCTCGGATGTGAAGCGATGTTCCACCATCACTATCAGATCTGCAATAATGTACCACATTGTAGCCAGGAATACTATAAATTTGCAAAATGTTTGAACAAAACCACGTCTCCTGAACTGCTATAATACTTGGTAGAGTTTGAAATTTAGAAATCATCGCTTTGAAATTATTGAATTTCTCCACAGAAGAAATACTTCTCATGTTTACAGAAATAATATTGAAAACAGTGTATTTTATTTTCTTCAAAAAGTTATTAAATGTTTCAAAATTAGAAAAATGTTGATTACTCGTAAAAAAAAGAAATTAATTGATTAAATTTTAACAAAAAGAAAAAGAACATATTAAAAAAAAGAAATTAATTGATTAAATTTTAACAAAAAGAAAAAGAACATATTAAAAAAAATCAATGAGTGTTCGAACTCACGGATGATGTGTTAACACCTTTTTGCTACACGGTACCTTTTCGATTTCTATCAACACATTAGAAAATGTTACATTAGAAAATAAAAAATAATAGTTTTTTTTGTATACACCGGCCAATGCTGAACATCAAATGACTCGCCAAATGACAGCCAAACACACAACATCACACATACTTTGTACGAATTAGCTGACGTATTAGTGTGTCACCATAACGTCGACTGCGCAAGCCAGTGAAATTTTTCGTGGCTATGCTTTATATCTCCGTTCAACAACAGCAACAGACACATGAACATACATACATTATTATGTTAACACATACGCTATGGACAGAATTTCGTTTGCCTCACCCCTGCCACACCACTCTTTCATTGATCTCTTGCTCGCTCATTTTTGTTTAACACGTCATTTTTCTCTTTCGCTGTCGCAGAAAATCTGGTTTTAGCAGCAGCATAAAATCTGGTTTTAGCAGCAGCAGAAAACCTGTCTGTGTGTTGTTTGCATGTGTTGACTTTGAGAGATTTAGTCCCTATACGCCGCTATAGATGTTAACAAATCAAAAAATACTTTTAATTTATAATGGTGATAAAAAAGATTGTCGTTCGTCATCGTCATCGTCATCTTCACCAATATTTGTATTTCGAGCGACAGGCAATAAGTTCGAGCTGCGCCTCTGAAATTTGATTGTTGTAGCTTCCATCAGTAACTCATCAACGTCTTCTTCACTCTTATCAATCGTGGTTTCGAAATTTCATTTCGCTTTGCATAGACTTTCCCGCCATAAGTATAAACCGACTGGTAACCAACAGTTTTTAATGTTTTTGCATGTTTGAAAACATTTAGCGTTTCCTTACTAAGATAATTGTTTATATATATAGATTTCGTTTCTCCTTTTTCTTAAAGTTTCTTATTTAATTGCATAACATTTGGTTTTGATTTATTTGATTCAAATTTTACGACCATTGTTTGTTTTTGATTTTTATATCCATCATTTCCTCCCTTAAAAAAGTAAACGTCTTCAACTTCACTTTCATTTAAATTCAAGCCGGCACTACTAGTTATTTCCAACAATTTATCAATAGGTTTAACACCTTCATTTATTAAAGACATTTAATATCGATGTTAATATCGGAATCTCGGAATTAAAATTTTTCGATATCGGAATTGAAAAACCTGTCCGACATTGGAAAGACAAAATTTGTTGAATGAAATGTTCCTTAAAATTGTGGCCCAATGTTACTTTTCTCATAAATTAGCTACAGGTGATATTTCTTAGCCGATTATAATTTTTTCCCCATTATAATAAGGAACAAATTTCCAGCAAATGACATTAATTCGGTTCCAGTAAAATTTTCTATTTTAATTTAAAATATAGGTTTCATTTCTTTTCATTTTATTTATTTAAGCTGTATCTCTATTAATAGACATATATTTTTTTATCAAAAAGATTTTCAAAATGGTTTCTTGTTGTTCCCGGCAAACCGTACAGCTATTCCAGATCTGGCCAGAGGTTTTCATCAGCGGTTTTTTGCATTGATTCTATTGAAAAATTCATCAAATTAAATGCAACCACATTCTCACTACACACCACTGCGTGCATTTCTGTACCCTTCTAAAATGTTATTTTAACAGGAGGACTTTTAGTACCAAATCTCTTTAAGGCAACATTTGGAAAAATAAGATTTGTAAATACAAATTAATGCATTGCAAAATATTTTGTTTGCTTGGCTGAAGTCGTGGAATGACTTGCATTTCGGATTTCAGTTTCCATTTCCACCCATTTTTTTCAACATCGGCTTCCGTACATCTCCATGGAATTTGCAAATAAATACAGCCATCGTTTTAGTTTCATTAATTTTGGCTTCATCTCTACAGTTAACTGAAATGCTGTTTTGTTAAATCGGTATCAAAGGATATATTACTCATTCAGTCAAGTCTGCAATAGAAATGATTGTTAGTAATCGGGGAATAAATGCTGGCTGTTGCAATTTTTAGCACAAAAACTCTCTTTGGAACCCCACTGTGAAGGTCACCGAAGTTCCCGATAAGCAAATCAAAAGGCATGGTCTACATTTGGAGAAAATCTATTCTTCCATCAGGGAATATAACAAGCGAAATATGTAGCTAGCTGTATGTAGTTGTATTATAGTATTATTACATACCTAGATTATAGTATTATTCAATTTTTACTCTTCGTGGTGAGGTCGGTGTGATAGACAGCTGTACGATTCACACAAGTCGTTTTGGTGAAGAAGTGTGCAGATTAAATATATTTTTTTACTCGTTTCTTACATTTTATTGTCAGTCAATTTGTGTTTTATTTAAGACAATTATTTTAACACTCAAAATAATGTTGTTGTTTTCTTGTTGGTTGTTTTGATTTAAGCCTATTATTAAAGCAACTAACTTCAACATCCAACGTGAATATCACACCAGAGCGAATGTCATAAATTTTTTGAGAGATTTTTACTCTAGATATGAAGTACTCTATGTTTACAAACCTGCAATGCCAATGTTAAACAAATCAGGCCTCCTTGTGTACTCGCTCTAGAGAAAACTTAATAAAACAAAATGCAACAAATAAACATTGTGGATAAATGACGGGTTAAATAACTACCGACAAAATGTAAAATAACACCACCAGTAATCTTCAATGTTTGTGCAGCTTCCGACTTTGTTAAACACAGCAGGTTATACTGTTGATCAAAAACAAAAAAAAAGAAGAGAACCAACTATTCAACTCTCTTTGCTGGTATGCCAAATTCCACTGTAATATTATGCTACTAACTATAGCTACATATTTAAAACTTTAAATCCTCAGAGTCCAACAAATATACTCTTTCTTTATAAAGGGTTTTTCAATAAGAGCGCTACAAAAGTTTTTGATGTGTTACCATCTATCGCGGCGTATAGGGACTAAGTCCATCAAAGTCAAAGATTTTATGCTGCTGCTAAAACCAGATTTTATGCTGCTGCTAAAACTAGATTTTCTGCGACTGTGAAAGAGAATAATGACGTGTTTCACAAAAATGAGCGAGCAAGAGAGCAATGAAAGGGTGGTGTGGCAAGGGTGAGGCAAACGAAATTGTGTCTATAGCGTATGTATTAATATAATAATGTATGTATGTACATGTGTCTGTAGCTGTTGTTGAACGGAGATATAAAGCACAGCCACGCAAAATTTCATTTGCAATCGTCGCTGGCTTGTTGTCAGAGACCATACACTTGACGTAGCCCCACAGGAAATAATATATCGGCGTCAAATCGCACGACCGAGGCGGCCAATCGACTGGGCCATTTCGTGAGGTAACACGTTCACCAAACTTGCTTTCCAATAAATTGATTGTGGCATTCGCTGTGTGGCTTGTGGCGCCGTCCTGTTGCAACCACATGTGCTCCAAGTCTATATTATCCAATTGGGGCCAAAATTATTCGGTTATCATTGAACGGTAGTGATTCGCATTCACAGTAATGTACCAGTCTTGATCATCACGGAAGAAGTACGGCCCAATGACGCCGCCGGCCCATAAACCGCACCAAGCCGTCTTTTTTCGGGATGCAATGATGACTCGTGGATTACGTGTGGATTGCTGTCTGACCAACAACGCATATTTTGCTTATTGACGAAGCCATTCATGATTTTCCGCTCTTAAAGCTGAGGCCACTGGCTCCAAATTTCGGTAGTAAATTTTAATAATTTCGACTCGTTATTGGCTCGAATATCTTTCCATGATGAAATGGGAAACCTTACTGAACAGAAATGTCAAAAGAGCGGGAAAAAATATGGCGTCGTTTGCTGTCCCTATCGATTGTAGCGTCTCTGTTGAAAAACCCTTTATATATCTTCTAGCTAGTGGCTTCCTCTTTTCGTGGATGTCCTTCGTTGTGGGTGGTGCTTTATGGTTGTCACCACTTTCATTAAGTACACTTCCTAACGACAAACTTAAATAAAACATCAACATAAACTATGCAACTATAACTTCAGCCTGACAAAAAAGCGGAAAGTAGAAAGTTTTCGTGGTAGCAGAGACGAACTGCTGAATATGATGAGCCATGTTATTGCTATGCGAATCATCTTCCAATGCTTTATGTATTCAGTAGTAAAACGGCTAACATGATTAGCAAACATTTTATAAAAGAAGATTTTAGAATATAATATATATATATATTAGACCGGTCCTTATTCTTTTTTCGAATTAAACCATTTTATTTATTTTATTTGATCATAAAAATACACAAAAAAAATTTGAGCTTGATTGGACAATTTTTAGCCGTGCCCCCGCCAACAATTGTTTGTCATTCGTGACTATTGTTCTCTCATTCGGAATAGCATTATCTTAGAGCTGTCAAACTAGAGTTTGGTAACCAAAGTTCCAAATCGATTATTGACTAATCGATCAACTATTTTGTTTTCGATTTTTTAATCGATTAATCGGGCATGAAAGTCGATTATATTCGATTAATCGATTATTTTTCTTACCATTTGTACACTATTCACTGTTCATTATGAAATATAAAGTCTTTCTAACAATAGCCACATGTGCTTTTTGCTGAAAATCTGAAAACGAAATTGATTTACCAATCACTATGCTAAATTAACGGTAGTTATCCCAATCGATAGAAAACACTCTTTAATATCCTTTCCACATATAGTCTCCCTCAATATTCCCTCTCTCGCTCTCTCAGATAATTTAGTTTGTTATTTTACTTTGTTAACTTTGCTAAAAATGTGCCCAAAATGTATGCAAAACTCTTTTCATGAGAGTGTTTGAGAGGCAAATGTGACACACACTTTTTTTTGGCGGCCCAGTACTGTCTTGTTGTTGTGTACGCCTGACGAAAATTTGCAAATATGAATCATTTTGTATTGCAACTTTCACACGTGAAGATCGACAAGTTTAGTGACATCGTGAAGTTCAAACAAAAAAAAATTAAAAGAATAATGTCCAAAAGTTCACCTTTAAAAAATTGAACAAATAAATTTTAAAATTAAAAATCCAAAGCGACGACAACCAAAAGACTTCGATCAACTTTAAAAAATTGAACAAATAAATTTTAAAATTAAAAATCCAAAGCGATGACAACCCAAAGACTTCGATCGGATGATGACATTATGTTAATTGGGGTAATTGACCACCAAATTACTGGGGCTAAATTACCAGGAAGAAAACAGGTGCTACAAGTTTTATTTTATAATTTAAGAATAGTTGGCTTAAATTTAAGAGAAAGTTCTAGATTAGTTGTTGCTGAGGTTAGCACGTTTTGGCAAAAAGCACGAATTCCAACACACCATTAAAAACACTGCATTGAGAAGCTGGAAAAATTATACAACGAGTGGAGAGATATTACAAAGCATCATGGTCGAAAAACAGAATGTCAAAACAGGAAAGAAACTGAATTTCAAGATAAATTACATGATTTATTCGACATCGCACACGCAAACGCGTTAGAATTAATTAAAATACAACAAGACAAAGAGTTCTTAAAAAAGCAACGAGAAAAAGGAAGACCGGGTTGTGGGCTAGGAACGGAAAAAATTCTCATGCAGAAAGAAAAGCGAAAGGCAGTCCAGAAAGAACAAGAAAACCAGCGTAGAATAAAAGAAGATGAACGAAAAGAGTTATATGAACAACAGACTCAAACAGGTATGTATATAATTCAGAATTCTATCTTTTAAGAAAATCGGAATTATTGTTGTAAAACAGGTATGATTGACATCGACGACGAAAACGATATTGAAGTTGTAGCAGCAACATCAGCAGGAAATGTATATCCAGGTATATCAGGTATATCCAGAGGTAAAACAAATTTTTTTACACCAAGATAGCATTCAACTTTGGATCACTGATGGTGCTGCAGTTCATATTCTAAGTGGAACTGCGGACGCGTTGGGCTATCATATCGAAGATCTTATACTAAATCGTTCATCAATTCTTCGAGTGCATCAGAAACATCGTGCAACAACAGCACAAACCATTGCAGCAAACTTTGTTGTAAGTACTGTAATGTGTTTGTGTTTCCCTATGCTTCTTTTTTATGTTTTGAGTATAAATTAAGAAACTTAAGTTTTTATTTCCAGATTCCACGCAGTTTTGTTTTGCATTGGGATGGTACAATGTTACCAGAAATTAGTGGCATGGAAAAAGTTGATCGCTTGCCAATCATTATCTCACCTCAAGGTATCGATAAACTACTTGGCATTCCAAAGTTTAAATCTTCAAGTGGAAAAAAAATATCAGATGCCGTGTTTAATTCAATAAAAGAATATGAAATGCTTGATCTAGTTCAAATTATCTGATTCGACACAACTGCTCATAATACAGGTACAAAATGGTGCTGCTGCTCTGCTTGAAGGAAAACTACGTCGCGATTTATTATATTTTCCCTGCAGACACCATATTTGTGAGTTGTTGATCCGTAAAGTGTTTGAAATTAGAGTGGCTACTACAGCCGGTCCAGAAGTGTTTATTTTTAATCGCTTTAGGAAACACTGGTATAATATTGACAAATTAAAGTATAAAAGTTGTTTAGAAGATGAACACATTATTACAGTATTGACTGCTGAAGAACGTGGACCAATTTTAAATTAGTTTCTAGATAACTTAAAACAAGCTCATAGTAGACGGGACTACAAAGAATTATTACAATTAGTTGTCAGTTTTCTTGGTGGTGCGGTGCCGAATTGTAACACGTTTCGTATACCTGGTGCAACTTCTCATGCTCGATGGATGTCAAAATCTATGTATGCACTTAAAATGTATTTGTTTCGTAATGAATTCAATAGAAACAAAACTGTCCCGTGTAAACGCCACGTTACATACCTAACACTTGCGTATGTATTGAAACTGATAGTTTTCTGACCTAGAGGCGCGCGTATAGATGTTAACACATCAATCATGCACCGACAGCAGCAGCACAGGCAATGCAGTAAGCTCAGCACACGCAACAAGGGACGCAGCACACATTACACATGTCGTCTAAAGCGACATTCTGAGAAGAACAAAATTTATAAAGCAACTGCAACAGCCACACCGCCAGTGCTTGCACCTGAAAATTTTGTATCACCAAGGCCGCCAACTCCAGATCGTACTACAGAATTTACAGCAATGAGTGCAGCAAGTGGTGTTACTTATGAAGATCCATTTGATACCGATTATGAGCCCCAACAGGGAAGAGATGGACCACAACTAATAAGACAAATGGAAATGGATTTCATTGTGGCCATATTGGGATTATCGCAGCGACTTGCAATATTTTTGACAGCTTTTTTAAAGCAAAGAAAACTCACACATGCTAATGTTAACTCTACGGCGTACCGCAAACGACAAGCTGAATTTCAGATGCTCTACACTCTAAATGATGACAATTCGTTCGCTTACTGCAACGATATAAAAGCTTTGGTGGTAAAAATGGGAATGAACTACATCGCTAGTGAGTGGAGATTATTTATTGATGGTTCTGTTTCAAGCTTGAAAGCAGTGTTGTTGCATGTGTCGAACCAAAAACCTTCCATTCCGCTAGCAATGGGTATCAACATGAAAGAAAGCTATGAAACATTGAAAGATATAATGGAAAAAATCAAATATTACGAAAATAAATGGAAGATTTGCTGTGATTTGAAGGTCATCAACATTTTGCAAGGGATCATCGATAAGGGCGGCTTCCCAAAATTCTTTTGTTTTCTTTGTAATTGGGATTCACGCTCACCTCTGAGTCAATTCCAATGTAACTCGTGGAGGCCAAGAGGAAGTGTGGTTGAACAAATACAACAACATAGACTGAAGAATGCACCTTTAATTGACAATACTCAAGACATCTTGCTGCCACCGCTCCACATTAAATTGGGAATTGTTAAAAAATCCATCGAAGTGGCCGTTGTAAATTGTCCAAACGCATTCGACTATTTGAAAAGCGTTTTCCCAAAGCGTAGCAATGACAAAATTAAAAAAGGTATTGTAGTAAATTTAAAACGAATTTTTGTTCACCTAATTGTACTATTTACACTATGTTAATGTTTTCTTTTCTGTCTTTATTTTTTGTTTTCATTTAACAGGCGTACTTAATGGCCCTGACATTAGAAAGCCATTCAAGAGCAACTTTGATTCATCGCTTGATGAAAATCATTCAATGGCATGGATTTACCTTCAGCGTGTATGCACCAGAGTCTTGGGTGGGGATCGAGACGCGGAACCGGAAGCAAGAGAATGGGTGAAACAAATGCTGCATTATTTTGAGATAATCGGCGCATCGATGACATTAAAGCTGCATTTTCTTCATTTTCATTTTGACGATTTTATCAAACAACTCCCTACCGAATCCGATGAGCAAGGAGAACGATTTCACCAAACCACAATGCCCATGGAAAAACGATACAAAGGCAAAAACCTCGACGCATTGCTTGCAGAGGTATGTTGGTGGAGTCACAAGATCACCCTGTATGATGTTAATGAAGTATTTGAAGAAGAAAGAGCTGATGATGGAGGGCAGTCTGGAAGCAACGTGCCTGTGGACACCATAATTGCTGAATCAGAGTCAGATTCGGACGATTCGGACGACGATTTGGATCCACAACTTAAGAGAGCGCGATTTGCAAGTCCAGGGCCATCAACATTATAAACATAATACGAATACTTTTCTTTAATATTTTTGCAATAGATAGCGTAGTATCTCAATGTTGAAGTAAATAAAAAACAAATGAAATTAAAAAACGGTGTTAAGAATAATTCCCAGGAATATATGTTCTAGAAATTTGTTTATTGAGATCTTAGGTAAATTTTTGTAGTTGATTGTTTCCTTGAATTTTGAACGGTTTGCTACCTATGGACCTGAACACGGGAAAAAGGTAAAAAAAATCGATTTTTTTTAAGTTTTTTGCGATTTTGATCTGGAAAGTGAAGTTTTTTTGATTTTATATGTTCGCAATTGTTGTTCTTTATGACAAGAGCTACAACTTTGCCTCAGAGAGTAAATCGAAATTCTGAACGGTTTGCAAGGTATGAGCCTGAGAATATGATCACATTTTTACGAAAATGATACCGAGGCCCCAAATCTTTGGCGGCCCATAAAAAAAAGTGCATGACTTTGGGAAAAATTGGGAAACACGGGTCTTTTTTTTTTAGTCTTTTATCACGTAGTGGTGTCCGTATATGGTTATTTTGCCATGACTTAAAAAATTACACACAGTGATATTAAAGTCTTGTTTATAAGACTGTACACATTTTAAGTGCCTTAACATAGATCATATTTGGTCATAATGACATTGTTGGCAAAAAAGGCGAGGTCAAAAATCAAAACTTTTAAATTGTTCCTCAATGGATTAATAAAATTTAATTTTTCTTAAGCCATTAGCAGGGCATTTCCGAGTGCTTTCCCATCGATACACATACTGAACTAATCGGATTACTGATGCGAGAGATATCCCATACTTTACGTCGCACCTTTGGAGGCCCATTTCTCGGGAACCGTGGACAGGGACGGGAACAGAATATATTGTTAGACTCAGCGTAAGTATTTTTAACGGTTTGTTTGTTTTTGTACCGATCACAGAATTGTCGGTAAAATAGACCTATGCCCGGTTTAGGACAAACCAAAAAATCCAATGAGTGTTCGAACTCACGGGCGGGATGTTAACACCTTTTTGTTACACGATACCTGTTCGATTTCTATGAACACATTAGTAAATGTTACATTGGAACATAAAAAACAGCGTTCAATCATATGATGACGTTACATTTAAATAATATTAATACTTAACATTATTTAAAGACCAGTGTCAATGTTGTCTTGGTTAATACTTTTTGTTTTATTCTCACAAAAAACAAGGAGAATGCAATGCAACAGACACATTTACACACATACATACATTGCTATGTTCGTACCTACGCTACACAAGTTCACACAATTTTCGTTGCTCTCTTGCTATATCATTTTTATATACGTATAACCACGTAATTATTCTCTTTGCTCTGAGAGTGATCCGCACCCACACAAGACAACTATTCGCTGCCGCTACATCAAGTGTGTGTTTTTTGGCGTAGAATACGTCTTACCTTACGGTATAGGGAGTCATGTCAGATTGTTATTGTTGTAATCTTTATTTCATTGATTATGAGGAAACGGCGAGATAACTTTTTTTAAAAATTTTTTTGTAGGTAAATTAAGATGTTATCTTTCGTTTGATATACATTTCATATTGGTTGATATCTTCCTAATATATAAATTTCTCAAATGAAAATTGTTTAAACACATACACTCAAACATACGTGTGGTGTTTGGTTGAGTGTTTGAGTTTGTAGCGTGAACACAAACTATGCTGCTGTTTCAGTGTGGACACAAACCTTCAGCTGTTGTTTTGATTGATGAAATATTGAAATTTCGTATATTTACTTATGTATTTAAGTGAAACAAAATGTTAAATGTGAATTTGAATTTAACATGGATGTTATTGCTTATGTTATTTATCATTTATTGTTATATATGTTTTCTGTCTTAAGGGCCGTGTCTCTGACACAGCCTGCAGGGACAGTGCGTGGCCGGAGGCCTCGGACAACTGTCTGCTGTTTTTCTCGCAGTCTGACAGTCTGTGTTTCGCAGTCGGACAAAAATCTGTGTTCTATATAGGGGTGGGTTACTCTTATCATTTCGGGGTATGAAAAATAGATGTTGGATGATTCTGTGACCTACCCGATATGCACACAAAATTTCATACTAATTGGTCCAGCCGTTTCGAACGAGTTTAACGCCAAACAATCTGTGATCGCAGTCGGACAAACTGGATGTGTTCACTTTGTGAGTTTAGTCCCTAGATGTTAACACATAAAAAACAATTATTTCAGTTAGCTAAATATTGCTTTATTTATTTTACTAATATTATATCTAATGTTAAAGCAGATATAAGAAAAATAAAGTCCAATAGATAAAGAGCCTTCAGCACATATACTATTCTTTTCCAATTACTATTTACCAATGTAACATTTACTAATGTGTTCATAGAAATCGAATAGGTACCATGTAACAAAAAGGTGTTAGCACATCACCCGTGAGTTCGACTTAGTGGTAGTGGTAGTTGTTGACCCTTCTCTTCCACGAAATGTGCGGCCTCGAGGAAAAGTACTTGAAACCAGATTGGCAAAAGATGGGCAAGTAAGAAGTGCGAAGGTACTAACAGCGCACGGAATCTTAGAAAGGCCTGTAGTGAAGCTTGCAGTTTTGGACGTGTCTTCCCATGAAGAGTATGCCAGCGAAGACCCTTCTTGTCATACTGCGGGGGGTAATGTTGCCGCCACTGGCAAATCTGCATATATTAAGATATGTTCATTTTGTTTAGATTATATTTGTTTAATGATTTGTAAATGTCAAATGAATTTTCGGAGTACTTTTGCGCTTCCCGCGTCTATTACACAGCGCCATTTTTTTTAATTATAAATTGGTACTTAGCTTGGCTAGACGTGGTGACTCTAATTTAATTTAAATTATTTTTATAAATTAAATTTTTATAGAAATTAATATTCTAATGGTTTCCAAAAAGTAAGTTCACTTCGGTTAAACTTTGTGAATACGTTTGGCAACTCTACTCTCGTTTAGTTCGTTTTTTAGTTGTGCTCCGTGAATTTACTTTATTTTCGTATTTTAAAAGTTTAAATAGTGCTTGTTGTGTTAATAGTGCGAAGATAAGTTAAATTACATTACTTGATATAATTGTGTGTTCAGTGCAGTGCTTGTTTATACTGTTTTTGTATTATTGTGTGCAATTGAAATTCTGTTGATCGTGTAAAACACAAACAACAACAATAATATTTGTTTGTCATTGTTGAGAACGTCTAACGTTGTAGTTGTTTGATTTTTGTTTTTCTTTCATTCTCTTTGTTTCGTTATTTGTGTGTCAGAGTTGCCATCTGGTTTTGGGAATTAATATCAAAGGGATAATAAGTTCATACGTTTTTGGGAATTTTGTCGATTTTGGAATTCTGTTTTTAGTATTTGTTTCTTATTTATTTATTTATTTTTATTTATTTTTTTTTTTTTTTTTTTTTTTTTTTTTTACTCTGAATTAATTATGATGATGACTTGCATGAACAAAGACTGTAAGGTTAGATCGGATACCGATACTCTTATTTCGTGTTGGTTGTGTGATGGCTTGATACATGTCAAATGTGTTGGCCTTTATGCAAGAGTGGCGGACAATCTTAGTGATGACAAGGGTCTGCGTTGGTGTTGCGTGGATTGTAGAAAATTGGATGTGGAGTTCTACAAATTTTTCAGGAGCATGAAGTCCGAGTTTTCTGAGATGGAAAAGGAGCTTTCGGCTTTATCTGGTCGATTTTCCAAGTTTATTGGGATGTTTAATAAATATCCGGGATTGGAAAAGAGAGCGGGTTCACCGAAAGCTTCCTCGCCGAAAAGGAAGAAGACGGCTAAGAAGGCCCCTCCATTGTTGGTAATTCCTTCCTCGCCGAATTTAATGGACGTTAATTCTCCAGTTACAGTTTCAAGTCCAATGAAATCTTCTGCCCCTCCTACTTTTGCTGAAGTCGTTTCTGTAGTTACTATAGCTTCCACGGACAGCGATAAGTCGTCTCGAATGTAAGGAATAGATGTTCGAACAAGTATAAAAAATCTGGACTGCTAGCAGACTATGCTAGGTATATTGTTGCTAGGAGTAGATACAACTCTAAATCTCGTGAGAGTTACAGATTATATTTGGATAGGTTGAAGGCTAATTTTAAACGGAACCCCAAATCATTCTTTAGATTTGTTAACTTGAAGCGTAATTCGTCTTCCACACCTTGTAGGATCAAAATGAACGGTATTGAATATTCAGATGAAGAGTCTATTGCTAATTGTTTCGCCGATTTTTTCGCATCTATTTATTCCACCCGAGCCTATGATGTTTCCAAATCATACCCGTACACTGTCCGCTCTACCATTCCGTTTGATGCACCTGTCGTAAATTCTTCGTGGTTGCTAGATAACTTAATCAGCTTGAAAGCCTCGAATAAAGCTGGTCCTGATGGTATCCCGGACTCTATGTTGAAATACTGCTCGAATTCTCTCAGCTTACCGTTGACTCTCTTATTTAACGCTTCGTTGAAGTTCGGCCATTTTCCTGCAAAGTGGAAGAGCTCTTATATAATCCCTCTCCACAAATCTGGTAGTTTAGTAAATGTTGCAAATTATAGGGGAATTGCAAAATTGAGTGCCATTCCTAAACTTTTTGAGAAGTTAGTCACAGAGGTAATTTCTCATCAGGTTTCCTCTATTTTAGATCCATGTCAACATGGCTTTCGGAAGGGTCGTTCCACCGTGACTAATTTGCTTCAGTTTTCCTCTTCTATTATTGACGGCTTTATTAATGGAGATCAAACTGATGTGATTTTTACCGATTTTAGTAAGGCTTTTGATAAAGTTAACCACAATTTGTTATTATATAAATTAGGGGCAATGGGTTTTAATTGCAACATGCTGAATTGGATTAGTTCTTATTTAATGAACAGAGAACAGATGGTATCATTTGGTCGATCATTCTCAAGATCTATTTTTGTGTCATCTGGGGTGCCTCAGGGCAGTCATCTTGGGCCGGTTCTATTTTTGTTATTCATTAACGACTTACCCGCCTCCATAATGCACTCTAAATTGTTAATGTACGCTGATGACGTGAAGATCTATTTTCCTTACAAGGATCCTTGTCAATATGCTTTACTTCAGAGGGATTTGTCTACTTTCCAGACGTGGTGCGAGACCAATTTGATGGAGCTTAATTTTACGAAATGTAAGCATATGCTGTTCTCTAGGTCATCATTATTTTCGGCAAAATACATTTTAGGTGGCAATGTTCTTGAATCGGTGGATTCATTTGTTGATCTTGGTGTTCTCTTGGACAGAAAATTGAATTTCAACTCCCACATAATTACGATGGTGAACAAGGCTTATGGCGTTCTGAACTTTATTAAACGTTGGGCAAAGGAATTTTCAGATCCCTACGTTACGAAAAATCTTTTTACTTCACTAGTCCGCCCTATTCTCGAATATGGATCAGTTGTTTGGGACCCCCAGTACAATTTGTATGTTAATATGATTGAATCGGTCCAGAAACAGTTTCTCATTTTTTGTCTGAGAAATCTTCAATGGAACCCGAACCATAATCTTCCTTCGTATAGCAGTAGACTAGCATTGATCAGATTGCCGACTCTTAGTAGTAGACGTACCATGATAAACTCTATTACAGTTTTGAAGATAATTGATGGATGTATATGTTCTGAATTTCTGTTATCTAAGATTTTCATAAATGTCCCATTGAGGCCCACGAGGTACTATAAACTCGTAAACATCGAGTTTCAGCGTTCGAATTATGCGTCCTTTGATCCAGTTAGGAGAATGTGTCGTGACTTTAATGAGCTATATCAGTTTATTGATTTCACAGGTAGTTGGGAAACGACAAAGTCTAGCATAATTTGTCATTTGAACCGATTGCATTAGTGCTGTATATTCGTTGACGTACATATGTAAATTTAATTTACTTTATCCTTACTATCTGGTCTGATTTATGATTTGGTTTTCGTTTTGCTCGTAATTATTATATATTGAAGTATCTTATGTTAATATCTCGTGATGTGCTTTTATACTTATTTATGTTAGTGTAATACCAACTGGTGAAGAATTTCTGTAGTTGGTTGTAACGTGTGAACTTATAATCCTTGCTCTCCCGTTATAGACCGGTCTATAATGTGTACGCTGTCCTCACGTTATGGGGACGTGGCCCTCTCGGTCGGTAGGGGCGGGTAAGAGTGGCGGCGATGGGTTCGCTCGATTTAAAAAAAAAAAAAAAAAAAAAAAAAAAAAAAAGGCCCCCTGACACAAAGGTTTTGGTTTTTCGAACCACTTAGACCTGCACGTTAATGTGGACAGATATTCTTCCACCCACTTTTTCCAAAAAATGTTGGCGTACTGTTGCGAAAATTGCCAATTTTGTTTTAAAATCACGCCACTATCATTACATGTGGACATTGGCTTAAGTCCACTAGAGCTGCCCACTAGAAAGTGATTAGGCGTCACTGCTTCATCGGTTTCATCATCGACAGGAACATAGGCAAGAGGTCTAGAATGGACAACATTTTCAACCTCGATCAACATACTCAAAAGCAACTCGTCGCCAGGAGTCCTTAATGGCATAATTTTGTATAAAACAGTTTTCAACGAACGTACCAGTCGCTCCCAAGCGACTCCCATATGAGGGGATGAAGGTGGATTAAAATTCCATTTTGTTGTTGTGCTGGTAAAAGTTTTAACAAACTCATTTTTATCGACGTCTGCCAGTGCCTCACGAAGTTCTCTTTCTGCTCCCACAAAACTTGTGCCGTTGTCGCTAAAAAATTCTCGTGGAATACCTCTTCGAGCCATAAAATTACGAATAGCCAATATGCACGAGCTGGTTGTGAGCGAATGTGCAACCTCGATGTGGATGGCTCTAATTGTCATGCATGTAAACAGGCAACCGTATCTTTTTTCTTTATGACGATTTACATTTATCATAATAGGGCCAAAAAATCGACCCCAGTATAAGTAAATGGAGCTTTATACGAAGCTAAACGAGCACGAGGTAATTTTGCCATTTGAGGAACATTGGGTACCGCTTTGTGTATTTTACACCATTGGCATTTTCGAATCAAATATTTACACGTAACACGAAGTCTGGAAATCGAATATTTCTGCCGAAGTTCATTGATTACCGTTTCATGGTTCGTGTGAGAATATTTAGCATGGTAACGAAGGATAATGAGGTGTGTTAGATAATTTGATCTTGATAAAATTATAGGATGTTTCTGTTCTTCAGGAACATTTGCATTATCGATTCTACCATCGACCCTTAAAACTCCAAATTCATCCAATAGGGGTGATTTCGTATAAATTTCGCTCGATTTCGATATCGAAATATTTGATTCTAAACACGAAATTTCTGTAGAATATGTTTCAATTTGAGCCTGCCGATATAAAAATCTTTCTGCTTTTACTAACTCCTCTTGAGTAAGTTCGCCATTTTTTATTATCTTGGTTCTTACATTATTTATAAAGCGGCAAAAATAAGCCGCCGCCCGCAGCAGACGATTCCATTTTGAAAAGCGTTTTTCATCAAATATTTTTTCAGAATATGAAATTTTAAATGAGTGGTAAATAATCATCTTCTTGATGATAAAGAAATTCGGGACCTTTAAGCCACCTACTCGAACTAGAAATTTGTGGAATTGGAGCCCATTTTGTTCCTTCATCTGCTACATTTTGTTTGGTAGGAGTCCATCGCCAGTCCTTCATGGAACTCATTTCTAAGATCTCAGTTAAACGAAATGCCACAAATTGGTTATATTTTCGATGATCAGAATTGATCCAACTTAAAACAGTTTTAGAATCAGACCAGAAAAATTTTTTAAAAATTTTAATTTTATGATTTTCGGAGATATATTTTGCAAAGCGAGCACCTATTAACGCAGCCATAAGTTCAAGGCGTGGAATTGAAGTAATTTTTATTGGTGCAACTCTGGTTTTAGATCCGATTAGCGAGCAAATTATTGTTTCATTTTTCACCAATCGAAAATAGCACACAGCAGCATGACCATCCCTGCTAGCATCCACAAAAGTATGAAGTACTTCTTGCAGCAAAATTTTAACATACATGATGATGTTGCCGATAAGACCCAGAGGGTCATAAATTGACATTACCAAACGAAGGATTTCGCGTTTCGTTGGTATTTTTCGGAACGAAAATATATCGCTTTCCATAAGCCATTGTGAAATTTTGAATGTTATGACATCTTTCTGGTGTTCCCAAAACACTCCGAGAACCTTTTCGATTTGTTTCTCCTCATTGATATTCAAACATTTTTCACCATAAGAACAACTATCAGAAATTGTGTTCTGCACTTCTTTACTATTGGAAATCCAATTTCTTATATTGAATCCACCTTGACGATGAACATATTTGACGTCAGATATTAAATTTATGGCCTCTTGTGGAGTGTCAACTGATTCCAAAAGATCATCCACGTAATGATTTTCTTTGATTGCCTTAACAGCTGCAGGGTAATCATTTTCAAATTTTGCAGCATTTAAATTTTTAATATACTGAGAAATGCTAGGAGCGCATGTGGCACCAAAAATCATCACATCGATTACGTAAACTTCAGGCTCTATATTTTCATTACAATTGCGCCATAAAAATCGTTGGACATCACGGTCCTCAGGTCTTATAAAAATTTGGTGAAACATTTCTTCAATGTCCCCGCAAACAGCAATAGATTTTTGCCGAAATGAAAATAAAACAGCTGGTAATGATGCCAACATGTCAGGCCCTTTTAATAAAAATTAGTTTAAGGAGACCCCACTTGATTTTGCTGCAGCATCCCAAACGACACGCGATTTTCCTGGTTTATTCCTGTTAAAAACAGCGAAAATTGGAAGGTACCACTTTTTACCACGAATATTGATTTCATCTCGATTTAATTTTCGAATGTAACCCTTGGATGTATACTTTTCTATAGTGGTTTTGAAAACATTTAAAAGTTCGTAGTTATGTCTTAATTTGCGTTCAAGACAGAGTAGGCGTTTCATTGCCATTGCATAGCTGTCGGGCAAATTTAAAATGTCAAATTTCCACAGTAAAGGAGCTTCAAAGTGACCGTCTATTCTTTGTTTTGTAAACTTATGCAGAAGACTAACGGCACGCTCATCATCTTTACCTAATAGCGGATCTTTAGAACAAACTCCTACACTATCAAGAGAGTAGAAACTTTTAACTAAATCGTCTAAAACTTGATCGCTTTTAACACACTCGCACAAATGAAAGTTATAATGCTTACTTGTTTCTTTTGTTTCAGCAATAGCTCCATAAATTAGCCATCCAATTTGTGTACATACGGCAACCGGCTCATGGGGAGCACCTTGTCTTATTTTAGATGATATTCCCAAATTGAAATGATTAAGGCCAATTAATATCTTTGGTGCAGCATTGTCATAACTTTTTATAGGCAAATTCCTTAAGTGTCGGAATGATGTTGACAAGTTTTCGTAATTTAGTGACTGTGTAGGTAAATTAATTGTACTCACTGTACTCACATTTAATGGTACACGCTTGTTATTACCGCCTGAAATATAAATAGTTAATTTTTTTGAACTATTTTCACACCTTTCAATACCTCCAGGCCACTTCAGGCACAAAGGGTTGGCCCTCCCTGACATTTCCAACTCATTCATCAGCGTTTCATCTATTAAACTTATGGATGATCCCTCATCAATAAACGCATACGTACTCACTATTTTATTCTTTCCATAAATTTGGATTGGAATTATTTTAAATATCACATGTGTTGCAATGTCACTATGTGTATTAATTATTTCACTATTTTCAACAATATGCGTATTGCTGACATCTTTAATTTGATTATCAGTACAGACAGTGTTATTATTATTGTTATTAATATTCTCTTCATGAGAATAGCGATGTAATGAAGGGTGATGATAATATTGACAACCCTCTACACCGCACTGTGTTATTTTTCTACACTCACCGCTATGTTTAAACAGACAGGTTTTACATAGTTTGTTTTTGCGTACAATATTCTATTTGTCGGCACGATTTAGACAAACGTATTTTTGGCAGTTTGCAATTGTCTTGCAGTTGTTGTTGTTACACACAAAACATTTTCTATCATTACTATCTTCACTATGAGTATGTATGTAACCTTTGCTATGATTGCTGTTCATACATTCACATCGCTTGGTTTTGTTTTCTTTATATGTTTACATTTAATCATTTACGCTGACTCAAAATTTATTTATTGTCCCCAAATCCATCAATGATAAACACACACACATCTGCAAAGCGACTACTTCAACTTTATGTAAACAAATAAGGTTGTTGCAATAGTCCAATGAACCACACTAGTCAATGCACCAAGCAAAATTGTTACAATAAGCAATATACACATGTATGCATGTAAAATTCTGTTTAACTAAATGAGCAGCTTTCTCATTCATCCAAAGGGAACACACCATAGAATAAGAAAAGAACAAAATTGTAAACTTAGCAATAATTTAGTATTTAAGAAAGAAAATTTATCAATAAAGTTGTCAGAAAGTTACAACCCTTCATTGTTCCAACTTCTTTCCATTTTCTCCACTGTAACCAAGTTTCAAGTGCTTGAGTTGCTCCAAACTTTATCTTGGTGATACTGCCTCGGTAAAAAATCAAATACAAATTTATTGAAGGACAAAAGAGTCCACTCAATATACATTTGGTGACCCCTAAAAACATCCTTGAGTTTCAAGTTTCCCCCCACTTGGAACACTCTTCGGTGTAGAACAAAACACGCAACCTCGCAAATTACATCAGATCCTGCAACATTAAACAGGATCAACGTATCGATTTGCTGCAAAAATTGGATAGTTGTCCAAACAGCAATCGGCGATATTCAGTTGGGTCCTGCAAATTATCAGGATCAACAAAGTCATTCAATATACATTTGGTGACCCCTAAAAACATCCTTGAGTTTCAAGTTTCCCCCCACCAGTGGTAAGGGACTTGGAACACTCTTCGGTGTAGAACAAAACACGCAACCTCGCGAATTACGTCAGATCCTGCAACATTAAACAGGATCAACGTATCGATTTGCTGCAAAAATTGGATAGTTGTCCACACAGCAATCGGCAATATTCAGTCAGATCCTGCAAATTATCAGGATCAATAAAGCTACCAGCAACCGCAAAGGAATTTTGGACTCAATCAACTCGCAACCGCGAATCTACAGTCAACGGATCATCTGTGCATTGTGCTAGCTTCAGAAGATGGCAGAAGAAAAAATCAGTATGGACGTATTGGCTCAATCCCAACGCGAAACGGGTGAGATCATACAGGGAATCATAAAAAATTATAAGAAGGGCTCCCAGTCCAGGAAGAACCTAGAGTACTACAAGGAGCGCCTTAGGAGGTTGAATAGCGCATGGGCGGATTTCGAGATAACTGACAACAAAATACGCTGTCTTGAAAATCCACCATCGGACCACGATTATTTTATCAGTAATTACTACACTGACATAGCGGCGCTCGTGGAAAATACAGGCATGAATTGGAGTCGGCAATGATGCAAACACCGGTTAACCAGCAAAAAGGTCCAACCGCAACAAAAACAAACAATCCAGAAGCAGAGTATCAACATCAAGAACTGGCAAGGACACAAGCTCATCATCAGCTTCCACCAATTCAACAGCAGGCTATGTGTTCCCCAACACCTACTCCATCCGCAAGAGCGTCGCAAATTACCTTATCCATTAGAAGACAAAACGTGATGATATCGTCTCTAAAACGGGTAATCACAACGGACCCAACGGCAAACAACATGAAATTGAAAGAGAAGTTGTGGGAACAGATCCAGGAGCTACATTTCTCAATTTGGGAAAACTGTGCCAACCCACTCGAAGAAGGATATGATATGGACTCTTACACGGATCTAGAAAAAATGGTGATACAAAACTTCAAACATACAACAGTGCCTGCAGCACAATACAGGGCAGAGTGTGCACAAACGAACGTGTTGCCACTTCCCAAAATTACAATTCCGAAATTCGACGGCGATTATTTGAAATGGCCTGCGTTCGCTGATCTTTTCTCACAGTTGGTTGTCAACCAAAACATTCCCGTTGTGCAGAAAATATGGTATCTCAAGGCGAACGTAACCGGTGAAGCTGAAAAGCTCATCAGCCATCTTTCCGCCACAGCTGATAATTACGAGACAGCCTGGAATGCATTACAAGACCGGTACAACAACAAGCGTGTACTGGTATCAACACTAATGCAGAAACTAATCGATCAGCCGTCATCTGGGACGTCAGCCGTCATCTGGGACGTCAGCAGCCTCCATAAAACAGCTACATGATGTTACTCAAGAGTGTCTGCATGCCCTCAACAATATAGGGGTGGACACTTCTTCATGGAGTCCAATGCTGCTTCAACTTCTCATAAAAAAGTTAGATCGAGGTCTTCACTCGCAATATGAAAAAACAATAGAAAATCCAAAGGAATTGCAGCATGTGAGCAAATTCCTAGAATTTCTAGAGACCCGGTTTCAGTCAATGGAAGCCATGGGGCAGAAGGAAAAAGGGTCAGCCAAGTCGTGCGCTTCAGCAGCTTCAACAAACCAAGGCAATGCTGCATGCACGCTATGCAACGATGGCGCTCACAAACTATTTCAGTGTCAGACCTTTTTGAAATTAAAACCCTCGGAGCGGCTTAATTACACACAAAGGCAAAAATGTTGTGTGATCTGCTTACGTACGGGACATTCAGCAAAACAATGCACTTCACGATGTTGCATGAGGTGCAATAAAAAACACAACACACTGTTGCATTTGGACAACAAGCAAGAGTCCTCAAACAAAAAGGATAATCAAAAAGTATCATCAGCCGCATCAACTAAAACAGCAGGGGGCGCACGGCCTTCATCTTCAACGTCATCATCTCAGGCGATCAACGACATAGAAGCTACCTCATTAGCAGCATCTAATAATCAACAAGCAAGTTCGTACGTGCTACTTAGCACAGCAGTCGTGAAAATACAAGCAGATGGAACAGAAGTGGAATGCCGTGCTTTACTCGACTCCGGATCACAAGTCAATTTCATCACGGAACGTCTAGTAAAACGGCTCGGCATTTCCAGACAGATTTCGAACATAAGCATCAATGGAATCGGTTCAACAAATACAAAGACCCGGCACCGAGTAAATGTAGAACTCAAATCCCGAATTAACAAGTATTCGACGCGACTTGAGGCCTTTGTTCTGCCGCGTATATTGTCACCACAACCATCACAATTCATCAATACTGACAAATGGCCACTACCCAAAAATGTGGCACTCGCTGATCCAGCTTTCAACCGCCCCGATAGAATCGATATTCTGCTGGGCGCAGAACACTATCATGGCTTGTTAGCGATCGGGCAAATAAAATTGGCAAATCAGCTTCCAACAATGCAGAACACTGTATTCGGATGGATAATTTCTGGAAAAATACAGGAGGAACAATCCAACAATCTGACGTGCGGAATATGCACCGCTGATGAATCACTTGATGCTTCCATCGCCCGACTTTGGGAACTAGAAGAGATCAAAACAGCCAGTAAACCAATGTCCATCGAAGATAAACAATGCGAAAATCACTTCGAACAACACACCATAAAAGATAATCAAAATCGATTTGTGGTGCGGATTCCTTTCCATCAAGGTCCTCAAGCTTTAGGTGACTCACACGGAATCGCAATCAATCGCTTCTTTTCTCTGGAACGGCGATTACAGAAAACCCCGGAATTAAAAGCTCAATATGCTAATTTCATGGAAGAATACGAGAAGCTGGGACACATGACAAAGATACCAGCAGATGCGATTTGCTCTCCAAACTATTTCATCCCACATCACTGCGTGCAACGACCGGAAAGCTAAACTACAAAGCTTCGGGTCGTATTTGATGCTTCAGCAAAAACTTCATCGGGACACTCACTGAATGACCTAATGTACACAGGTCCAACTGTTCAAAGTGACTTGTTCTCCATACTACTGCGGTTCAGGTTGCCCAAATATGTGTTCACAACTGATGTCGAGAAGATGTACCGACAAATACTCATCTCGTCTAAGGATCGTCATCTTCAATTAATCATTTGGCGAAAGGAACCCTCGCAACCCATAACGTACTATCAACTAAACACAGTTACGTATGGCACCAGAGCGGCACCATACTTAGCAACAAAATGCCTGCAGCAGGTGGCCAAGGAAAACACGATACGGTACCCGCTCGCGTCGCAGTTTCTCCAAGAGAACTTCTACGTCGATGATGGGCTGGGTGGATCCTACAGCCTGGTGACAGCGTTAACACTACAACAGCAACTCATACAAGTCATGAAGGAGAGTGGCTTTAATCTACGCAAATGGTGTGCCAATAACCCACAATTGTTGCAGTACATTTCGCAAGGAGATCAAGAAGTCAATTTAGATTTTGAAAGCTCAAAGGCGGATTCGATCAAGACGTTAGGCCTCACCTGGCTCCCAAAGGATGACACCTTCTGCGTAAAAGTCAACATTGACTCGGTTCGAAGAATCACTAAACGCTCGCTCACATCCGATCTAGCAAGGCTTTTTGATCCTTTGGGGTTATTATCGCCAGTCATAGTAACAGCAAAAGTATTTATACAAGAGTTATGGGAATTAAAACTTGACTGGGATCAGTCGCTACCAGAATCGTTACACACTAAATGGGCTACCTTCAGAAACGACCTGAACGCGTTAAAAACTCTTCGGGTATCGCGGCACATTGGTAAGGGAAAGGTGCCCCAGTCGATGCAACTACACATCTTCACCGATGCATCAGAAAAGGCGTACGGCGCAGTGGCATACATCCAATCCACATTCAAGGATGGAAGCACCATGACTCGAATTCTTTGCGCAAAATCTCGGGTCGCCCCTCTTAAGCGACAAACCATACCAAGGTTGGAACTCTGCGCGGCTGTACTTGGAGCTCAGCTTGCATCAAGAATCAAAACTGATCTTCAATTAACATGTCCTGTCTGGTTCTGGACCGACTCAGAGATCGTTCTGGCCTGAATTAACTCATCATCTGGCGCCTTTCATACATTTGTGGCAAACAGACTTGCAATCATTCAAGAGTCAACCCAAGCAGATCAATGGCGTCATGTTGGCTCAAAAAGTAATCCAGCCGTTGTTTTATCGCGCGGGATTTCACCAGCCGTTCTAAAAGATTGTACACTTTGGTTCTGTGGCCCTCTGTTTCTACACGGAAACGAGTCAATTTGGCCACCCACATACAACTCACAACTGGCAATTCCAACGGAACTAGAAAGAAAACGTAAGGCGCCTGAGGCTCTTGTCACTTCAGTAGCTTCATCTGACTTTATGTATCTAATAAGACACAACAACTCATTTGCCCGTCTACAACGCATTATAGCCTACATGCTGCGTTTCAGTAATCGATGCAGGCGCAAGGTCATCAATCAACAAACTCAGTGGGCACTTACCACAATCGAACTAGACGTTGCCCTGACGTACATAGTCGGGCAGATGCAAGAGTCGGACTTCAAGAAAGAGATTGACCAGCTAAAAAAATATCAAGAATTGCGCGGAACAAGCAATTTACGCAACTTATCACCATTCCTGGATAACTTCGGCTTACTACGCGTTGGAGGTCGCCTTGAAGAATCATCATTGCCATTCGACTCAAAACATCAATTGTTAATTCCCTATAATGATCCAATTTCAAAACTCATCTTTGAAATGGTCCATCAGGAGAATAAGCATTGTGGAGCGAAAACTCTGCTGGGAATCGTACGACAGCGATTCTGGCCACTGAAGGGAAAAATCATGGCTCGAGCTACTGTTCACCGTTGCGTAAGATGTAGCAGAGCTAAGCCAGTACTGTTCAACCAAGTCATGGGAAACCTGCCTTCAACACGGGTAACACCAGCAGGACCGTTCATCAATACCGAAGTTGACTACTGTGGCCCTCTAACAGTCCACTACAAGCTGCGAGGAAAAAGGCCACATAAGGCCTACATTGCAGTCTTTTGCTGCTTCGCGACAAAGGCTGTGCACCTAGAACGAGTGAGCGACCTCACAACTGAGGCCTTCATAGGTGCCCTCAAAAGATTCATTGTACGACGAGGCCACTGCCAAAGATTATATTGTGATAACGCAACAAATTTTGTTGGAGCGAAAAATAAGCTACCAGAGCGGTCAGAAGTCATACACACCCCTGCTGCGCAAGAAGCCATTACAAACGCCTGCAACAACAAGGGGATCCAGTTCAATTTCATCCCGCCAAGAGCACCACACTTTAGTGGCCTCTGGGAAGCAGCTGTCAAATCAGCCAAGCATCTTCTGGTAAGAAGCGCAGCAAATGCTTCCCTAACCTATGAGGAACTTGAAACATTAATCGTAGAAATCGAGGCAATACTGAATTCAAGGCCCATTTCTCCAATGTCAAACGATCCAAATGACATAGGCGCGCTGACCCCGGGACATTTTCTGATCGGTGAACCACTCACGGCCCAAGTTGACGCACAAGCAAAGCCAGCGGCGTCGAGCCTGGCCACTAGATGGAAACTGGTCTCCCAACTTAAGCATCAGTTCTGGAGCAGATGGTCCCGAGACTATCTAAATGAATTGCAGTATCGCAACAAATGGCAAGAGCAGTCGAAAAATCTTGAACCAGGGTCCATTGTCATCATCAAAGAAGATAATGCTCCAGTAATGCAGTGGCCACTAGGGCGTGTCGTAAAGACATACAGAGGAAAAGACAACACAGTTAGAGTTGCAGATGTAAAAACAGCCTCCGGTGTGCTCAAAAGAGCCATTCACTATCTAGCACCACTGCAGAGACTTAAACAGGACACCATTAGCAAGGAACAACTAACCACATCGCAGCCATTTGACACAGATGAGGAAGAGGAACAAGCTTCGCCAACTTCACAAGACGAGCGTCCAAGTAGGAAAAAACGAAAGACAGTCGCCTCCAGTCTAATGCTGACCATGATCGTTGCATTATTAGCGCTTCCACTAATCTGCAACGCGAATAAAATAGAAATAACTAAGTTTCAACCAAACATTGGCATACATTTTGAAGGCATCGGCACAACACGAATTTCACGATCAAAATGGAAAATCATAACATATTATGAATTACAACCGTACTGGCGAGAAATGCAGACGTTCACAAATGGGACTGCATCCCTACAGCATCTCTGTACCCTCGTATCTCAAAAAACAACATGTATAAACGTTCTCCAAAGCCTCAAATTTGGTTTCTCAGATCTTAAAGATGGAAACACTTTACTCAAGAACAAAAGAAATAAACGTGGTGCAGTAAATATCGTGGGAAATGTTGCCAAATCACTGTTTGGGGTACTGGATTCAACCTATGCTGAACAAATGTCGAACACCATCGAACAGATCAAGGAAGATGAAACTTATCTAAAGCGGCTGTTAAAAAACCAGACCTCATTCATAGATTCAACCCTCAACATCTTTAAACAAGATGAAACCCAGATCCAGAGCAAATTCGACAACCTCGACGAGCAAGTCAACAGAATTGACTCCAGGTTACGCGACAACGAACAAGAAAAACATGAACTTAAGTTATTCCAAGGTTTTGTTCTACTAGCTACACAATTGTCATTGATGTCAGCAAGACTACATCGAACACAAACAGCAATAATTACGGCATTGTCTGACTCTCAACATGGCAAGATCAGCCCATTACTGCTGTCACCATCACAACTTCAAGCCGAGCTGATACAAGTGAGAAATCACTTGCCCTCAGCACTACAACTAACAGTCAATCAGGACAATCTGCTTCAGCTCTATAAAATCATGAACGTGAAGGGAGGAATTGCAAACAATCACATAATTTTCCATATAACGATTCCTCTATGTGATCCAGAGACGTTGGAACTTTTTAAGCTGCACCCAATACCAGCTCTTCTCCACAACACGATGACAGCTATCCAGCCATGCTGTCAAATCATCGCCATAAACGCTCACCGAGATGAATATTATGCGTTGACTGAACAGCAATGGGCATCTTGCACACCATTAACAGAAGATGAAGTCTTATGCTCAAGCATGCAGTCTAAATAATATGTCACAATATGTAAAAATACAATGTCACTAGTACCAACTGCAACGTAACTCCGTTTGTAGAAAACACATCACTCATTCAATTGAACCACAACAATCAATGGATGTACACCATGCCGCACTCAACCCCTATGACCGCCGTGTGCAGCCAAGAACACATTCGACTCAACCTACAGGGCACTGGACTCATAAAAATAAGCCCAGACTGCACACTCAAATACAAAGCTATGTTCATTCAGGGACACGAAATCTATTCAACATCCCTACACACATCATATACTGCTACTGCCAACATGAGTGAAATTAATTACCCAACCGAAGAAGAAGTCAGCAGAATTCACTTCAAAAAATACATAGATCATATAAAAAATATATCGGATATCCAACAAGAATTACACCAACAGGTACTCACTGATCTACCTCAACAACTGACTCACATAAAAAGACACCATGCAGCAGTAGCTTACGCCGCCCTTCTTCTTACAATCGGAGTCATCATTGCAACAATCTACCAGAAGCAACAAAGTTGAAAAAGAAAATTAGGTCAACAAACCTCACCAGCAGCAATTTGCCAGCATGCAGCGTCATCAGAATTTACAGTAACAGTAGCTTGAATAAAAAAGAAATAAAATTAAACCAAAAGAACATTATTTTTTGTTTTTCAAATACTTGTGTCGTCTAGGAACATTCAAGCCATTGAAAATATCAAATATCAATACAATGTAATTTTGTCGAGCATAGCTCAACGGCGGGGAGCATGTTCATACATTCACATCGCTTGGTTTTGTTTTCTTTATATGTTTACATTTAATCATTTACGCTGACTCAAAATTTATTTATTGTCCCCAAATCCATCAATGATAAACACACACACATCTGCAAAGCGACTACTTCAACTTTATGTAAACAAATAAGGTTGTTGCAATAGTCCAATGAACCACACTAGTCAATGCACCAAGCAAAATTGTTACAATAAGCAATATACACATGTATGCATGTAAAATTCTGTTTAACTAAATGAGCAGCTTTCTCATTCATCCAAAGGGAACACACCATAGAATAAGAAAAGAACAAAATTTTAAACTTAGCAATAATTTAGTATTTAAGAAAGAAAATTTATCAATAAAGTTGTCAGAAAGTTACAACCCTTCATTGTTCCAACTTCTTTCCATTTTCTCCACTGTAACCAAGTTTCAAGTGCTTGAGTTGCTCCAAACTTTATCTTGGTGATACTGCCTCGGTAAAAAATCAAATACAAATTTATTGAAGGACAAAAGAGTCCACTCAATATACAATTGCTGTGTGTCGTTTGTTGTTTCTGAGTCTTTCTCTTCTGTTATTAAAAGAGGTTTCAACTGTTGTACAGCTGGCAGATATCCCAATGTTAAATACCCAATTTGCAAATTCGTACAGATTAGGTTTTTTGTTTTTATTTATCAGCTGTAACTTTTGTGTACCCCATTGTAATTGATATGATGGTGGTAACTTTTGCAGCAATTCTTGTAGAAGTGATGAATTATTTATTTCATCTAATAAATTGGATGCTTCAATTGTGGCAATCAAACTTCTAACGCTTATTGCAAATGTCGTAAATGAGGGTAAGTTATTTTCATCTATAGAAGGGGTGTGTTTAATACGATTTTTAATGGAATTTACTATCTTTTCAGGTTGGCCATATAATAGCTGCAGTATTGACATTACCCAAGACACATTTGAGGGATGAATCAGTAGGTGCTGTACACTTTTTAATGCGTCTCCTCTTATAGATTTCTGCAAACGGATGAGATTTTCAGCATCTGTGAAGCCACATAATTTATTCGACCAGTCGTAGGTGGACGCAAACAGGGGCCACTCTTCTGGTAGGCCGGTGAAAGACCGTTGGCAATGACTTTCGGGCTTGAAGTTGTCCCAGATTCAACGGTGTTGTGGTAGAGAGATTTGGTAACAAATCCAACGGCGGAGCGTTTGCAAAATTCTGACCTTCATTTATGGGAACGTTTTGTGGATGGTTATACGCACAATTTTGGGTGGAAGTGAAAGCCGAATAATTTGGCGGATTTAAATTAGAAGTTTGGTGTGCCGATTGGCGGCAAGCAGCAGTAGTGTTTAAATTCCAAGTGACGGGTGGATTAATTGATGTCGTATTAAACATTGTAGTCGACTGTGGGTGAAACAAAGCCGAATGATCCTGTAGCTGTTGTCGTTGCTGGTAGCCAGTGTGGGCTGGAACGCCTGTTGTTAATGTGGGTACTGCTGGTGCAGACGGTGACATTGTAGCAGCGGCGGTTCTACTCGGCAGATTATTAGAATAAGTTGAATTTTGTGATATAATATTTCCCCTAGCATTTATTGTATTCAAAACATTTGTTTGAGCATTAAACCGAACATTTTCATTCGGCAAGCGAGATGCTTGCAGCTCTGTTCTTTTATTTAAATTTATACTTTTAGGTGGTGCTTTTGGATCGTAAGGGGCACGATTTGGGGAGTCCATTGGATTTGGAAGGTAATTTAACCAATTACGTATAGAAACCGAACGATGTGACGATGTAGTGCTATGCCGTTCTTCTTCTTGATCTTCTAGCAACTTATATTTTTTGGTTAAGTAGTCGCGGTTTATGGCTAACGAAAGAGATCGTTCTTCTTCTAGGTGTAATAGGTGTCGCCTTGATTCTCCAATAAAACGACTGCTTGTTTTGATGTTTGTGTTTAGAATCTTTATTTACAAAAATGTTCTGCTTATAAAGAGTTCTTACTTTTCTATTTTACTATCTAGGTTTGATCGATCGTGTTCGATCTTACGTAATTCTCAGTGTTTGCAAATATGTCACAACTGGGGCATTAGTGTGTCGCAATGATGCTCCAGTTGGCTTTGTACATTATTCGCTTGTTTCGCATTTTCGAAACTCACATTGTTGATCCAATTTTTGTTCGAGTCATTGACTGTGGTTTTAGTTTACGTTATAAGCGGCGCCACTTTGCGCTAGCTTTAGAAATCCGAAACACTTAGACTTCTTTCATATGTGCAGACACTGACATACACGTAGCTTATCATACGAAATATTTACAATGTATTTTATGCTATTATGTTTCACACTGCTGTGTATTTGAATGAATTCAAATGTTTGCACTGTGACTATTCTTTTATATTTACACTACAGTGTATTTGAATTCATGCATATACTACACCCTCACCCTTAGAAAATCTTACACTGAAATTGGAAGATTTTTATTTTTATTGTTATTGTTATTTTTGTTGGTTTTCTTTTTTTTTTTTTGTTTATATTAGCAGTCTTATTACTACAAAATTTATTGTGTATATATTTAGGTGTTTTTTTGTTTTTTTTTTGTTTTTGATTATATTTCTATATCTTATTACTATAATTCTTAGTGTAGGTCAGTATTACAATGTTTTATATGTATTTCTTAAGTAAATTCTTGTGTACAATTTTTTCTTTATTCTTTACATTTATTGTTACGTTTAAATCATTTATGTTTGTAACCTCGTATGGGCCAATATATGGTGACTCATTTTTTCTTCTATTGTCTACTTTGACTAAAACTAAATCTCCTATTTCTAATTCTATGCTATTTAATCCCATTCTAATTGTCTGTTTTGTTTTACCTTTCGTATTAATTTCCTTGCATTGTCTAGTGAATATTTTAATCTTGTTTTCAGTTCATTTGCGTAATTGTCCCAGTTGTATATCTTGGGATGATTCATGACTTCATCACCAGGAAGACTAGGCAATTTACCAAATATCAATTCGAATGGTGAATAATCTGTATCCACGTGAGGAGTAATGTTATATGCGAATGTGTAGTAGGGAATCCATTGTTCCCAGTTATCATCATTTACAAAAGACAAGAAGTATTCATTCAAAACTCTGTGGTTCCTTTCTACTGTCCCTAAAGTTTCGTGATGATACGGTGTTGAGAATCTTTGCTCAATCTTCAACATTTCACATATTTCTTTCATGAGTTCATTCGTGAATTCAGTACCTCTGTCCGACTTCAGTATGTTGAATATTCCATACTTTAATATTACATTATCAATTAATGCCTTCGCGATTGACCTTGCTTCTTTCGTCTCCATTGGACAAGCAATCACATATTTTGTCAACTCGCATTGCATTGTAAGTATGTATCTATAGTCACCTGCAGGTCTGAGTGGACCAACAGTGTCAATCACTATCGTGTTGAAACTTTGTGATGGAGTGTCTGTTACTCTTAGCGGCTCTCTTGTGTGTTTAGTCTGCTTATTTCTTTGACATAAATCACACCTTGATAAATAGTTTTTTACCATTCTGGTCATGTTTTTCCAGACGTACCTTTGTCTCAGCTTTGCAACTGTTTTCTTTACACCGAAATGTCCTCCTTGCGGAGTGTCATGGTACAACTTTATCAATTCACTATTTTTCCAACGCTTAGTACATTTCGAGGTCTTTCATATAACATTATCACAATGTTATCTTGATTTGACTTATTCAAATCATTGTATCTGGCCTTAAATTCCTCGTCAGGAATTTCACGGAATACTGCATCGTCTTTTGCGATGGCAAATATTTTATTCCCCGTTTCCTTCAAATAGAATGATAGCTTCTCCAAAAGAGTGCCTAAACACTTTGGATTATCGCTACATCTAACGCGCGTTTCTTTATGACCTTTGTCATTTTCTACGATGAATAAATATTCATCGTCTTTTGGCCTTTTCTCGAATATAAACTTCAATTTGCTTGCAAGTTTTATATCGCTTATCGATGTGCAGTCCCACATATGGAGTTGATCAGTCTCCTGTGACTCACTATTGATAATTTCTTTGTCTGACGACTTTTTCGTCATGCCTCTTGTTACTACTAGCGTTTTCTTGACTTTTTCATCATTTCCAATCGGTATCATACTCTTCAATACAGTTGAATCAAGTTGTATTCGGGACAATGCATCTGCATTGGTGTTGTTAATCCCTTTTTTATATACGATTTCAAAATCGTAATCCGACAACTCTAATCTTATCCGTGTCAACTTAGAACTTGGGTTTCTATGAGAAAATAATGACACTAACGGTCTATGGTCTGTGACCACTATAAATTTTCTCCCATATAAATATGGCCTGAAACATTGTATACCCCAATATATTCCTAACAATTCCTTTTCAATTACCGGTTTGTTTTTTTCGTGTTTATTAAGAGATCTACTTGCGTACGATATAGGGAGATCTTCTCCTATCGTGCCTTGAGATAGGACAGCACCTAATGCAAAATCCGACGCGTCTGTCGTTAATACAAACGGTTTTTCAAAATCAGGATATTGCAGAATTGGTGGACTAATCAAATTGTCCTTAAGAGTTTCAAAGCTATGTTGGCATTCTTTTGACCATTCGAACTTTACATTCTTTTTCAGTAGGTCATTCATACATTTTGCCGTTTCCGCAAAGTTCTTTATAAATCTCCTACAGTAATTGCAGAAAGCTACGAATCTTCTTACTTCGTCTGCGTTCTTAGGAATAGGATATTTACTAATAGCATCATATTTGCCTGGATCTGGTCTAATACCTTTACTTGTTATTAGGTGTCCTACGTACACAACTTCCGGTTTTAGGAAACAACATTTGCTTGCGTTCAGCTTTAGATTATATCTCGATAATCTAGCAAATACATTTGCCAAGTTAGTATTGTGATGCTTCAAACTACATCCGAAAACTATTATGTCATCTACATATAGAAATGCTTCAGACTCCAGACCAGATAAAGCGATGGTTAGCATTCTTTGAAAGCTATTAGACGATATTTTCAACCCAAATGGCAATCTGGTATATTGATAATGGCCATCCGGAGTGGAAAAAGCTGTGTAGGGTCTTGACTTTGGTTCAAGTTCTATTTGGTGGAAAGAACTTGTCATATCCAAAGTTGAAAAATACTTTGCTCTTCCCAATTTATCTAAGATGTCTTCTAGTCGTGTTAATGGGAATTTGTCGTTAACTATCTTATCATTCAGTTTCCTGAAATCAACGACTAGTCTCCATTTCTAAGTTTGCAATGAATTGGTTTAATTCATCTTTTGCTCCATTATACACTGGTAGTAATTTTGTGTATGACGCGAGGTCAGATGCGTTCAGATTTATTTGAGCCATTATTTGTATAGTCCCTGAGTTGCAGTTTTCTGTTACTTGTGGTTCTGTTATGGTCTTGTGCCTATCTAAATGCAATTGTAGAAATTTCAAAGCTTCTTCTTTTAGTACGTTAAACGTCTCTATATGTGACGTACGAGTCTTGTCTGTTACTAATTCGTCCGATAGTGTTTCTTCTACTAACTTCTGTAACCTTGTTATCTCGTCTTTCTTTGCTTGGATTGTCTCTAGTGTGTAACATTTATTTACACTCTTTCTTGCATTTACTATCAATGCTTCAATCTTCTCATATATTCGATCCATAAGAAGTTTTTTTTTTTTTTTAAATGTATAAACTCATACTTGTAGTTTTTCTTTACTTATTTATTCATTTTATTCTCATATATATATTTTTTTCTCCTCTAAATACATCTATTTAAATTTAATACTTAAGTTTTTAAGTGCTTATGTATAACCCGGACAAAATTTCCTTATCATTCTAACATGTAACATTTCATCGTATTGGTTATTTTCAATACCTTTTTTTTGTTGGGGTACCTTCTATTTCTATTATCTCCCACATGAATTTAACAAATTTGAGCTTTTGCTCATAGGTTTCCTCTTCGTTTTTTTCTACTTCTAGGAAAGAACCTTCACACCAATCAATTTTGCCACGATTACGTCTATGGCAAGGGAAGGTGGGCTTCCTTGACATTTTGAATGTTTTTTTTTTTTTTTTCAAAACAAAATTATCAATCCCTAAATTTGTTAACTCTTTTGCCAGGCACGCCCATGCGCTTCCTGGTCTTGAATTTATTTTGCCAGATGTGCTTATGCACTTTCTGGTCTTCAATTTATTTTGCCAGATGTGCTTATGCACTTTCTGGTCTTCAATTTATTTTTCTCCCCAATTTAACTTTACTTATATCCTACAATTGAACTATCCGCTTCAGGACAGGATCATCTTCAGATGGTGGGGTTGGTTGCAGGACATCTGTTTTTTCTCAGTAGTGGTGGTGCATCCTTCCTTCAATTCTTAGGCTCGGATGGGCATCCTTCAATTCTTAGGCTCGGATGGGCATCCTTCACTTCTTAGGCTCGGATGGGCAGGATCGCCATGTAATAGGTGTCGCCTTGATTCTCCAATAAAACGACTGCTTGTTTTGATGTTTGTGTTTAGAATCTTTATTTACAAAAATGTTCTGCTTATAAAGAGTTCTTACTTTTCTATTTTACTATCTAGGTTTGATCGATCGTGTTCGATCTTACGTAATTCTCAGTGTTTGCAAATATGTCACAACTGGGGCATTAGTGTGTCGCAATGATGCTCCAGTTGGCTTTGTACATTATTCGCTTGTTTCGCATTTTCGAAACTCACATTGTTGATCCAATTTTTGTTCGAGTCATTGACTGTGGTTTTAGTTTACGTTATAAGCGGCGCCACTTTGCGCTAGCTTTAGAAATCCGAAACACTTGGACTTCTTTCATATGTGCAGACACTGACATACACGTAGCTTATCATACGAAATATTTACAATGTATCTTACAATGTATTTTATGCTATTATGTTTCACACTGCTGTGTATTTGAATGAATTCAAATGTTTGCACTGTGACTATTCTTTTATATTTACACTACAGTGTATTTGAATTCATGCATATACTACAAGGCGTTGTAACTCCAACCGAACATGACGCGATTGAGAGTTATTTGACTGATGCGACGAGCGAGTTGGGGGGCGTGTAGAGGTACTTATAATAGATTCATGCGACGGAGTATCTACCGGGTTGGAAATGCAAATTTGGCATTTGAAGGTTAGGTCTGATATTTCGTCTGAAGTTGCATTTGTGCATGGTTTGTGATAATTTTTTTGGCATTTTATGCAAGTTATCATATTTTGCACAGGGGGATCGAAGCAGTTTGGGCAGTTTGGACTATTTTGTTGACCCTGAGATTCCATTTGTACTTACTGTGATTGGCAAAATAGGACGTTGTTAGGTAATTCTGATGTCAGTCTTTGTAGAACGTTTATGTTAAGGAAACGCTCACCACAAAAAGAATTTTAAAAATGTTGAAAGAGGAAACAGCCTCGCTAATGATTTCCACTGGATTTTGAATAAAGAAGACAATGGATTTGAATTCAAAATATAATTTATTTCAATCAACGTTTCTTATATTAAAATTCCTAAAATACAGTTTCAAATTAGTTAAATTCACAAAGTTTAACCGAAGTGAACTTACTTTTTGGTATGGAAACCATTAGAATATTAATTTCTATAAAAATTTAATTTATAAAAATAATTTAAATTAAATTAGCGACAGTCACCACGTCTAGCCAAGCTAAGTACCAATTTATAATTTAAAAAAATGGCGCTGTGTAATAGACGCGGGAAGCGCAAAAGTACTCCGAAAATTCATTTGACATTTACAAATCATTAAACAAATATAATCTAAACAAAATGAACATATCTTAATTTATGCAGATTTGCCAGTGGCGGCAACAACACCGTTAAACGATTTTTAATCTTCATGCGATGTAGTGGAAAACAATTTTTTTAAGCTCTCTCGCTATTTTTTTGTTTTTACATATAATAATAAATAACATACTATGTATTCTTCGAAAGTTTCGCATCGTCATCGTTGTCCACACTACCAAATATACGCTATCTGCTTTACATCGGCGATATGTGACTGTGTTTTCAGTACAAAAAAGTAGAAAAGATGGCACCGGGGAATAGCGTTGTTTTCGGAACGAAGTTCTTTGTCGCACGTTGCGGGATGGGAGCTGAATGAAAAAAAATTAAACAACTTTTTTTTTAACACTATGTATTATGCTACAATCCAGTATTATCACATTTATTGGGTACATTTGCTTTGGTTTGTATATAGACTACCATATGTTGGGAAATTTCTTGTTTAATGGGAAGTTTTCTAGGTGGAGCCTGTAACCAATATTTAGTATATATTGTAGTTTTTAACCCAGTAAAAAGTAAGTTTAGAAAACCCAAGGTCAGAGAAGTTTAAAAAAAGAACATTTTCTTAAATAAGTGTTCTTCTTAAGTTTTTAAAAAAAGTAAATTTTAAAAAAAAAAAATACCTACTCATATTCTTAAACAAAGTGCCTTTTCTTTAAAAAAAATCCTTTTCTTATAAAACTAGAGTTTTCTTTGAAGATTACCTTTTTGTGAAACAAATTAACTTTTCTTAAGATAAGTACCTAGTAGGGTGGGGCAAATTGTTCGGGTGAGAAAAAATGCAAAAGGCGTATAGCAAACACGAAATGTACGCAAAATACTAAGAAAATTACACTAAGAACACAGGGGTCTCAAACTATAACCTGGCTCCCGGCGAGAGCATTAAAAATTCTAGTTTGAGGAATTTAAAAACTGTATTAAATTAAAACCAAACATCATATATTCTTAGTTCGGGTTTGTTTTAAACTATATTGTATTAACTTTAAGAATCTGATTCCATTATTTAAAAATTGTCGCTTATAACCAGTGTTTTAGTAACCGTTTGATCAAACGAGTGTCTGCCATATTACTGCCATATTATTATATTATTGTTCATATTGTTTATATCATATTATTATTGTTCTAATTATTCCACGAATTTACAAACTTAAACCTGGATTTAAAAAAAGTTGTGCTTTTACTGAGACATTACAAACTTAAGATTTGAGTAAATTTTTAAAAAATATTTCTAAAATTTGGTTTGAAAGGATGTGGAAAAAATAAGCACAGCATTAATGAAACATGTGGTATCTTTGCATATAACCGCATTTCCTAAAAAACAACACGATGTTTTAAAAAATTTTCAAAATTTGGATTTTGATGTCTCTGGCAGGAAGCCAGGTTTCTTGGGGAAGTTTTCTTAAAATTATTCGTAGATTATATTTTGGATAATAGCCTTTTGAAGAAACCAATTGAACCATCATAGTACCTACTGCGAAAAATGTACCTATTCTTGAAAAATGGGCCTATTCTTAAAAAAAAATTACAATTTCTTAAAAAACATTTTCTTCAAAAAAATACCTTCTCTTATCCAAACTGCATTTTCTTACAAAAATGCATTTTCTTAAAAGTACCTTTTCCTAAAAATAAAATAACATCTTTTCTTTTCTTGAGATAAGTAAACTTTTCCTAATAAGAGAAACACTTCATTAAAAAGTGACTGTTCTTAAAAAAGTACTTCTTTGTAAAAAAAATTCATACTCTTATGGCTTTTTCTTATAGAAAGTACTTCTTTTTAAAAATATTACGTTTTCTTAAAAAAACATTAGCTTTTAATAAAAGAAGTACCTAAAAAATTACCATTTCCGGAAAATAATAATTAATATTCTTACTTAAAGGACCTAAAAATTTACTTTAAAAAAAATACATTCTATAAAAAAAATTTCTTAAAAAAGTGTATCATTTTACAAAAAGTACCTTTTCTTAAACATCCTTTTAAATTATCGTATTTTTCAACGGCCGTCTTAGGCGGGTTGGAACTAACTAGTACATAATATATGTATATCGAAATGATCATCATTACAAACGGGTGCCACTTGAAACCTCATGTGATTTTTGATGTGTTAACATCTACAGGCGCGGGTAGGGACTAAACTCACAAAGTGAACACATCCAAACAAAAAAAAAAAAAAAAACACGCAGATATGTCCGACTGTGATCACACAGATGGTTTGGCGTTAAACTCCTCCGAAACGGCTGGACCGATTTGCATGAAATTTTGTGTGCATATCGGGTAAGTTTCAGAATCGCCGAAGATCCATTTTGCATACCCCTAAATGATAATTGTGACCCACCCCTATATACAACACAGATTTTTCCGACTCCGAAACACAGATTGTCAGACTGCTTAAAAATCACACACTGATGTAGCGGCAGCTAATAGTTGGCTTGTGTAGGTGCGGTCCACTCTCAGAGCAGAGAGAATAATGACGTATTATACGTATATAAGAATGAGATAGTAAGAGAGCAACGAACATTTTGTAAACTTGTGTACGAATATCGTAACAAGATATGTATGTTAATGAGTCTGTTGTCTTTGTTTTTGTGGGAATAAAACAAAAAGTGTTAAGCAAGAAAATAATGACACATGTGCTTTCACTGGTCTTTAAATAATTTTAAGTTTTATTAAAATAATTTAAATGTAAAGTCATGATATGTAACCAATGTAACATTTACTCATGTGTTCATAGAAATCGAACAGGTATCGTGTAACAAAAAGTTGTTATCACATCGCCCGTGAGTTTGAACACTCATTGGTTTTTTATTCTAGCGATTTTCTTATTTTTGCGATGTATAAAAAAATCTTCCATACATTTTTTCATATTTTCAATCAGAAATGGGGATGGGTTACCCGGGTAACCCATTACGCTTCGTCGTGGTTAGCTACTCATTATTTTCCCTATTTCCCTAAGGTATTTGGTAATCGTGACGGGTAATTCCCCATCGTCGTGGGTAGCTAGCCGTTATTTTCCCCATTACCCTGAAGGTAATGGGTAATCGTGGTGTGGCTTTCTCCATTGTTGTGGGCAGCTACCCATTACATTCCCCATACTTTGTGGCTAATGGGTAAACGATCATTACCCATTCCCCCCGGCACCAAATACACTTCCGCCGTTGTTACACTAAGAATACTACTTCTCTTGTGCAGTCACTCACTCATCAGGCACTTGTGCCGTTGTTCTTCTGACTAGAGGGGACGAATAGCTGATATTCCAACATCGACACATCTACGGTCTAGCGGCCAGTATACGAAATAAATTTACGTATTTAATTACGTAACTCTAAAAAATATAAATAGTTGTTCACAGCGGTGGAAGCTGGATATGCAACCATTTGGACATGAGAGAATACTATAGACAATCCCAAGAGATTCCAATATAACCACCGATTACTGCACCCCCTCATTGACGTTCGATAACCTATTCGACGTCAGTGTTCCCAGAAGGATAGAGTGGGATAAAGGGGAACCACTGGCAGGTTTTTACACCAAAGTATTTACGGAGGGTACAAAATGGAATGTGGAACCGGCTCGGGTGTCTTCTCGGTAGAGGCAAACCTCAATTTAACATCCACACTCCCAGACAAGTGCAGCGTTTTCAGGCGGAGGTACTGGCCATCAAGGAAGCCTGCGCTGAACTTATACAACAATGGAGAACAGAGCGGATTGGAATATTTGTAGATAGCCATGTTATCACTTAAATATAACAACACTGCATCTAAACTCGTTAATGAATGTAGAGAAAAATAAGTCGAGCTAGGTCGACTGGCCAATGTGGTTCTTACTTAGATACCAGGTCTACTTGGGAACGAAAGGGCAGGCGAAATAGCCATGGCAGGAACCTCTTCCACCGAACTACATATCCAGTCCAAAGCTTATAGCGTTGGTCAAAAGGAGTATTTTCTTGCATTACCTGAACGATAAAAGGCCAGATGGAATACGACAGAAACGTGCCGCATATCCAAAAACAGATGGCCAGAAGATATCATTCACCGGACTAACGCCCTGATTAGATAAAATCGGGGAACATAAAACAAAAAATAAATGGTTTTCGGTGACATTCCATGAAAGGATTTGGGAGACCTTCTCACAACCAGTGATCTGTGCGCGTTCTAGTTTTACACTCACAGATTGAGACCTACTATTTTACACCGGTTTCGAGCGGTATTTTGAGATGCTTTTTCATGGCTAAATACTCTGTAGTGTCGCCGTCACTAATCGAGGTGACCACCGTCGAAAGAAATTTAAGGTGATCAGAGCACGGATCGAACCCCTGTTCTCATGCACAAAAGCCGCGCTATAGGTCGGTCTTTTCTACACAACCTCACTGAGATACACGATATAGATCTAGAGGAACTAATGAAGTATCCACAATTAACAGGTTGGCTATAGGTTGGCTACAGACTATCCGGAGTGATGTGGTATGGAAAATGGTGGGTCAGTATACTAATACACATACACAACTGCGCTGATGACCACTTTAGTTCCAAAATATAAAATAGTTCAGAAACCCTAATATTTCAGAAACAGACTAACCCAATCGCTAAGCCGATTTTAATTTTTACCTCCGGGTGGCACATATATCACAGCATCCAAAGGACTTTAGAAATCTGCAAAAAGGAGACGATTTCGACATTATTGGCTCCGGTTGACCTAAAATACAAGTTGAACTGAAACCAGCTCATATGAACTGTTACAATACAATAAAATGGCCTAGTGAGCTAAATGAGCGAACAATTTATTCTGTTGAGCTGAACTTAAAAGAGCGTTCACTTGAATGAACTAAAATTCACAATTCTAAATAAGACGGTCCTGGCCAAGAACGCTATGGCGCTGATGAGAAGATTCACAAACTTCGAAATGATCGTGCGCCAACGTGGGTTCAAATCCTGGTTTCAACTGGTTTTAGATTTTGCAAATTATGGAGACCCCCTGATCTGTTTCGCTCAAAGGAAGTTACAAAAAATATTCTTCTAAGAAAATGACGTTTTGACATGAAAAATATCAATTATTCAAAAAGTCGCGAGTTGTCAATTTGCCCTTTTATCTTGTGAATTGGCGTTACAAATTACTTAACAGCCATTATGAATCACTTTATATTGCTGAATTGTGTAGAGTGTATCGGTCTATTTGATATTGCGATAGGAAAGCGCTGGGGACAGTCTCCTAAGATCACCATGTGGATTTATACTGCAATAGTCAGACCAATACTTCGCTCTGGTAACGTATTTGGGTGTAGATCCCTCCAAAAGAAATATATTCTGAATTCCTTGATATAAATTCAAAGATCAATACTGATCAGCGTTAGTGGGGCAATGGGCACGACGTCAGGTACTGCACTGAGTGCAATCCTGAACATCTGTACAGGAAGAGGACTAGGTAACTACTTAACTTGCCGAGAGGCAGGTTATCCACAATGATAGGAACACTTACAGGACATTGTCTTGTAAGAAAACACGCCCTAAGATTAGGACATAGAAACTCCACTCTCTGTAGATGCTGCATGGAAGAGGACGAGGAAACGACGAAACACCTTCTCTTGGATTGCCGTGCTCTGGCAGGACTGAGAAGTAGGATATTCGGAACACATCTAGTTAGCACCGTAGCCCTACAGGACATTCCAGTAGGTCTTATAGACAAATTTATTGAAAGGGCAACTTGGCTGGGCGACTAGTCAATAGTTGCTATAGAGGAAGCTGCAGGTATCACAATGCGCTTATTTAGCCTAAGTGTGCTAGACAGCGTGCTGTCTTGCAGCCTTTTCAATCAACCAATCATGGGCCTATTGTGAATTGTTAGTGTTACATGAAATTTCCTATTATTTGCTCAGATCCAAATTCGGTCACACAATCTTCAAACCCAATTGGTCAGCATCTCAATCCGAACATATTGTAAAAAAATTTGGTTTTGATTTCTCGCTGATGTTACCTTTTCTGATGTACCCCACCTCACCAATTGTTCTAGAATTTATACTTATACAATCATATCCAAATCCTTAGCACCGCGAGTTACCTCGCAGAACAGAGGAATTGGTCCTATCTGCTCCAATTTGTAAAAAACTGTATGTCTGTCTGCTCTATCTCTCTACAAAATGAAGCTACAACATCAAGAGATGAAGCAACTAAATAAATTCTACTGCTAAGGCGGTTCGCAACTATTGACAACCGTAATTTGTTATTAGAAAATTTATCCGGTTCAACAGAAATTAAAAACATATTTTATGACCCTTGATTTACAAAACTGAAATCCTTATAAACCAATAACTAAACTTTACAAAAAGAGTAATCAATTAAAAAGCCAGCTTGCCTCGTCAAAAAATCTAAGGATATTTGTCTGTAACATCGTATTTCAGCAGTTCACGTTTACTAATCTTTTTGAATTTCATGAGATTTTCTGGCAGCTGTTGGTTTATACACCCATGTTTAATTGAACACTTTTTCCTAGAAGTTTTCATCCTGTTTTAAATAAACACAGGAACAAAACTTAACGCAGATAGCAAACCCACTAATGATGAAAGTAAAATAACAATCAAAAGGAAATTTCGTCTGAAGGATAATAAGAAATGATGCGTAAAACGATAAATAGGGCTACAATGATGCTAATTATTTTCTCGGAAAAATGTAGTACAATTTTTCCCTGAACAATCAAGAGATTGGTTCGCTAGAAGCCAAAGGCATGGAATTGCAAATATTGAAGTTATGGTGATAGCGAAATTGCTATTGTTTGGCCATCCATTACATAACAATTTCATTTTAAAAATTTCAAATTGTAAATGGCTTAACAATTGTTACTGCCCCACTCGGCTTTAATTAAAGTGTTCTAGCTATTAATTCACTTGTATTTCATTGGTTTTGTCCACTTTACCACCACTCCCGCAACAATGACACCAATCTGCAGCAACCGCCGTCTGTACAACATTATAAACAAGAGTTGCCACTAAAGCTTGTAATTGTTAGTTGTTATTTTGTGAATGTGTGTGTGCACATTGTGGTAACTCAACCCAAAAATGTTGCGTATACTTTTGTAATGAATGATGTGTGAGTAGTGAGTGCGCAACCAAAGTTTTTGGTTGGAATTAGAAGTTACAACTACATTTACACCAATACTGAATATCCTACAAATAAAATGTCCTTTAAAAACTTCGGAAAGCAAATAATGATGATGATGGGTAATGATGACTGTTTATGTTAAATGGAGCATGAAGGATATTTTGAAAGCACAACTAGAGAACTAAAAGAAAAACTGTATCATTGAAATGTACCCTTGTACGAGGGTTACCATTTATATTTTTCGCCTAGGCAATTTTTGGCGTTGCCACCGGTTTTCAGTATTTCCTTACTTTGTTTATAAATGTTACAGTGTACTTCAAAACCAGTACCATTTTAAATAAAATCCAGCATTTTTATTTTGTTAGAAAGAAATAAACTGTACCCTCCAAATTCTGGTCAATTCAAAAAAATTCACCAAAAGAGTTCTAGTTGTGCCCCCTAGAAAGAATATCCTGCGTACGTGCCTGGCGGTGCTTCAAGAGACGTCTAGAAGATCAGGACAGGTGACAAACTACGGATCTGGACATACGAACCTGAAACCAAACAGCCGTCGACTCTATAAATTTTCCAAACAAAAACAGCAAAATTAATTCGGGCAGAAGTCTCTTTAAAGCAAATGAAAGTTAGTTTCAGTTTCAGTTAGTCTCTTTAAAGCAAAGTTACAAAGGTAAGCCAATATTTGGACCAAATGGGTTTAATCTAACAGCAAGGATAAAGATCGAATAATAAAACTAAAATGGAAGAATACATAGACGTACGCCAATCTCATGGCAATCTTTGTTTCTTTTTTGAAACAACAACACCTATGCAATAGCTTTCGATCAAAGCCTGCATAGGAAATAAATATAGTTAGTATTGATGGTTATCGAAAAGTATTGTGGTATATGTTTTCGAACAGTAGGAGTTTAGACAATTCTCGCTTAGTTGATATTTGTTTATCCCTATAATGTGTGATGATATATCTAAATACTTGTGGAGAAGGGAGCTGATGATATGCTTTGGTGGGCAATGAAATAGCTGTACTTCAAACCATCCACCATAATAAACAATAGGTCTGTCTCTCTACTGATAATTTGTAACAATTTGTACAAATTGTTACTAGATGTTGTCTGTAACGAGAGAGCAAGAGAGATATTAGATCCCACCAGCAAGGCTGATTTTTGTTTTTAATTTGGTTGTAACGCATTTTTCCTCCATATGTAATAGTTTTGGTGAAATTTGGCTTCAATTTAAAAATTTCCAATGTTGGTTGTTTGAAACAGTGCCATATGTGACGAGATTTGTTTACTATATTTGTTCCGTATGTCAAGAATTATCTAAAAAGTTTTCATGTAGGTTTACAGAATAGGACGTAATCAGTTAAATAATAGAAATGCGATTAGATATCTGATATTTATGTATAAAAAATAATAGTATTGAAATTTAAATAAGTCAAGGAAAAACTGACTGGTGACTCAAATTTTTGACAGTACCCACTCGTCAGATCAATTTTTTTTAGAATCGGTTTGTTCACATTACTTATGTTTCTAACACTTCTATCACATTATGTATTAGATTCTAAAAACAGCTCCGAAACCCAGTCTTAGAAATGGGTTCCTAAACTGAACTAACTGAAAACCGTGCCTTGTTTTTATAACCAATCATCAAATCGTAAAAAAACAATGCTGGTATCAATCCACAAACCTTGGAAAAAGATGCCGCTAACAACTACATAATAGAAGACCAAGTGGAAATGCTAGATGCCATAGGAGCATTTTTGGAGTTTGTTCATGCCGAAAAGAATATTGATACTGAAAACATTGTTCATGTGAAAGACAATGAAACTTTTAATAAATTCTTAGATTTAAAGTCACTTTTTGAAAGAAATAAATCCACCCTAATGAATTTTTGTGATACAATTTTGTCAGACAATTTAGATGAAACACAATTTGCAAATTTCTTTGTAACTAAAGTGTAGTTAGCCTACATTTTCTCCAATCTAAGAAATAAATTATCTTCCGGAATTGACAATATACCAAATATAGTTCTGAAAAACATCCCTCAAGTAATGGTACACGAGTATTGTAAATTATTTAATAACATGCTGAATAATTCATATTTTCCAAATAAATGGAAAACTGCAAAGGTTGTGATACTACCGAAAAAAGATAAGGACTTAAGTAACCCCAAAAATTTACGTCCAATTAGTCTATTGCCTAATATTAGCAAAATATTGGAAGCCTGTATCAGTAGCAATATAATTGCATTTTGTAATGACAACAACATAAAATCTGATAAACAATTTGGATTCAAATTCAAATATTCAACTGTTAATGCTGTACATAAGTTGACTTCCGACGTTAATTGGAACTGGCATAGAAAATGCTGCACGGGAGCATGTCTAATTGATATGGAAGAAGCGTTTGATAGTGTTTGGATTTCAGGTCTAGTTTATAAATTGTTTCAGTACAAATTTCCATTGAATCAAATTATATTAATATATAATCTGATAAGCAACAAGTCCTTCACGGTTTACTGCCAAAATATGAAAAGTAGAAAATCTTTCAATATAGTTAACGGATTTCAACAAAGGACTGTGAATTCTCCAATTCTATTTAACTTATATCTGTTAGACCTATTAAACAGAGTATATAATATAATCTAATTTGCAGACGATATAATCATATATCACGCTGATGATAAAATAGAAAAAATCAATCATAGTCTTCAAAAAACTTACGATTTAGTAGAACGATCTACCATTAATTGGAATATGAAAATCAATGCACAGAAATGTCAAACAATACAGACCGTCAGTTGACAAATGTAATAACAATATAAGGACAAAATGGAAACAGTTTGGTATTACATCAAACCTAGCAAATGTTAACATTCCTAATAAGTTGTAAAATATTTAGGCATTTATCTGGATAAATTTCTGTACTACAATCACCATGTCAAGGAATTACTTACATAAGATAAAAAGACGTTCCATATATATAAACCGTTATTTTATTCGAGTTATATAAAACCAAGAATTAAAATATTAATGTATCAATCTTTAATTAGACCTGTATTAACGTATGGCTGTCCAATTTGGTTCAATATATCACCATCAAATATGGAAAAGATTAGTGTTTTTGAAAGAAAGTGTCTAAGAGCCTGCACATCAATGTACAGATCGCCACAAAGCAACTATACAAAATACATATCTAACATGAAATTATATAACTTTGCTAATATTATAAGAATAGACAATCATATAATAAACTTAATTAGAAATAATGTCTTAAGATGTATACAATGTTATGGAAACAACATTATAATGGCTCCTTATTATACAGATGAAGGATATACAAGGTGGCGCAAAAGTAAACTTCCGATGTTTTTTGTTTTGGCTGTTATTTAAAAAAAAAAATTAAAAACTTTGATTCTTCTTGTGGACTATTTTTATTTGGTCTTTTAATTTTTTTTACATCAAGTCGAGAATATGATGTCATGTAAATGGCCGCCGCCACAGTTGATTGTCATTTGAGCCCTTTTTATGCCATTTTCCATCACTTTGGCCAAAACTTCCGGCGATACGTCCTCACATTCTTGACGGATATTGTCTTTAAGAGCTGCAAGAGTCTGAGGCTTGTTGACATAAACCCGCGACTTCAAAAAGCCCCACAAAAAGAAGTCTGGAGCGGTCAAATCAGCCGATCTTGTTGGCCAGTGCAAATCGCCAAAACGGGAGATTAGGCGCCCGGGAAATGCATCCTTCAGCATATCGGTTGTGGCACGTGCAGTGTGTGCCGGTGCACCGTCCTGTTGGAACCACATGTTTTCCAATCCCAATTCATCAAGTTGCGGCAAAAAGAACTCGTTGATCATTGCTCTGTAGCGTGGCACGTCGTCTGGTCGATGTCGACGGCGCTTCCATGACATCCTCGGCTACAGCAGCAATATTCTCTGCAGAACGGCTACTCCGGGGTCTGTCACGCCTGGCAGCATTTCGTGTTGTGCCAGTCTCTTCGAGGCGAGCGGCTAAACGTCGCAGTGTTTCACCAGTAGGCGTTGGACGGCCAGGAAATCTGCGATCGGCATTTATTGAAATCAGAAGATATGCCACCCAAATACGTATGTTTATATGTATATTGACGTATGTACTTGTACTTCATATAGGTTGATATCAGGATAGAAATATTAATATATCAGTATGATTGTAGTAGTATGTACTTGTATGTAAATGAGTATGTAACTCACAAATTTACATTAACATATCCATACATGTGTATATGAGTGCGTATTTGTGTACATTCAAAATTATATTGTCCTTTAGTACATGGCTTCAAAATTTGCAATACGGAAACACTCACACTAACGCAACCAAGACACCCGATGTACTCAATTTTCTTCATCTATGCAATCACGTCCATAGTAATTGATTATAGAGCCTGGAGCCAAGGGACGTGCGGCAGCATCAAACGGTATCGCGACACCAAATGTGACCACTTTATTACGGCCAATAATAAATGGCAACATTTGTTCACAATTTTATTATCACTAACGTGTAGAAGATGTTGGCATACACACGGACGAATGTAACACTAGTTCGAGCATTTCTATTCATGTTTACATATGTATACTGATGTGTCTTATTTGTTGTCATTTGAATGCCAGAAGAATCCATTTGATTTCAGTCTTACGGAAACACTTGTTCTCCTCCGCTTCCGTTCGCTTTGAAATGCATAGAATAGCGAAAGCGAAAGCGAAAGAGGGAGAACAAATGTGCAATATGTTGTATAAAATGCAATCAATGTTATTGTGTTCCATAGCAAATGCCACACACATATTGAATAAATTCCCCATCAGCGCTCATTGTGGATGTTGTGTTAACCAAACCATACGATATTCAAAATCGTACAAGATATCTGGTTGGCACATAAATATGTGGTAAAATATAAATAGAAATGTTTAAAAATGCAACTGAAAAATATAAGTACCGACCAATGGGAATCTTTCAGTACTCAAATTTAACCTTTCTCTTTTTACCAAAAGTTCACAATTTTTAACGTGCACATTTTACTTTTCTGCCGATGTTGTGAATCAAAGAACCCCGAAACGTTTGGAGAAACCTTGTTGAAGAATGATTACCGTTACAGCCAACCAAATGGAATTTAGTCGCTGTCAAAATTGAAAAATCCAAAAAAAAAATTACCTGAGGTGTCAGGGAACATCCGGTTGGAACGAAGTTCCATTCGCTGTATAAGTATATTAAGTTCTAGTTAGTTCCAACACGCCTAAGGCGTCCGTTGAAAAATACGGTCATTTAAATGGATCTTTAAGGAAAGATACTTTTTTTTATATAGAAAGAATTTTTTTTTAAAAAATTATATTTTTAGGATTAAGAAAGAATATGTAGAGGGCTGAATTTTATGTTTCGGGATTAGAGAACAAAGACAAATATTAATCATCGAAAATCATTTTATTGTTTTTCAAAATATTCCCCATGAAAATTTATACACTTTTACATGCGTTTGAACCAATTGTCGAAACACTTTTGCCTCTCTGATTGAGGTATCTCCATAACATGCGTTCTGAATGCAGTAACCGCTTCTTCAGGTGTCGAAAAACGTTGACCTCTAAGTCTGTTTTTTACGTACGGGAATAAAACGAAATCATTCGGTGCCAAGTCAGCACTATACGGCGGATGACCCATCAAATCGATGTTTTGGGTGCTCAAAAATGCAGTTGTTTCAGCCGATGTGTGAGAGCTCGCATTGTCGTGGTGAAGAGAGATCCGTCTTCGGCGGTTGGTTTTCCCGATTTCTTGGAAGACAACTGGCAAACAAATGGTTGTGTACCACTCAGAATTCACTTTTCTGCGTTGTTCTAGTGGTACGGTTGCGACATGCCCGGGTCTTCCGAAAAAACAGGCGACCATTTGCTTGGAAGTGCTTCGGGCGCGAACAACTTTTGTTGCATTTGGCTCACCTTGAAACACTCAGACAGTTGACTGCTGTTTTCTTTCGGGCTCGTACGCATAAATCCAGGATTCATCAGCTGTCACGATGTCATAGACGTGTTTCGAAGCACCGCGATCGTATTTTTGGAGCATTTCTTTCCACCAATCGACACGAGCCTTTTTTTGAGCGATTGACAAATTGACAGTCAAATGTTTATGCAATATTGAATGTATGCAGGTTGTCTCAACCTCACGATAGGTCACACGACGATCTTGCAAAATCAGTTCGCGCACAGCATCAATGGTTTTCGGAACAACAGCTGATTTTGGACGACCTTCACGAAATTCGTCTTGGAGTGAACTACGACCACAATTGAATTCGCCATACCATCGATAAACGCTGGTCCTTGATGGAGCTTGCACTGTTGCTGAGTTAATCCACGTCCAAAGTTGTTAAAAAATAATCGCACGAAAATGTTAACGATTTAATTCCATTTTTGGGCCGAGATGAATCTTTTAAGTTACTGTATACAACACAAATAGCGCTCGTATGTCAAAACGTTCTGAGTACGCATAACCTCAAAAATGTCCAACTTTACGATAGAGCTGTCAGCTGCCAGATTGCAACACTAGGGTTGCCAAATACCGAAACATAAAATTCAACCTTATATTTTTCCGAAAAGGTAATTTTTTTTTTAGGAATAAGTACTATTTTCAAGAAGAAGAAATTTCTGTAAGGAAAAGCTATAGTGTATGCATTTTTTTTACAAAACAGTACTTTTTTAAATAACAGGTACTTTTTAAAGAAGTGGTACTCTGTTTAGGAAAAGTTTATTTTTTAAGAAACTTAGGTACTGTTTTATTTTTATGAAACGATACTTTTAAGAAATAACGATACTTTGTAGAAAAATTACTTTTTTTAAGAAAAGGTACTTCTTGTAAGAAAATTAGATTTTTTTAGGCAAAGGCACTACTTTAAAATAAGATATTTTCTGAGGAAAGGTACTTTGTTTAAGAATACCAATAGATATTTTTTTGAGAAAATTTCCTTTTTTTAAGAAAACGCACTTTACAAAATTTTATTTTTTTGAACTTCTTTCACTTTAGCTTTTCTAACTTTACTTTTTAGTCGGTTCAAAACTAAAATGTGTAATAAACAGGCTCCACCTAGAAAATTTCCCATTAAGCAAAAAATATCCCATATCCCATAGTCTAGACACAAACCAAACCAACAGTACGAGTGTAGTAGTGTAAGAGAAAGTGTGCTGCCAAATGTAATTCCCTGCTCAGGGTTGTATTTCATGGATTTGCCAGTCTTGCACTTTGGATTTTAGAAATTTACTTTTTAGTGGGTTCAAAACTACAATATGTAATACACAGGCTCCACGTAGAAAAAATCTCTTTAAACCAAACCAAACAAAAAGTACTCAATATAGTTGATAATAATGGATTGTAATAAAGTAGTTAAAAAAAAGTTGTTTAAAATTATTTCATTTAGCCCCCATCCCGCAACGTGGGATAAAGAAGTTCGTTTCAAAATTATAAAACTAGTAGATAAAACGAGTAACATATTCAAGTATAATTTATTTTTTCAACTCTTTCAGTTTTTACGTTTTATGAACGAATGTCTTGAATGGCGCCCTTTGGCAACGCATGCCTGTAATTTTTCATACAGAATGTAGTGGAAAGAAATCAGGAAAGGATTTCATTGAACAGCAAAATTACACTCTATTGCCTTGGTTGTTTTTGCGCTGGTTCACTTGCATTCCATGGATATCCTGCGAGTAAAGTTATTTTTTGTGCTTGTTGACTCATTCAGCAAAGCCGAGCAAAGCATTTCTTGCTACTTATGGTTTGAATTTACAACATATTGGCTTGCGAAAATGCCACATATATTACAAATATGTGGAGTCCTTTTTGCTAGTTTATTGCTCGCTTCGTTTAATTTCTCATTATGTTATTTGTCATAATTGAAATGTGGTCAAACTAATCTGGAACAAAATTTCTTTTACATGGAGAAAGAAAGTGTGTGAGTTGTTGTTTGCTAGTAAGTTTGGAACAAATAAATTCAATAACTTTAATCAAGAGTTATTTATAGTTACTATGGGTTCGAGGGAAAGAACTATGGGGTGAGAACTATAATTTACTTTAGGAAAAGAACGCAGACATTGCGAATGAGGACGAGTTTCAAAAGTGATGTCGTTGAATCCAGTGTAGGTGAGTGTTGGTGGTTGTAAACCAAATACTAACAATCCCAGTCGAAAGTTTCGTGGGTTGAGATAAATAAACGCGGAATTAACTTCCCTCGTAGTTAGTTGAAACACATCACAGCCCCTGGCAACTACCATATGTGACTTGCTCCACGAAAAGGTACCTCTGCGCCGAAAAGAAGTTATTGAGAAAAACGCGTTTAAAAAAAGCGCTTCGTTTTTCCGTGTTTTGCGCATGGTTATGCAACTCTTCCTTCAACCTGATCATCTGGCGATGTATTTCGACTCTCTGGTACTTTGTACGATGTTCACTATGCCGTGTTGCCTCTATGAAAAATATTTCCAACAGTTAAAAACCTGTTTTTGCTAATATTGTTTTCAAAATTATTAGAGCTGTTTTATTCCTTATCAAATTATCAATGTTTTGGATTTAATCCGATAGAATTGAATCTATTATATATTATTATTTAATTTATCTATTATTTAATTAATTTCAGGTTAAAATAAATTTTAATTGACGTAAGAAAATGTGTCTGTAAGACGAATTTAAGAGTGTTGAAGAACAATACTTCAGCGATTGTTTGAAAGAATGTTTACCTATAGTCAGTGATGAGTCGGCTGCATTTTCATCGCCAGAAGTTTCTGAAGCGCTGCAATTATCTCTTCAAGATATTGAGGAAGAGCAAGCTTTATCGCAATTTTTAGAAAAACCTTGCTGTACGAATGGATGCACTACTGTAATTCCGGAAGAACGAATTGTTTTTGCAAGAAATAACATCACGTTTTTCAATTTTTCATTAATTATGTTCATTTTACAGGTGATTTGTAAAAAAAAACTAAAAGACATAGAAACTTGGGGTTTACGGCATTTGAAAGAACGTTTTTTTTCCTATAAGAATCACTCAAAAAGTCAAAAAAAGTCGGCGCAGAGGTCCCTTTTCGTGGAGCAGGTCACATATGTTATTAAATTACCGAACATTTTAAGCAAGCTACGTCCTCCAGAAATCCATTTCCGACTCTATAACATCTGCCGCAACAACTGTACTTGGTTTCGGATAACCGTTTCACAACAAACCATGGTCCAATGAAGAGTGGCGCATTCCAAATGATGAAAAGAACGCTGCACGTATGGCAGTGCTTCAGTCAAATGCAACCCGACCTGCGACTGAGCAGTATATGGAGAAAAGAAGGAGGTAAATCGTCTCTTTAGGCGTAAGAAACGGCAGTGGAGAAAGCGCGAGAGTGAGAAAATTGCGTCATACAGAAGGAAGAACGAAGCCCGAAAATTCTACCAAAAAAATTCTATCAAAAACGGAACTAATGGACATGATTCAAGCGCATGAGTGAGAAAATTGCGTCATACAGAGGGAAGAACGAAGCCCGAAAATTCTACCAAAAAAAATTCTATCAAAAACGGAACTAATGGACATGATTCAAGGCCCCTGTAAAGACAAGGACGGAAATTCCATCGGAGATGTGCAGAGTATGTTGGAAATATGGAGAGATCATTTCTCTGCGCTATTGGTACCTGAGATATCCAATGACGAGACAATCGATCACAATTTGATCGTCCTACCAAGACGTGGTCAGAGCAGCTATTGCCCGGCTTAAGAACAACAAAGCCGCATGAGCCGATGGATTACCGGGGGAGCTGGTTAAGGCTGGCGGCGATGAGCTGATAAGGTGCATGCATCAGCTCATTAGCAAAATTTAGTTAGCTGAATGCATGCCCGGCGATTGGAATCTCAGTCTACTATGTCTCATATTTGAAAAAGTTGACCGAGTCTGTGCCGCGGAATAAGCCTTTTATCTGCAGCCTATAATATTCTATCAAGTATGATATGCGAGAGTCTAAAACCAATTATCGCTGACCTGATTGGATCGTACGAGTGTGGCTTTAGGCCTGGAAAATCGACAAATGACCAGATTTTCACGCTACACCAATTCATGGAGAAGACCCACAAAAAAACATCGAATGCTATCATCTATTTGAGGATTATAAGGCGGCCTTCGATAGCCTGATCTACGAAGCAATGTCTGAGCTTGGTATTCCTGCAAAACACATACGCCTTTGCAGGATGTGCTTGACGAACACCAAATCCGCAGCGAAAGTTGGTAAATATGTTACCGAACCTCTCGAAACCAAGCGGGGCCTCAGACAAGGCGACCCCGTATCGATCGTGCGATCTCTTTAACATCTTAATAGACATAATTATGAGAAAAGCTGCAGTCAACATGAATAAAACCATCGGCAGCAAGGGTCATATACCGATCGCGTATACTGATAATAAAGATAGCATTTCGCGCAGAATGAGTTGTTTTTGAGAATTTAGAAGGAGTCAGCAAAAGTGGGTCTGGCAGTAAATGAGGACAAGACAAAATTAGTGGTTTCAACGAGCTGGGCCTCCATGCGATTCGACCAAAGCGGGAACGTTGTTGATAACCGTTATAATTTCGAGGTGATGGTCGAATTTATATTCCTCGGATCTGTCATAAACAAAAGCAATAACGTCAGCCTTGAGATCAAGCGGAGAATTGTGCTTGCGAATAGATGAAGCCCTCTCTCGAGTAACAAAAATCTAGCTATATCAGTCTCTCATACAATCTGTCTTCCTTTATAGCGTAGAATCCTGGGTCTATCGCAAGCAGATGAAACATCTGTAGGAGTCTTCGAGAGAAAAATGCTCCGAAAAATGTATGGCCCTATTGTGCACAACGGCGAGAATCAGCGACACAAGAACCATGAGCTGTATGTGCTATATCCCGACATTGACATATTTAAGTGGATCAAAGTAACGCGACTACGCTGTCTAGGCCATGTCAGTAGAATGGATGAAGGCGAACCAGCTCGAAGGGTTTTCGAAATCGAACTCGAGGGAGCAACGAAAAATAGGAAGATTAAGACCCCGCTGGAGGGATTAGGTTGACGAATCCCGTCGTTTACTTGGTATCACCAACTGGAAAGGTAAAGAAAAATATCGAATTGTGTGGCGAATCTTCGTTTTGTAAAGTCCCTGACACCCCGTGTTTGTTTGAGACATGGATAAGTAAGTATAAGTAGTAAGCGATAGAAGTCCTGCATACACTTCCTTCAAAGAGGAATCACATAATATTTTTGGAACGAAGTTTCTTATCGCATGTTGCGGGATGGGGTCTAAATGAAAAAATTTCCAACAACTTTTCTTAACTGTATTATGCTATAACCCGGTATACAACCCAGTATTATTATGCATACTTTTAGGATTTGGTAATTATTAGTAGATTTTTACAGTCAGGGACGTATATGAGGGTTGTGTTCTTTCATGTTGTCTTTGTTACTGTCATGCCATTGTGAAGTATTCTGGCTTCAATGGAAGGTATTATGACATAATTACGGCTAAGGAAAGCGGGCTTTGCTGAACATGTTGGAAGTGTAAGAACTTCGATGTTGACTTTTTTTAGGTTATTGCCTTTTGCGTTATTAACAGTATTACCCCATTCTGTGTGCTTGCAGTTCAAGTATCCCTCTAGTACGTAGTAGTTATTTGAATTTTGAAGTTTCATAAAATCAAATAGTTTTTGCAAGACTGCTTGTATTGAATTTATATTGCCGGCCGCATAGTACGCACATGTAGTAACTAAAAAGTTGACGCAGTCAACGGGTATCTTTATGGCGTATGCCTCTAAAGCATCTAGCGAATATCTACTTTTGTTATCATCACTATTGTATTGTATATTATTCTTGATTGATTGTTACATAAATTCGATATTTGCTAATGATTTTTTAATTTTTAAATATTACATTGTGTCTATGGTTTAATTTTGTCTCATTTAATACGACAATATCTACTATCTACCTAACCACCCTTAAAAATTTACCTATTCTTGAAAAAAGGACCAATTCTAAAAAAATATTTCTTAAAAAAGCCTTTTCTTCAAAAAAATATCTTGTTATAAAAAATATCTTTTCTTACAAAAACTCCTTTTCTGAAAAACAAAATATTAACTTTTTTCTTGAGATAAGTAGACTTTCTGGAAAGAAGTACATTTTGTTCAAAAATAACCTTTTCTTAAAAAGACTACCACTTCTTTGAAAAATACCTGTTCTTACAAAAGTACTTCTGTGTAAAAAAAAAAGTCATACTCTTATGGCTTTTTCTTACAGAAAGACTTTTTCCTAAAAATAGTACCTTTTCGTAAAAATAAACATTACCTTTTAATAAAATAAGTACCTCTCTTTAAAAAGGGACCTATATAATACATATTCTGGAAAATATAATACATATTCTTACAAAAAGACCTAAAAATAAAAATTTTTTTTTAAAAATACACTGCAGGAAAAATATTTCTTAAAAAAAGTCTTTTATTTTACAAAAAGTACCTTTTCTTAGAGATCCATTTAAGTTATCGTACTTTTCAACGGGCGCATTATTCGTGCTGGAACTAACTAGTACATAATATATAGCGAAAGAAACTTCGTTCCAACCACGTGTCCCATGACACCTCATGTGATTTTTTTTCTGTGAAATATTTGTATGAAATCACTTTATTTAGTTACATGGAAAATATATTTTGCATTGTAACTTTATGAATTTTGATTTATTTTTTGGTTAATGTATGAGAAATTCATACTACAACCTTACAAGTCATGAACGTTTTTCGAATTGAAAAATGGTTGGTTTTTGTTGGAAGTAATCGACAATTAAGTTTCAGCACACACTCACTGGCACGACTAGTTTCGAACTCCGTGACAAGTTCATCATCATTATCATCAGATGACTTGTAAGCTTTTAGTATGAAGTTCTCATACATTAACCAAAAACTAACAACAATCGGTCAACAAAATTCAAATTCAAATAAATGTAACTGACACTAGCACGGTCTTCTAAAATGCTATCCGTGGTGTACAATGCGAGAATGCATGCAGAAAAGAAGAACATGGTTGAAAAATTCTGTCTGTTCTTTTTGTTGGAATTATAGGCCTTTCAGTGATGTTGATACTTAGGCATCTTCGATCGATACTAATTCGCACATGTGAATTGCAGAATTGAGTTGTATATATACGATTGATGATCAACCGATGGTATCAATTCAGGCACAGTAGTTAGGCATCTGATGATGAACTTGCCATGGAGTTCGAAACTAGTCATACCAGTGAGTGTGTGTTGAACTGAATTGTCTATTATTTCCAACAAAAACCAACCATTTTTCAATTCGAAAAATGTTCATGACTTGTAAACTTGTAGTATGAATTTCTCATACATTAACCAAAAACTAACCAAATCGGTCAATAAAATTCAGATTCAAATAAATTTTGATTTGTAATATTTCATTTGGTATTTTAGGTTCCTTATCACACCAAAAAACATCATCCTATAATAAATCCTAAGTACTTTACGGAGAGCTTATATAGGTATAAAGTGTATATAGTATTTCTGTTCGTTTTTGTTTCTTTGCGTTTCCTTTGTTTTTTGTTATATTTCTCGTTAGTACCAATCAAGACAAACAATTCCTGCCACTTTCACTGAACATGCTGTCGGGGATATAAAAAAGAAAAAAACAACAAGCGAACGTTAAATAACAACCTAAACATCTGTGGAAGATATAGATATGGATTTAAGTGATAATTGGTTTTTATACGGTAGCGTCTTTCCAGATTACCGATTACTGCATTTATTGTTATTTATATTGTTATTTTTTCAGGTTTTGAATTGAATGATTATTTGCTATTAAACTTTTATTTATTTACAATTAAAGTTAAGATCCCAGAAATAAAAGATTTCCGTATAATTCTCTGTTCACTAAACATCAAATTATGACTTTGTGGTTTGACTTCAAACCAAAACCAGTCAAACACTTTATGAAAAATTATTCAAAGCGCTTAGTGGTCGCATTAGCCAGCTCACGCGTTAAATGTAGATATTTGCAAACGGTTAACCGCAATGAATTTGAAGTCATATATGGATGTGTGTGTGTGTTAGATATGTTGACAAGTATATAGTTAAAAGATTTTATAGACGATTATGTTCGTAAGTATGTATGTATATTAGTTAAGTGCATTTATAATAGAAACTAATTAACTCGATATTACTTTACGCAGAAGGTGTTTGAAATATATTGCATGTGGTTTGACGATATTTTCAATCAACTACGTTGATGTGTGATATGATTGTCCTAAGTTGAGCGAGTGGTTTTAAGGCATTTGTGATTTATCTGGGGTATGGTTGAAGTTTGAATAAAAATAATTTTGAAGTTTTCTCAATATACACTCCAGTTCACTTATTTAAAGGCACTAAAAACTCCGTATTCAGCAGCCTGTATATTTTGCAATTTGCAACCGATTGCAGAATTTTAAAATGACAATGGAAGCTAGACAACTTGAGATATAATATCAATAGTGGTTTCTTAACTAAAGAACTTGTTTTGGACAATTTATAAAAATGTGAAAAAATTTGCTATTTTTTTGACGTGTTAACATCTATTGCGGCGTATAGGGACTAAATCTATCAAAGTCAACACATGCAAACAACACACAAACAGGTTTTCTGCTGCTGCTAAAACCAGATTTTATGCTGCTGCTAAAACCAGATTTTCTGCGACTGCGAAAGAGAATAATGACGTGTTAAACAAAAATGAGCGAGCAAGAGAGCAATAAAAAAGTGGTGTGGCAGGGGTGGGGCTAACGAAATTGTGTCTATAGGGTATGTATTAACATAATAATGTATGTATGTACATGTGTCTGTTGCTGTTGTTGAACGGAGTTATAAAGCATAGCCACGCAAAATTTAATTTGCAAGCCGACGTTATGGTGACACACTAATACGTCAGCTACTTCGTACAAAGTATGTGTAATGTTGTGTGTTTGGCTGTTTCGTTGCTGTTGATATGGCAAACATGTGGTTATGTGACACACGTATGCGTCAGCTACTTCGGACAAAGTATGTGTGATGTTGTGTGTTTGGTTGTTTCGTTGTTGTTGCTTTGGTCAAACAAAGCGAGTCATTTGCATTTGCAGCATTGCCCGGTGTATACAAAAACAAGTATTATTTAAATTATTCAGATGATTGAACGCCTCTTTAAATTCTTTATATTATTAACTTCACCTGTCTGTATGCATGTTTGTATGTATCACGAAAAAACTTTGGATTGATTTTAAATTCTTTTCCCGTGATCCAATCGAGCTGAAACTTCGCAGGCAAACTAAAAAATGATTTATCAAAATACGGGCGAGATTGGACAAAGGGGCGTGGTACCTCCTATACAAATTACAAATTAAAAATCCATTATTTCAGCTCCTGTTAACGGTATTTGAACAAAATTGGGTATGTTGGTTAGGTTTCTTTTTGTTTTTTTGTGGGGATAAAACAAAAAGTATTAAGCAAGAAAATAATGACACATGTGCTTGCACCTGGCTTTAAATATTTGTAAGTATTAATATTATTTAAAGGAAACGTCATCATATGATTGAACAGTGTTTTTTTTGTTTCCAATGTAACATTTACTAATGTGTTCATAGAAATCGAACAGGTACCGTGTAGCAAAAAGGTGTTAACACATCGCCCGTGAGTTCGAACACTCATTGGTTTTTTTTTGGTTCACTTGAATAAAGGCACTTTATTATTAGTTTATTATTTTTAAAGTAAGCTACATTTTTTTGTAGGGAGCGTTTGTTTATTATATCTTAATCATTTTACGAGTCAAAATGTCAAAACAACAAATTTTAAATCTAGCGGAAAAAACTAAAATCGATGTTTACGGTTCTGAAGGATATTCTAACCGCGAAATAGCTAAAACCATTGGACGGAGCCCAACAGTTGTCGACATTTACATCAAGGACCCCGAGGGGTATGGTAAAAATTGTAAGCGAAGGGTTTCATTGTCTGTAACTACGTAATTCTGCCTTGTCCTTGTCAAAAATAAGAGCTCAGGCTGGAGTGGAAACGAGCAAATCATCAGTACGCAGAGTAATTAAGAGCCGTGAGTATCTTAAATACCTGGTATTAGAAAAAAGCCGCCACTTAATGCTCCTTGTAAGGAAAAGCGGCTTCAATTGGGAGGAGAATTCATGGTATGGGATGTGCAGCCAAGTGGTCATGTAAATGACTGGAGAACCGTTGTATTTACGGATGAAAAGAAGTTTAGTTTGGATGGACCTGATGGCTACAACTATTATTTCCATGATCTGCGCAAAGAAAGGCGTTTTCTGAGCTGCCATCACAGCTGATAGGGCGGCGTTATGGTGTGGGGTGCTATTACGTACTATAGTACCATCGATCTTGAATTTGAAAGTGTAAAAATGACTGGTGCAAGCTATAAAATGTTGTTGGAATCGGCTTTTTCGAAGTTCAGTGAACTATTTGGTCCCATATCTTGGATATTGCAACAGCGTAATGCCCCTATACACAACGCCAGAGTCGTAAATGAGGTCATTACAAACCAAAATCTTAATATTCTTGACTGGCCACCCTATTCGCCAGATCTAAACATTATCGAAAATGTCTGCGGTTGGCTATCTCGTAAGGTCTATGAAGGAGGTAGACAATTTGATGACAAGCAGTTAAGGATGCTTGGAATCCAATTTCGTTGGATTACATGAAGTCTCTTTATCTCTCAAAGAAAACCCGTATAATTGAAGTTATTACAAACAAAGGGGGTTGTACCCATAACTAATAGTTCCTAAATAAAGTTAAATAAATTAAAAAAACATAAAAACTGTTTTTCATTAAAATTAGTTAAAGTGCCTTTATTCAAGTGAACCAAAAAAAATAGCACATTTTTGGACTTTTTTTTATAAATTGCTCAAAAAATCGGTGTTTGTTTATGGAACCACTATTGCCATAATTTTTTTGTATATATCAAGATGTCTAGCTTCCATTTCCAAAAGATACAGGCTGCTCAATATGGAAATTGTAGTGCCTTTAAATAAGTGAACCGGAGTGGCGCGATTATCAATATATCGCAAGAGCTATTCATTTTACATCATAATTATAGTGGGAAAACTAAACATTGTAAAATATGAGTAAATTACTCAAAATTTATAGCCCATTGACATTGTACGAGACCTGTTTCTCCTTTTAAAGCATTCACTTGGCCAAAAAATACATAAATTGAATTCTCCGATTTTGATGAAAATTGGTGCGCACAATCTCTTAGGTAAGTTGATTTCAGACCCCGTATATTTTTGTAATAATGCCCTAAGCATGATTGAATAAAGGGTGTTTTTCAATAAAATATGTACCTTGATTGGAAGAAGAAAATGAAAGGAGTGAATGCACGAGCTTTTGTAAAAAATACTTAAAAATTTTAGCAATTTGTTTTGTTAAACTAAAGTTTTTTGTAAAAGTGATTGAGTCGTTATAAATATTCTGGTTGAAGTTGTAAAAAAAGTTCACGTGTATCGGCGTTTTCAACGTTTACGTCTGATAAATGCATTATTGTATTATATATTATCTACAATAGATTGCTAGTAATTTTGATTTATTCGAGTTATAACATATTTAGTTTCTAATTCTGATCCAAATAAATGTTAATGGTTACTACGTACAGTTAAATTCCTCTTACTTTGTTTAGATAGATAAACGGAACTTTTTAGATACAACGACTCCCTTGGTACTATGAATTTCTTCAATAACTACCTCTTCTTTTAACTGTTAACTGAGTTATGTACCAGTCTGTCCAAGATTACCTCCGCATTTCCCTGAGCAAGGCTGGAAAAAGGTTCTGGGCAGCGGCACTTGTTGCAAGTGTTTCCAAATATAAATTTCTGGCGATTTTTGTTAACATGGAATTAAGCTCAATAATAAACTGAAAAATGGAACATTAGAAATAGTGCATGACATCCCGCTTTTAAATCCGCATTTAGATCCGACTTTTTCCAAAGTTTTGAACGACAACAAAATTTCATTTGTTGAATTCAAGCAATCCATACGTATATTATTGTTATGACATAATTGTCCTCTTTGGCTAAGGAATGTATTTATTTTTAATGTAAAAACTTTTCTTTAGCTTTCGGAAATAGTTTTATTACTCTTAAATAATTTTTTCCTCATTTGAACGATTGTAGAAATAAGTTTTATATTAGATTTTTTTTATCGTCTACAATAGTATATTTTTATATTTCCATATTGAGCGAAAAGTGTTGGAAACAAAATATGTTCAAAATTATACATCAGTATAGTTGAAAATATTTTTCAACTTCTAAGATATTTTTGTTTGATGGAAACCAAATATAAAACGTTTCCCGGCGTCATTTCATTAAATTTTTGATATACGAAGAATAATTAGCTTATGGGGTGATTAGAACTCCAGAATTATTGAAATAATTATTTATTTTGGAAATAGGTTTTGTCTTTATGTCTTAAACTAAATAAAACTAAATGCTCGGTAAATTTAGTAATTAAATTGTGCATCCTTAGATTATGGTGGCTCCAACTAATTCATTAGTTTTGCTTTAAAAATGGTCTCCAGTAAGAGTTTGACCAATTATCCCTTTTGTCACAGATTACATACATTAAATTTTTTACAAAAAATTTCAAATTTGTTTATTGGATTCCATTTTCTTTAAATTTCATAAAGGGAGCTGCAGACGATTATGGTGCAATATTTCGTGTGTATATTGGGAGACTTAATATGAATACACTTTTTTGTTTGTAATCTCGTATTAACAACTTTTTTTCAGGACACCTTAATCTACATCCGTAGCACGAAAACCTTTTATGCTCCTACCGCAACAAATGTCCATGATCCAAAAAAATTCAATGAGTGTTCGAACCCACGGGCGATATGTGTGCTAACACCTTTTTATTACACGGTACCTGTTCGATTTCTATGAACACATTAGTAAGTGTTACATTTGAAATTAAAAACAGCGTTCAGTCATATGATGAATTTTCATTTAAACTATGTTAATACTTAAAATTATTTAAAGACAAGTAACGGGGTTTTCAATAAGAGCGCTACAAAAATTTTTTTAAATAAAACAAAACCGCTTTTAGGTACCAATGAAATTCTTTATTCCTGTGAAAGTACGTTCGATGCCATTATGTATGGAACTCCATTTCTTTTGCATGGCCAGAAATCCAGACGCTGAACCCAATTTTCGACGGTTTTCAAGCATAAATCGGCCGATACTGCTGCGTTCGATATTCGTACGAAGTTCATCAATCGTCGCTGGCTTGTTGGCATAGACCATAGACTTGACGTAGCCCCACAGTAAATAATCTAACGGCATCAAATGGCACGACCGAGGCGGCCAATCGACTGGCCCATTTCGTGAGATAACACGTTCACTAAACTTGGTTTCCAATAAATTGATTGTGGCATTCGCTGTGTGGCTTGCGGCGTCGTCCTGTTGGAACCACATGTCCTCCAAGTCCATATTATCCAATTGGAGCCAAAAATATTCGGTTATCATTGAACGGTAGCGATTCGCATTCACAGTAATGTTCCGGTCTTGATCATAACGGAAGAAGTACGGCCCAATGACGCCGCCGGCAAATAAACCGCATCAAACCGTAATTTTTTCGGGATGCAATGATGACTCATGGATTACGTGTGGATTGCTGTCTGATCAATAACGCATATTTTGCTTATTGACGAAGCCATTTTGCCAGAAATGAGCCTCATCGCTGAACATGATTTCCCGATGAAAATCCGAATCATTTGCAAGTTGGTGCTCAGCCCAATTCACGAACATACGTCGCGTATGGTGGTCAAGCGGCTTCAGTTCTTGCGTCAGTTTGATCTTGTAAGGATGTACGCCAAGATCTTTTCGCAAAATTCGCCACAACGACGTCACAGAGATGCCCAACACTTGAGAACGACGTTTGAGAGACACATTTGGGCTTTCTTCTTTGTCTCACTGGCACGGGAACATTTTATACCGTGCCTGTGGATTCAAATTTTTCCACTAGACGCTCAATTGTTGATCTGGTAGGACGATTATGACGACCATAAATTGGACGTAGCGCTCTTAAAGTTGATGCCACTGACTCCAAATTTCTGTAGTAAATTTTAAAATTTCGACTTGTTGTTGGCTCGTATATCTTTCCATGATGAAATGGCAAACCTTACTGAAGAGAAATGTCAAAAGAGCGGGAAAAAATATATCGTCGTTTGCTGTCCCTATCGATTTACTTTTGTAGCGTCTCTGTTGAAAAACCCTTTACAAGCACATGTTTCATTATTTTCTTGCTTAATACTATTCGCTGCCGCTCCATCATTACCATCATGCTTCTATTCAGGTAGAGACTATTGTTGTGCCACAACCACATATTATTTACAATGCTAGCGCTTCATAGCTTTGACGTAGATAACGCTGTGTGTGTTTGCATGGTTTGGCTTTGTTAGATTATACCCACCCGTGCCTATAGATGTTAACACGTCAATAAAACAATATTTAGCTTACTGAAGTAATTGTTTTTGTTTTGTTATAAACAGAGCGACGACAAAAAGTATTGAATAGTATAGACAATATGGCGGGTCGATTTGTAGGGAGTGAAAAAATTCACCAATTTCCCTATGATTTCCGTATTCTATGGGTTATTCCATGAAAATTTGCCGAAGGAACCATACCTCTATCGTTAAAATCGACTCCCCTACTTTTTGTTGGTAAAAAGTTCAAAAGTTACGGGCATTTTTGTACAAATTTTGGACCATTTTTCCATTTTTTTCATGATTTTGTCCAAGAATATTACTTTCATGGCCATTTTTTTGGCTCAATCCATTATTTAATTCAATTTACAATTCATAACGAAGAGTTTAAGCCCAAATTTATCGAATTCGGTTGATTAACTCATGCGATATTGCTAAAACAAAATAACATATAAAACCAACTTTTTGATTTTTTTTCCCTTTTTATTTTTTTTTCTACAAAAATTCAAATTAAGAGATAATAAAGTATAAAGTATTATCAAAAAAAAATATTCAATTTGAGTGTAGTAAGAGACAAAATGTGAAAAAAAACATTATTTTTTCTGAAAGTCTTGTTTGCTTTCAAGTCTGGGTGTTTTCGTACGGCTCTCTAATGTCGTCGCCATAGCGCCTTCTACATTCTTTCCTGCAACTCGTTTAGCAGTGGCAGCCAGCAATTGGACATGTCTTTCCGTTCCTTGAATGTGTAAAGGAATTTGTGGATCATCGAACGGTGGCACTTCGTAATTTAAATATCCCTCCAAATGTTCATACGAATAACTTTGCGTAAACGGTGGTTCGAATAAAATGGTATCGTCATTTAAATCAATCATATTTGTATATTCCGTACAATTAAAGTTTATAAGAGATTTTTTATAAACTATAAGTTCCGTTGGGTCGACAATATCTCTTCGGTAATGTAAAATCTTCTTTATAGCAATGTTTCGTTTTTCCATTCTATCATCAAACAATATAGATAGCAAGATATTTTCTGAGTGTGCAAAATATGGATTATCTTGAATTACTCTATTTACAACTCCAAGTAAATTCGGTGGTAAAAATCGTGTCCAAGTAATAAATTTAAAAAGTAATGTACTACCGTATACGGCAGAGCTATAATACTTAACATTGAAATACATTGGCGTGTATACTTTTATTATATAGTTCGCCAGAATTTTTAAATTTTCAGTTGGATAATTAGTTGTCACATACAACCGTAATAATCTATTGGCTTTGGTCAGCCAACGAGAATGTGCAATTGGCCCTGGTTTTATGTGAGACAAATCCGCAGGAACCACACCATTAGAAATTGCATTGGCCATTAACACCAAGTACCTCGAATCGGTAGATAATTCATCTGGATTTAAATCACCAGGAGGCATATTTTCCAAAGCGATTTCCTCAAAATCGGTTACCCAGTGAAAAGAAAACATAAAAGCTAAAAAATAGAATGAAAAATGGTAAAGAATCAGCTATAAAAATTACATACCGGAAGATTTTCACAATCAGCAATTTTTGAGCTCAACTTTCCGGTAGTTGATCGTGGTCCAGTGGTGGTTGATTTGTCTAAAGTGTCAAACAAATGTCTAAACGGAAGCTCGTTAAAGTGCAGAAGACACACAAACCAGTGCAGTGGTCTCTTTAACTGTTTTTCGAATAGTCGCAAAATTCCACCGTGTACGCCAGTATTTGTTGGTTCACCATCAGCGCATATGGCAATTAATGAATCGAGAGACAATTGTTTTTCTTGGAAGAATTCGATCAATTTGTTGACTTTGCTTGCCGCAGTTTCACTTTCTAGTTTTGTGTAGCCTATCAATTGAGATTTTGGTTCCCTCAAAACAACTAGATGAGGTTCTTTAACCATCCTTGGATGCAACTTCTCATCAATTTTTTCTACAGTTAGAGCATCATTTTTCATGACGATCAAATTCGAGCCATCATACCGCTTACGAAGTGCGTCTTGTCTCCATTTTTCTCTTTCTCTACGAAGTTTACTTTTATCCATGATGACAAGATTGCCGTGAGCATCTTTTACGCCCAGGTCTTCCATCAGAGCTGTTGCCAATGCTGATCCCATTCTATCATGCACACCAAATCTGTCACACATCATTGCATAGTTTTTAGTATTGTATCTGGGAGTGTATCTTTGTGGTGGTAGAACTAATTCTGAACCTCCTCTCACATCAACTTCCATTTCGTCATAATGTGGTTCGTATGTAGGATCGTTGCTCACTGGGATTGTTGGTATAGTCGTTGGTATCGTCATTATATTGATCGCGCATGAAATCTTTTAAGTTTTCTGGGATAGATCCACATGAGCAGTCGTTTTCTTTCAAGTTGCATTTACATTTTCCAGTGTTGAATAATTGGTTTGTTGATTCTACGAATTTTTTGAATTCTGTTGCGCGTTTTACTCGTTGTTTATCTGCATGACTATATGCGTCAAGCAAATTATTCAATTTTCTAATGATGTTACCTTTGAGTATAAGTTCAATATTAAGTTGATTCCAAATTTCTAACAATCTGTCTGCTACTTGGGGAGTAAATGTTTTATACGAAAACATTTTGATTTGGGCTTTTGAACGTTCGTCCAAGAAAAAATAGTACTTCAATATATCTCGTTTAGTTGACAGATTAATATCAGGTAATTCACAGGCCACGCCAAAAGAAAAAACATCATGAGAGACCAAATGTTGCAAACTACTGCGTTGGGTATCTGTTGGATTTTGCGATGAACCAGGCTCTGAATCCATTTTTTAAACCGTCACTAAAAGAATTAAATATGTTTTTCATAGAATAATGATATAACTATTAACTATAATAGTTAGCAATGTTTTTACACTTACCTTTAAATCATTTCTAAATTTAAAAATTGTTTGATTATTTGTTAGTTATTTCAAGTGAAATGACGCTCAAACAAAACTAGCATACACTGGAATATTATAAACAAACAAAAATAAAGAAGTCTATAAAGAAACTAAAAACAAAAACAAATAAACAAACACAACACAGGGTGTGCACCCTGTGAAAAAATATGCCAATAATGTAAAGCGGAAATCAGTCCAGTCGTAACGTAAGGTTCGTAAGCTTCGTAAGTCAAAAAAATTGAGCCAAAAAAATGGCCATGAAAGTAATATTCTTGGACAAAATCATGAAAAAAATGGAAAAATGCTCCAAAATTTGGACAAAAATGCCCGTAACTTTTGAACCGTTGGACCAATGTTGGAGATTTTTTTTTGTAAATTGATCAAAATGAGCTCACCTTGCCTATTGACGATTAAACCCGAGCGATAGTTTTTGAGTTATGGATGTGAACGTCCAGGTAATATTTCATACGAATGTCAATTTGGGAAAAAATCTACCAACAAAAAGTAGGGGACTCGATTTTAACGATAGAGGTATGATTCCTTTGGCAAATTTTCATGGAATAACCCATAGAATACGGAAATCATAGGGAAATTGTCGAAAAATAAATCGACCCGCCCTAATAGACAACCTATTGCACTCTTTTTTCCGCTCTCTTGTAGAGAGTCTGATTAAAGGAGCATAAACGAGTCTTACTCATTATTTCAATATAAATGCACCATTTTGTCAATGTTATTACATAAAACAATACAAAAAGCATAAATATTTCAAAAGGTATCAATATTTCACATCTAAATTATAAATGTACCAAGTTATTACAAAAACAGTGTATTACGTTTTGACTCATTCGGCAGATGTCGCTAGTGCTTTTGAGTCGTACAATTAATTCCTGCTTACTTATCATCATCATACTTATTTTTAGGCAGAGACTATTGTTGTACAACAACGGTTTATGTGATGCTAGCGCTGTGTGTTGTTTGGATGAGTTCACATTGATAAAATGCCCTACCCGTACCCTATTCCCCTGTTTCTACAATTAAGGGCGTGCGATTAATAGGGCAAATTAATTACATGCGATTGGCAATAACTCATCGTAGCCGAAGATCCGCGTCCAATTAAAATTTTTAAAGTTAAAGTCACCCAAAACACAATTAAGAGAGTATACTGTAATTTTATCTTCTAAAGCTAATATATTAGAAACATGCAAATTATAAAGGTCGTCAGACCTTCCAGGTGGAATACAAGATACACACGCAACTAATACGACGGCAAAGCCAGAAATATAAATTATAAGCTGACAAAATGAACCATCTTTCTTGTCAGTTGGGCGTTGCACAGATTTAAATTGAGTTTTAGCAGCTAATAGAACATCACCTCCTCTGGTACACTTCCTAATAGAAGCATTTCTGTCTTTACGATGAACTCTGTATTTCTTAGTATCGACAAATTTACCATTACAGAAGTTAGTATTCTGCCGTGTTTCAACCAATACAGTTACATCAAAGTCGCATTGATGTTGAAAATCAAAAAGAATTTTGGGTCTAGTACGCATTCCAGATAAATTCTAATAGTAGAACTTAATGGCAGATTTTTTCGCAGTTACCGTAGATCTGCTGGTCTTGCCTGTCTTTGTAAATTTATAAAAGGGCGCACCCTAATATTCGTTCACTAATTTGTAGCATTCCGAATTCAGTATGTTTCTCAACATAATGGTGACAGTAGCTATGACGGAGGATAAATGAGCCCTGAACTACAACTTCAAGTACATTAGAAGTATTTAAACCGGCTACAATAGATTGCCTATTACGCCTACGTTTCTGCACTGAAACCTAATTATTCGCCTTTTGCATAGTTTGTGTGTTGTCATCGAGCGCGTTACAACCACACGATGAAAAAAAACGACCTTTGTATCATATTCTCTCAAACATATTCCTCAGGAACCTTGTATATGTTTGCAACACACTTCAAACATTCATATGTTTGCAAGTCCCAAACTCACTTGTATTGAAATGCAAACCCATCATTCGCCTTTTGCATAGGTTGTGTGTTGACATCGAGCGCGTTACAACCACGCGCTGAAAAAAACGACCTCTGTAGCATATTATCTCAAAAATATTCTGCAGGAATCAGGTATGTGTTTGCAACACACTTCAAACATTCATATGTTTACAAGTCAGAGACTCACTAGTATTTAAATACAAACTGTTGCATTTCGGGGGTCTTTTCCAGGAACTGGCGGGGGTCTTTTCCAGGAACTGGCGTAGCGTGAATATTTGGTCAGTCGTGGACTTTCCTGGTCTATAACCACACTGATAAGGTCCAATCAGGTTTTCAATAATTGACTTTAGTCATTAACATAATACGCTCGGCAAGACCTTATACGCGATGGATAAATTACTGATACCGCGATAGTTGGAACAGACAAACTCATCACAATTTCTGAATACAGGACATAAAACACTGAGACCCCAATCATCGGGCAGAGATTCTGAAACTAACAAGCCTTTTTTAAAGCTATTTCTAACCAGCTTTCCGATGCTGTTATAGATGTTTTGGATTAAGATGTATCAAGTATCCTAGGAATGAAGTGAGTGTTTTTTTTGTTGCATCAAGATTCTAGTTGTTAAGGTATTTTAATTTAGATTTTTATAAAATCCATTGATACTGGAAAAATCTCCTTACGCAAGTTACGTATAATAAGATGTGTGTATACAAGGACTTCAATATTATATATTTGGCATATACATCATTCCTCCATTTTAACGAACTGAGTTCATAAATTTGAACAGTGTTTTTTTTTAACAAATTTGAACAGATATTCATTATCGTAGCTATAATTCAATACGCCGGCAGCCTCTTCATCAATTTCATTAGTAAATTGTGCTTCATTATCCGCTCTGGCAGCTGAGAAAATGTCACATGCAGGACTTGGTTACACAACGTTTCCGTTTCCGCCTCATTAGCAGAGTGTTTCTCATTTTAATTTTGCTCGCACTTTCATATCTTTTTTGGTTGCGTAAAATGACGGCCTTAATCACCCTTATTACGCTTGTCAGTTTGAATTTCGATTAGTATTAATATTGTGGTATTACCACGAATCAAACACTAGTCATATTGCGACAACGGCAGCAGTAATTAGGGTGATTTGTGGATTTGAAAAAATTAAAAATTTGTGCTATTACATATTCTAATGTGATTTTATATTAACAGTAACAAATTAAATTCGAGCAAAAAACAATAAACCGATATACCCATTCAATATAAACATTATATTTAAGTGCCTTTATGAAGGATAGAAAAGGTAATAATTCACTATGAAGTTTGGTTTCCTTTGCCAATATATCTTGGAAGGTTGAAAAAATAACACATGTGGTTTGTAGTTGCTGTTGTGTGTATCACAGAGCATACATATATTTTCAACGATTTATTGCCTTCATTGTTAGATATTATAGCTTAATTGCTACGTAAAGTATTATATTTCTTAATGCATTTTCATTCTGTTTCTACTTTCTGGCTCATCCTTAATCTCCTCTCATATGTGGGCAGTACAGCGGAGGTATAACGTGTCTGCAAGTGGAAGCAATTAGTTTGTTGTGATGTTCTTAGGCTATGAATTATTGCTAAGAAAGTAACTTGTTTCTGTGTTTTCTTCTGCTGAAGTATTTTGACGATGTTACGAGTCGGAGAAGCAAGCACCCATGATAGGAACGATTATACAATGAATGAAAATAAAATATTAATAAATACAGGTGACGCAAAAGTAAACTTCCGATGTTTTTTGGCTGTAATTTAAAAAAAAATTAGAAACTTTGATTCTTCTTGTGGATTATTTTTATTTGGTGTTTTAGTTTTTTTTACATCAAGTCGAGAATATGATGTCATGTCATTTGAGCCCTTTTTATGGCATTTTCCATCACTTTGGCCAAAACTTCCGGCGATACGTCCTCACATTCTTGACGGATATTGTCTTTAAGAGCTGCAAGAGTCTGAGGCTTGTTGACATAAACCCGCGACTTCAAAAAGCCCCACAAAAAGAAGTCTGGAGCGGTCAAATCAGCCGATCTTGCTGGCCAATGCAAATCGCCAAAACGGGAGATTAGGCGCCCGGGAAATGCGTCCTTCAGCATATCGGTTGTGGCACGTGCAGTGTGTGCCGTTGCACCGTCCTGTTGGAACCACATGTTTTCCAATCCCAATTCATCAAACTGCGGCAAAAAGAACTCGTTGATCATTGCTCTGTAGCGCTCACCATTCACAGTAACCGTTTGGCCCGCGACGTCTTCGAAGAAAAAAGGTCCGATGACTCCTCCAGCGAAAACAGCACACCATACAGAGACTTTGAGCGGGTGTAATGGCTCTTCGTGGGTTACACGCGGATTTTCAGTGCCCCTGAAGCGTAAATTTTGCTTATTTACGTACCCGCTAAGATGGAAATGGGCCTCATCACTCATGATTATTTTTGATGAAAAATCATCTTCCTCTTGGTGGTGATTAAGGATGGCTTGAGCGTATGTTAGACGCGATTGGCGGTCAGCAGCTAACAGCTGATGCAGCGTCTGGACTTTGTACGGAAACATCTTCAAATCTTGTACCAAAATTCGCTGTAAAGACCGTCGACTGATACCCATTTGCATGGCACGTCGTCTGGTCGATGTCGACGGCGCAGAACGGCTACTCCGGGGTCTTCCACGCCTGGAAGCATCTCGTGTTGTGCCAGTCTCTTCGAGGCGAACGTCGCAGTGTTTCACCAGTAGGCGTTGGACGGCCAGGAAATCTGCGACGAAATTCACGTTGTGCCAAAGTCACCGACCGATTATTGGTCAAATAAATAGTCAGCAATATTCCGCGTTCTGGAGCAGTGTAGCGTAACATTGTTTATTAACGTGTATTTCGCATGTGTTTACTACACAAATGTCAAAACAGAACTGACATTAGGGGCCAATCGCAAAATTTATAGCATTGTCTGATAGGAGGATTACTTTTGCGCCACCTGTATAAATTACGATAACAGTTATTAAGAATTATACAATTAATGAATTCAAATTTTATTGAATTAGTACGTTACGAAGATTGTATCAAATGTTTTATTAAGACTGCAAGACTTCAATCTAACTAGTTGTACTTTGCAGACAATAATGCATAAGGATTTGAACTTATACCCCTACAAAATGCAAATGGCTAGTAAATTTAATGAAGCAGACTTGCCGATTCGCTTGGTATTTTGCCGGAAGATGCTTTTGGTAGAAGAGGACGAGAACTTGCTGAAATGTCGTTTCATATCTTATGTCGTTATCATTTCGATCTCAACGGCACTGTAAACAAACAAAATTGTCGTATATGGAGTGGTTCCAACCCACAAATACTGCACGGGAGGGAATTACATCCAATTCCCGTCACAGTATGTTGTGTAGTTTTTTCACGCTGTATTGTCGGGGCATACTTCTTGGAACAAACGGGACACAGCGTTATCATTTATTCGAGATCGTTCAAGTATCGAGACCGTTACTTGCCGAAAGAAAATTCCTTTCGACTCTGTGTGGTTTCAACAAAATGGTGCAACTGCATATACAGGTCGGCCGGTTATAGCCGAATTACGCAGAAAATTTCCTAACAGACGCATTTCAAGAAATTTAACCTTCCGTAATTCCACCGGACTTATTCTTGTAGGATTATTGTAAACACGAATTATACAAATCGCAATCGACAAATGTGGATAAACTAAAACAATCAATACCAGCGACAATAGTTGCAATTCCAGCTTCAACTTTGAAGGCAGTAATGAACAACTTTTTAATAAGATGTCTCACATCGATGAAGGGCGGGCATTTAAATTAAATTATCTTTAAGACCTACTTACTTACTTATCCGGTTTCGAACAATCCGAAGGGATCAGAGACCTTACAAAACGAAGATAACATATTTCGCCAACCAGTTCGATCTTTTACCTTATCTCCCCAGTTGGCAATACCAAGTGTACGCAGGGATTTGTCAGCCTGATCACTCCAACGGAGTCTTGGTTTTCCTATTTTTCGTCTTCCTTCGAGTTCGGTTTCGAAAACCCCTCGTGCTGGTTCGTCTTCTTCCATTCTACTGACAAGGCCTAGCCAGCGCAATCGTGTAATTTTGATCCGCTTATCTATGTCAATGTCGGGATATAGCTCATACAGCTCATGGTTCATGCGTCGCCGATACTCGCAGTTCTGCACTATAGAGCCATACATTTTTTGGAGTATTTTCCTCTCGAAGACTCCTACAGATGTTGCATTTGCTTGCGATAAGACCCAGGATTTTGCGCCATAAAGCAAGACAGGTTGTATGAGAGTCTGGTATAGCTGGACTTTTGTTACTCGAGAGAGGGCTTAATCTCTAAATTGCTTGCTTAGCCCACAATAACATATATTCGCAAGCACAATTTTCCTCTTTAACTCAAGGCTGAGGTTGTTGATTTTGTTTACGGTAGAGCCGAGGTATATAAATTCGTCGACCACCTCGAAATTATAGCGGTTATAAACGTTCACGCTTTGGTCTAATCGCGTGGAGGCCCTTCTCGTTAAAATCGTTAATTTTGTCTTGTCCTCATTTACTGTCAGACCCACTTTTGCTGACTCCTTCTCAATTCTCGATAAAACCGCAATAATTTCTCTAACTGTGCGTCTAATAATATCGATATCATTAGCATACGCGAGCAGTATGTGGCTTTTGCTGCTGATGGTTTTATTCATGTAGACTGCATTTTCTCATCTCTCTCATAATAATCTCTATTAAGATGTTAAAGGGATCGCACGATAGAGTGTCGCCTCGCTTAGTTCCAAAGGGTTCGGTAAGAACTTTACCGATTTTCACTAACCGATTTTCACTAAAACTCTAGTTTAGTTAATATTCTGACTGGTTTAGATAATAGTCATCCTTACCCTTGCGGGATTTTTATTATTCTGTAAATGTTTTTGAACAGAAATAAGTTGTGCAAATGTTTTTCCAAGGCTAATACCTGGCATTCTTCCCGGATATGTTGAACAGTATTCTCATTAGTATGGTAAAGATATTCAAATAAAGTATATATAAATAGTCTTGATGAATTCACCAAGCAGCGTATCAAAATCATCTGTTGATGACGATTATATAGCTGTACTGGCACCGCTGGTTTCATTGGATTACTTTTGTGCTCAATTTTGTTTGAAAATAATGTAATAATGTTAAAACCTTTGAATTAAAAAGAGAGAGGTTACGAAATCTATCTCTATTGAAGTATTGCAAAAAAGACTCAAATTTTGAATTGAAAGAAAAAATATCCCAATATTTTATTACTGTCTGAAATGTTTCGATTTGGTAAGTTGAATGCATCTACGATTAAACTTATCCCAAAAGTCTCCACTTGAGGTGCTTCTTTTTTTCGGTAGGGTTCTGTGTGAACTACATTTACCAAACTACATTATCTTTTGTTTTTGGTGAGCATCTACTGTAAGCTGTTATAGAACGTTCAGTTAAGGAAGGGAAGAAATTATATCTTAAAAGAGGATAAAGAATATTATATTTTTAACAAGCTTGCCATGTTACAGTACGTAAGATATTGAGTAAGATCCTAAAATCTAGCAGTAAAAACTATATTTGTTTACCGTTTAACCTTTATGTTTTTATTCTTCTTTAAAAAAAATTTTAATTGTAGTTAGCATTTTTTACATTTCAACCGACGATGTACATATTCAAAGGAAATGTACGTGTAGCAACGTATAAGTATAAGTACATTATCTAAAGAATTTATTGTGTGTGCTGGAAGAAATAACAACTTTTAAAGGGTTTTGCAATTTGAGTGATATGATTTCTTTAAACACAGCACATTAATTGTTAATTAAATTCAAATGATTTTTATTTAGTGTGAAGTACAATCGATACAATTAAGTTCTGAATAAAACGTCTTTAAAATGACCTCCACGTCTTCTTTTGCAGGAACGAATTCGATGAACCCTATTTTCGAGCACTTTTCCACTAAATCAACTCGTATGTCATTAATAGCACGTTCAATATTGACTTGTAAAGCTTGAAGAGAGTTTGGTTTATTGCTAAAGAGCAATGACTTCAATAATCCCATTAGAAATGGTGTTAAATTACAACTTTTTGGAGGCCATAATCGAATCTCCCAACATTATTCGCAATAATTTCGCAATATGTTCTCAGTGAGTGAAAACTGGAAAGAGTACAGCTCAGTGATTGTGAGAAGTTCTCCCCGGTCCCTTCATGGGATGTAATGGGAAACCATTTTTTTTTATGTACTGTATGGCACGTAGCCCCGTCTTGTTAGAACCAGATATTCGCAAGATCAACCTCTTCCAATTTCGGAAATAAAAAGTTGGTTCTCGTCGATCTATATCGCTCCCCATTGACAGTAACGGTTTTATCAGTTTCATTTCGAAAGACGTACGGACCGATGATTCCTCCAGACCAAAAACCACACCAAACTGTAAAATTAGATGAATGTAGTGGTTGTTCGTGAAATATTTGTTGATTTTCTTCGGACCAGAATCGACTGTTTTGTTTATTAACCGCACCACTTAGATGCAAGTGAGCCTCATCGGAGCAGATGATTTTCTTAAAATAAAAAATCGTTATTGTTCTAAGACAAAATCAGCAAATTCGTGACGTTTACGGTAGTCCAATGGCTTCAGTTTTTGAGTAACAACAATTTTATACGGAGGCGAGCCCAAATCCTTTCTTAAAATCCGCCAGGTTTGAGGTTTTGAGTCAGTCCCAATTGTTGACAACGTCTTGGAATCGATAAATTGCGGTCATCAGCAACTCTTGCCTGAACGGCACCAATATTTTCATTACTTGGAGCTGTTCTTTGTCATATTGGCACTTGAAGATTATGTAAAGAAAATGTACGCTCGTAATTTGCAACAATATTACGAATAGCTGTGGTCGTCGGTGGTGCAATAGTTAGTGTGCTCTTGTATGAAATCCTGGATTCGAACCCTGCTCTGACCACCTTCAAAAAAAAAAAATTTCATTCGGCGGCGGTCAACTCGTATAGTGACGGCGACACTATCGTGTACTTAGCCATGAAAAAGCTTCTCGAAATACCGTTCGGAATCAGTGTAAAACTGTAGGTCCCTATCAGTGAGTGAAAACAGGAAAGCGCACAGTTCAGTGATTGTAAGAAGTTCTCCCCGGTCCCTTCATGGGATGTAATGGGAAACCATTTATTTTTTTATGCCGAATAGCGAGCACAGATGGATGATTATTATAATCATAAAATGGTAAAACGGCACCGAAAGTTGCAGTTTTGACTAAAAAATTGAATAACTTGTAAACGTTGTCCTTGCCGATATCTCTCCATGGTGGAATTATAAACGTTACCGAATACAATGAAAAAAAAAATAAATGGCCGAAATGTCACTTAGAAATCATACCACTCAAATTGGAAAACCCTATGGTTGTTGTACTCTTCTTCTTAACGTATTCGTATAATGATATTCATATATCTGTAAGTAGTTGATCCTGCACAATTTCTACTTCAAACTGGACGCATATATTTATGCCTCTGTACACGCCATTTTCCTGTTCTTTTTTATTTACATTTTCTTGTTTTGTCTATTTGCGTGGCAAAAACAAATCGACGAAGAGACAACGTAATTGATTATACCAAAACACAATTGAGATTTAAATATATTTTGCAAAGTTTGCTAGGGTCCTATAGAAGAGAAAGATATTTTTGCGGGTCGTATCTAAATTTTAGTGAGATCTCTACTGCAGTGAAGTTGAAAATGTTGACTCAAGAGAAGTAACATCTTACTTTAAAGTAACAACACTTGCATTTGGGAACGGCACAACTTTTTAAGTTATCAGTAAAAAATATTAAAAGACTAATTGGTTTTGTTATATCAGATCTTAATATTTTATTAAAATCTAAAACATAACAAAGAATCCACTAAGGAATTCACCTCAACAAAGTTCGAAGAATCAGTATAAGCTGTTGTTGTTTAGCTATATAAACTACAACCTAAATTACCAAAACGTTTCTATTCAACTAGCACTTTAGCTGGAATAATTTTGGAAGACCTTTCTCAGTTTTGGTTTAAGATTTCACAGAATTGTAGATAGAATTCGGTTAATTTTGTGCACATTTTGCTAGGTGGAAAAGTACTTAATTGCTTCAATGACGACAAAAATAAGCGTTAGTGCATTTTCTAAAAGTCTAGAGGGCTAATACTCGAATATACACTAGACCGGCTCACATTGTATGGTAGGGAAAAAAATGTTGTTTATTTTTATTTTTTAGTTAATGTATGAGAAATTCATACTACAAGCTTACAAGGTAAGGAACATTTTTCTCATTGAAAAATGGTTGGGGATTGTTGGAATAATGTACAATTTAATTGAGCACACTGACTGACATATCCAATTTCGAACTTCATGACAAGTTCATCATCAGATACCTAACTACTGTGCCTGAATTAATACCATCTGCTGATCATCAATCGTATATATACAAACTGAATTATGCTATTTACATATGCTTAGTATCGATCGGAGATCCCTAATTGTCAACACACACTGACAAGTCCATAATTGCAACACAAGTACAGACGAATTTTTCCACCATATTCTTCTTTTCCTCTTACATATTCACATTGTTGCAGTGCTTTGAGGTGAGTTTTCACCATATCACAGAGTTGAATTTTTCTGTAGTATACATATTTGTGATGACCGGGCTAATGGCAGTTACGTTTTTGAATTTGAATTTTACGACCGATTTCAGAAGTTCGTAGTTAATGTATGAAAAATTCAAACTACAAGCTTACAAGGACAGGAAATTTTTTCTAATAAAAAAATCCACCCCTCGAAATGTAGACTGGTTTGTTTTCTGACGATTCCCAAAATATTTCGTGTCTAGAATTAAGACACCGTCAGCTGAACGTATTTTAAAACGACATTTTTGGAACGAAGTGCCTTATCGCACGTTGCATGATGGGGGCTACTTTTCCTTTGGTTGGTGTCTATACTAACATATGTTGGGAAATTACTTGTTTAATGGTAAGTTTTCTAGGTGCAGTCTGCAATCAATATTTAGTATATATTGTAGTTTTAAACCCAATTAAAAGAAAACTTTGAAAAGCCAAAGTAAAAGAAATTTAAAAAAATAACAGTTTCTTAAATAAGTAGTGCCTTTTCTTAAAACAATTTACTTTTCCCAAAAAAAAAAAACCTTATCTTTAGGCAGTACCTTTGCTTAAAAAAGTAAATTTTCTTACAAAAAGTACCTTTTCTTAAAAAAGGTATTTTTTAAATAAATACCTTTTCTTAAAAAATTACAAATTGCCTTTTCTTAAAAAACGGCCGTTTCTTTAAAGAGTAAATTTTTTGTGCAACAAAATAACTTATATAATAAAAAAAATATTCCCAGTTTTTAACAACAACCTTTTCTTCAAAAAAATACCTTCTCTTAAACAAAATACCTTTTCTTACAAAAATTCCTCTTCTTAAAAATAAAATAATGCCATTTCGTTTCTTTTCTTGAGCCTTTCTGAAAATAAGTACAGTTTCTCAGAAAAATAACGATTTCCCATAAAAAGTACCACTTCTTCCTTTGTAAACAACATTCATAGTCTTATGGCTTTTTCTTAAAGAAAGTAAAGTATGTACATCTTCTTAAAAATGTTACCTTTTGTTAAACAAACATCAGCTTTCAATAAAAGAAGTACCTCTCTTTCAAAAAGGACCTTTCCGGGAAAATATAATACATATTCTTGCAAAAAAGAACTAAAAATATCCTTAAAAAACATTCTAGAAAAAAAAAATACAAATTTCTTAAAAAAAGTTTATCATTTTACAAAAACTATCTTTTCTTTTATTATTTAAAATTTAAATTATCGTATTTTTCAACGGGTGCCTTAGGCGTGTTGGAACTAACTAATACATAATATGTAGCCGGGTGTCTCCTGACACCTCATGTAATTTTTTTTTAGTTGTTCAAAGAAATTTGTACTTTAGCTGAATACAGTTTATACATTATTACTATCATATGATAGGTATTTTAATGGCTCGTCTAACGGTATATAAAGGATCTTCTGGAATATCCTTTTTGCAGGAATATTCTGGAAAAATAAATTTTTAGGTTTTTAATACAGAGGTGTTTTTGATGTAAATATCAGATTAGAGTTATTCTAATTCAGAATTTTGTCCAGATTGCAGTATAAAAAGAGTATACATATTCAAAAAAACATTTTATAAATGGTCCAACCCACGGGATTTTTAGCGCTAGGCACGAAATATTTTGGGAATCATCAGAAAACAAACCAAGGTGTGGACAAAAGCAACTTTTTTTTGTGAGTCTGCCTAATATACACATGTGTATTCAAAGACACACGACTGAACCACCGACAAACTACTCACCATTGTGCATTTGATTTCAATGTGATGCTAACCAACATACGAGTAACATTTTACTTCAAATCCAGGATTATTATTATGCATCGGTATGCGTGTGAGCATGGCAAATGTACTAGTAGAATAGGAATGCATATACACGTAGACTGCAGTTGCTTAGCTACAATATTTCCCCACAACTTAAGACTAATGAGTATAACATAAACTTCCTGCGGAGTGGAATTTTTCTTCAAGTCCCAGCATCAGAACTATCTCATCCTGATGCAACACACAAAGAGTGTTTAACTAAATTTCTCCGAAAAATAAACTAAATTGTATATATTTAATTCAGTTTTTGAACACATATTTTGTATAAAGCTAACAAAATAACTTAGATTGGAATGAAAATGTATTTTCATCTGTTGAATATAAACAAAACCATGTACAAAAATGGTAAAATGTCTTTAGGTTTGGAATGAAATATAACTAGAATGTTCAAACCAGAAACCGAAAAACTGGAGTATCCGGTTAACCGGCTTTTGTGCAATTAACATTGTGCCGGTTTTAAAAAAAAAATTAATTTTCGAATAAACCGAAAACCGGTTAGTAGATGTCGATTAAACTGTTAACCGGTTTATACTCAATTTGTGTTAAAAGTTATTACAAACTTTTAATTATAATATAAAAGAAGTATATAATTTTCATATACTATTTGTTTGATTTAAGTAACACGACATCAATTTTGAAATTAATAACAATACGATTTTAAACAGTTTTTAAGTTTGCAATGGATTTATCATTCGAATATTAATTAAATATTTTAAATAAGTATATCAATTAATTTTTTACACTTTATAGATCATTCATGGAAATTGAGAAAAATAGAACGTGATAGTTAAATTTAAACAACTTTAATATGAATTAAACTTGTCAATTTTACATTAAACAGACATTCATATTCCAAGATTTACATTTCAATTTAAAACTAAAACGTTATTTTTAAATTTAAATGTGGTCGCCGGTGGTGCAATGGCAGTGTGCGCGGCTCTTGTGCATGAGAACGTGGGTTCGATCCCTGCTCTAACCACCTTAAATTTCTTTCGACGGCGGTCACCTCGCTTAGTGACGGCGACACTATCGAGTATTTAGCCATGAAAAAGCTTCTCAAAATACCTTTCGGGACCGGTGTAAAACTGTAGGACTCAGTCAGTGAGTTTAAAACTAGAACGCCCACAGCTCACTGGTTTGTGAGAAGCTCTCCTTAATCCCTTCATGGGATGCAACGGGAAATCATTGTTTTTTTAAATTTAAATATAAGTACAGCTGTAAAATGTTGAGATTGAAAAACAAATAAAAAAATTCAATTAATTTTAATAAAATCTATTTGAATTCAGTCCAATTCAATTAAGAAGATAAAAAGAATTGAACTGAATTAGACTAGATTAGACTTTGTTGGATTAGATTGGATTGCATAGACTTGGACTAAATTGATGAAACGGAATTGAAATGAATTGACTTTTATTGCACTGCATTGCATTGCATTGAGTTTAATTGTATTGGATTGAATTGAATTTAATTGAAATTAATTGAATTGAATGAAGTTGATTTGAATGGAATTGCATTGAATTGAATTGAATTGAGTTAAGTTGAATTGAATTGATTTGAATTGAATTGAATTGCATTGAATTAAATTGATATGAACAGAATCGAATTGAATTGAATTGAATTGAATTGAATTGAATTGAATTGAATTGAATTGAATTGAATTGAATTGAATTGAATTGAATTGAATTGAATTGAATTGAATTGAATTGAATTGAATTGAATTGAATTGAATTGAACTGAATTTAATTGAATTGAATTGAGTTGAATTGAATTGCATTGAATTGCATTGAATTGAATTGATTTGAATTGAATTGAATTGAATTGAATTGAATTGAATTGAATTGAATTGAATTGAATTGAATTGAATTGAATTGAATTGAATTGAATTGAATTGAATTGAATTGAATTGAATTGAATTGAATTGAATTGAATTGAATTGAATTGAATTGAATTGAATTGAACTGAACTGAATTTAATTGAATTGAATTGAGTTGAATTGAATTGCATTGAATTGCATTGAATTGAATTGATTTGAATTGAATTGAATTGAATTGAATTGAATTCAATTGAATTGAATTGAATTGAATTGAATTGAATTGAATTGAATTGAATTGAATTGAATTGAATTGCATTGAATTGAATTGAATTGAACTGAATTGAATTGAATTGAATTGAATTGAATTGAATTGAATTGAATTGAATTGAATTGAATTGAATTGAATTGAATTGAATTGAATTGAATTGAATTGAATTGAATTGAATTGAATTGAATTGAATTGAATTGAATTGAATTGAATTGAATTGAATTGAATTGCATTGAATTGAATTGAATTGAATTGAGGAAGTTTATATGTTCTAGAAATTTGTTTATTGAGATCTTAGGTAAATTTTTGTTGTTTATTGTTTCCTTGAATTTTGAACGGTTTGCTACCTATGGACCTGAACACGGGAAAAAAGGTAAAAAAAATCGATTTTTTTTAAGTTTTTGCGATTTTGATCTGGAAGGTGAAGTTTTTGATTTTATATGTTCTTTATGACAAGAGCTACAACTTTGCCTCAGAGAGTAAATCGAAATTCTGAACGGTTTGCAAGATATGAGCCTGAGAAAATGATCACATTTTTACGAAAATAATACCGAGGCCCCAAATCTTTGGCTGCCCATAAAAAAAAATTGCATGACTTTGGGAAAAATTGGGAAACACGGGTCTTTTTTTTTAGTCTTTTATCACGAAGTGGTGTCCGTATATGGTTATTTTGCCATGACTTAAAAAATTACACACAGTGTAATTAAACAAAAAGCAGCAGATCGTCATTTCACAAAAACATTGCTTGCAAATATGTGCATGGTTCCTGCAATATGTTGCTGGGGCCGATATTTTCCAGCGTGTACCAAATGGCGATTTATAGTAGCATTATTTGAAAGTACAATCAAAAAAATTCAAATTTAGAGGAAACAATTTGACTTTGGATGTACATCTTCATAGAACTTTTGAATCAGTTATTGTAGCCGAATTAATTAAACTGTGATAACCGTAATTTTAAGATATAACCAATTTGTTTGTTACAGCCTAATTTTCAATAAATGTTGGTTAATGTTGGTAGTCTGTCAATTTTTTTGTTAGAATTCATGTGCTTGGATTACGAACATATTTTCCTTAACATTATTATAGTTCTAATTGATATCTCTAGTATCCTCACCATGAATTCCTTATAAATTTAATGCCGAGAACGAATAAAACTCCATATGACATTAACAAACTAATATCTACACCATAATTTGGAATAAGAAACATATGGTCAAAATGGTTACCAGAAATCGGCCTAATAGTGTTTAAATAAATCGCAGCAATAAAATTATATGGTAACAATAAAACACTGATTATATGTTACTGTGCCAATAAATTTTCATACAACTTTAACGCACACATACCCAACAACATAACGATCCTTATGAAAGTTTACCAGTCTTAGCATTTCTGTTGGTAGAGATGTTCAATTGTTTATGAGACTAAACTTTATCTGTGCAAGTTCCCTGCTATTTATATCTGTCTGTTTGGGGTAACTTTGTCGCTGTGTGTGTTTTAAGGATGTGAGAGAATGTGGTAGTTTGCTGGCAGTATCTGCGATTTTATAACGTCTGTATGTACAATGGTTCCTAAACATAAGTTTGTCTACACGCTGGCGTTAATATAAGCGTTTGCCTGTGCATCACTAACAAATTGTAAATCTTGTGTCTATGAAATAGACTTTAAGAAAGCCAACCCATAGAAATTTTGGCATGTGTCTTTATACCATACTTTTTATATGCTATATTCATATGTATGTATGTGTATATATTTGTATTATGGTGGTAGTTGTCTCTATGTGGGGTGAGAAGAATATTGTGTTTAACCCTGCTGTTAGATTAAGCCCATTTGGTTCCAATAAAGGCTAGTTTTCTTTGTAAGTTTTGAACGGTGAAATATACTGACTTCATTTTTCAGGTCACGTGATCGTTTTTATAAACCAAGGGCATGAGCAACAATTAAATTTTCTAACTAGAAACAGGACTGAGTCAAATAAGAAATTACAAATTTCAGATTAAGGGACCATTTGGTCCATAGAATATATTCTTTGATTTTCTTTACAATTATGTCCAAAATATAAAATAACAATAATAATAAAAATATTTGAGTATTACTGACCCAAGATAGATACAAAGAATACGAATAGATGGTTATTTTGTTTGTAAATTGCAGTATGGACCAAATGGTCTCTAAAGCTAACATTCGTTAAAAATACGAATCTTAGGTTAAGGGACCATTTGGTTCATAGTATATTTCCTTTGATTTTCTTTACATTTATTTTCAAAACAAAGATGATAATAATAATAACAATACTTAGTGAATATTGAACTATGGTCCCTTAACCTAACATTCGAATTTTTTTCCTAACCTAACAGCAGGGTTAAATTAAGCAGTTGCTGCTAACGAATTTATCAATAATTTTTTTTTGTGGTTGAACTATTTATTGATGATGTCTTTGGAAATTTTGCCAGTGTTGTTTTACTACCATCTTCGAATGGAGTAATACATGGTAATCTGGTTACACAATATATGTTATCATTTGCTTTCATGTGTATTGCAACGAACATTATAGAGATTATTGCTTACGAATGACATGAATATCTAAAAATAATTGAAGGCATAAAGTGTAGGCTTAAACTTCGCAGATATCAAAATTTTGGCATCAAGTTAAATCTATAAAACAATTACTGAAAAATTTAAAAGTAAACTATATTTATATGTGAGTATTAGTAATATTAATGTAACCTACCATAATTATGAGTAATATTTATTGAAATCATATAACGGGTCCGCCAAACAACTTGTTTTTTTTGAAAATGCTATAAAAAAAACTACTGAATATTTTCTCAAATTTCTTTTTTTATTTGAAGGTACAATCCTTCCGGAAAATAATGGAAAATAATTTAATTCACATGGCTGCCTCGGCTGACCATGCAGTAGCCTACACGATCGGTCCAATTTTTAAGCACATTATCGATTGTGTACAGCTGTATTTCACCAATGGCTTCACGAATATTGTCCTTTAAAGCGTCAACAAAAACAAGCAAAATTGTCGCATTTGGGGCACAGAAAACCCGCACGCATACATTGAATAGCCGATGCACCCAAATCGAGTCACTTTTTGGTGCGGATTTTGGTCCAGAGGCATAATTGGAAAATTTTTCTTCGAAAGTGAGCAAGGAGTGGCCGTTACAGTCAATGGCGATCGTTATCGGGCCATGTTGAACGAATGTTTGCTCACAAAAATTGAAGAGGAGGATATTGGCAACATTGGGTTTCAACAGGACGGCGCTACGTGCCACACAGCCGAAGCTACACTCGATGTTTTGCGCCCTGTTTTTGAAGATCGCATTATCAGCCGCAGAGCCTATGTCGTTTGGCCACCTCGGAGCTGTGATTTGACACCGTTGGACTATTATTTGTGGGGTATCCCCAAAGATAAGTGTCAAGCCGACAAACCGGAGACAACTGACGCTTTAAAGGACAATATTCGTGAAGCCATTGGTGAAATACAGCTGCACACAATCGATAATGTGCTTAAAAATTGGACCGATCGTGTAGGCTACTGCATGGCCAGCCGAGGCAGCCATTTGAATGAAATTATTTTCCATTATTAACCGAAAGGATTGTGCTTTCAAATAAAAAAAGAAATTTGAGAAAATTTCAGTAGTTTTTTTGTATAGCATTTTCAAAAAAAAAAAAGTTATTTGGCGGACCCTTTATATATATGTATATATTTCGAGCCCAGTGTAAGGAGATTGTTTTTCTTCAGGCTAGTTATGAGCATAGTGGGCATGTTTTTGTAAAAGTTGATGTAGAATATTGCAAGGTAAATTAGGTTTATATGTGGGTGAGAAATATTAAATTTACCTATGGGTAATATTTATTCAAATTGTGCACATATTGACCACAGAGAAAGCAATGTGTTAATGTGTTAAGTCTATTTATTTAAATGTATCTTAACCTTGTTAGGAATAATATCATTTGTTAACAACAATGAATCGTGCCTCAAAATAGCTCGATTACTTATTTTTGGAAGTAAACGGTTTTTCAACAGAGACGCTACAAAAGTAAATCGATATTGACAGCAAACGACGCCATATTTTTTCACGCTCTTTACACATTTCTCTTCAGTAAGGTTTGCCATTTCATCATGGAAAGATATACGAGCCAACAACGAGTCGAAATTATTAAAATTTACTACCGAAATTTGGAGTCAGTGGCCTCAACTTTATAAGCGCTACGTCCAATTTATGGTCGTTAAAATCGTCCTACCAGATCAACAATTGAGCGTCTAGTGGAAAAATTTGGATCCACAGGCACAGTACAAAATGTTCCCATGCCAGTGAGACAAAGAAGTGCCGTAGTGTCGAGAATATTGCTGCCGCTGAGGCTTCAGTTCAAGAAAGCCCAAAATGTGTCTCTCACACGTCGTTCTCAACCGTTGGGCATTTCTGTGACGTCGTTGAGGCGAATTTTTGCGAAAATATCTTGGCCTACATCCATACAAGACCAAATTAACGCAAGAACTGAAGCCGCTTGACCACCATAAGCGTCGTTTGTTCGTGAATTAGGCTGAGCAACAACTTGAAAATGATTCGGATTTTCATCGGGAAATCATCTTCAGCGATGAGGCTCATTTCTGGCAAAATATGCGGTATTGGTCAGACAGCAATCCACACGCAATCCATGGGTCGTCATTGCATCCCGAAAAAATTACGATTTGGTGCGGTTTATGGGCCGGCGGCGTTATTGGGCCGCACTTTCGTGATGATTAAGACCGGCACATTACTGTGAATGCGAACCGCTACGGTTCAATGATAACCGAATATTTTTGGCTCCAATTGGATAATATGGACTTGGAGCACATGTGGTTGCAACAGAACGGCGCCACAAGCCACACAGCGAATGCCACAATCAATTTATTGGAAACCAAGTTTGGTGAACGTGTTATCTCACGAAATGGCCCAGTCGATTGGCCGCCTCGGTCGTGCGATTTGACGCCGTTAGGTTATTTCCTTTGGGGCTACGTCAAGTCTATGGTCTATGCCAGCAAGCCAGCGACGATTGATGGGCTTCGTACGAATATCGAACGTGAAATTGCAGCAGTATCGGCTGGTTTGTGCTTGAAAACCGTCGAAAATTGAGTTCAGCGTCTGGACTTCTGCAGGCGTGCCCGTGGTGGCCATGCAAAAGAAATCGAGTTCCATACATAATGGCATCGAACGTACTTTCACAGGAATAAAGAATTTCATTGGTATCTAAAACCTGTTTCGTTTTATTAAAAAAACTTCTGTAGCGCTCTTATTGAAAAACCCGTTATTAACATCTTTAGTCACGGGTAGGGTATAATCTAACAGAGTCAACACATGCAAACACCACACAGCGTTAGCACACTGCGTTTTCTACGTCGAAGCTATGCAGCGTTAGCATTGAAAATTATATCTGGTTGTTGTACCATCGGTGGTGCAATGGTTAGTGTGCGCGGCGGTTGTGCATGAGAACGAGGGTTCGATCCCTGCTCTGACCACCTTAAATTTCTTTCGATGGCGGTCACCTCGCGTAGTGACGACGACACTATCGAGTACTCAGCCATGAAAAAGCTTCTCAAAATACCGTTCGGAACCGGTGTAAAACTGTAGGTCCCAATCAGTGAGTACAAAAATATAATGCGCACAGCTCACTGGTTGTGAGAAGCTCGGCCCATTTCCTTCATGGGGGAAACCATTGTTGTTGTTGTTGTTGTTGTACAACAATAGTCTCTTAAAAGACGAAGTCTTGCTACTCGTAACCTTACGAACATTCTACAATGTATGTGTCTGTTGCTTTGCATTTTCATTATTTTTTGTGGGAATAAAACAAAAAGTATTAAGCAAGAAAATAATGACACATGTGCTTGCACTTGTCTTTTAATAATTTTAAGTATTAATATTATTTAAATGAAACGTCATCATATGATTGAACGATGTTTTTTTTATTTTCCAATGTAACATTTACGAATGTGTTCATAGAAATCGAACAGGTACCGTGTAACAAAAAGATGTTAACACATCGCCCGTGAGTTCGAACACTCATTAATATTTTTCAGTGTCTCCTTTCATGATGGTGGTCGGTAATGTCATTAATTACTTACTACAACAAAAACGCTTCAAATACAGCGTCTTGAGAACAAGTTTTTTCGTAGTTGGAGAACCGAAATATTTAATAAAGTTTACCATACAACGGAAGTGAATGTCTTTTACAATAAACAGCAATATAAATTAAAATCGAACTTCAATTTTAGTTGTTTTTAGATCCTCGTTATGTTTAAAGTTGTATTTTTCTTTGAGGCTGTAAGAGATCATGTTTTCTCCGGTTAGTGAAAAAAATGCGGGTGGGATTCGAACTCACATTCGCTGGACGATCGTTTTACATTTTTTTCACTAACCGGAGAAAACATGATCTCTTACAGCCTTAAAGGAAAATACAACTCCAATTTTTTCCAGTTCGAGCATATAATCACTATATTTTGAAATAAATCGTTGCTATGCCAAAAAAATATTTTTTATTCAAAAAGTCTCGGATTTATCAAACTATCCTCGAACTATGAGTCTGAATTTTGAGCCTGACTGAAATTGGGGCTCAAATATAGCCAAGATTTTTCAGTTTCAACATTTGGTCCAAAAACTACACATTTAGTCCAAAAACTACCGGCTGCTATTAAGGAATTGAAATTCAACAATAGTCGCATCATTCCCGAAATTAGTATTTTCCCATTTCAGTCCACAAATTCACAGGAGAGTGCTACTCACAATCAACTGTCTGTTTTGAAACACACTGATTAGGACTAATGATTCAGAACGCCTGTTGAACAACATTTTCATGGCTTAATCATCGATCATGTTGCCGTGTTGACGCTCCTCGAATAAAATCAAAGTTTGTGATGACGGTCATCGTGCCCACGCCCTTGTGTATAAATTAGTTATCTATTTTTTGAATTTTAATTTACTGACCTCTTTTGTTTATTTTAGTTGATGTATGAGAAATTCATACTACAAGTTTACAAGGGCAGGTTGGTTTTTGATGGAATAATAGACAATTCAGTTAAGCACGGACACTGGCATGACTAGTTTCGAGCTCCGTGACAAGTTCATCATCAGATGCCAAACTACTGTGCCTGAATTTATACCATCGGTTGATCATCAATCGTAAGTATACAAACTGGATTATGCAATTTACATATGCGAATTAGTATCGATCGAAGATCCCCAAGTACCAACACACACTAAAAGGCCCATAAAAGGGCTAGTGTCAGTTACGTTTTAATTTTATATATTATTTAGTCCGTAGAATATAATTACATGAGGTGCCAGGGCAAACCCAGTTGGAAAGAAGTTCCTTTCGCTATACATTATGTACTAGTTAGTTCCAATATGCCTAAGGGGCCCCTTTGAAAAATACGATAATTTAAATGGATTTTTAAGAAAAGTTACCTTTTTAATTATCAACGTTTTTTAAGAAATTAGTTTTTACGGAATGTATTTTTTTTAAAGTATAGTTTTAGGTATTTTTTGTAAGAATATGTATTATATTTTTCTGAAAAGGTAATTTTTTAAGAGATGTAATTCTTTTATTAAAAGCTGATGTTTTTTTGTAAAGAAAAGGTACTATTTTTAAGAAGAAGTACTTTCTATACAAAAAAGCCATAAGGCTCTGAATTTTTTTACAAAGAAGTACTTTTTTTAAAAACAGGTTCGTTTTAAAGAAGTGGTAATCTTTTTACGAAAAGGCTATTTTTTTAAGAAAATTTACTTATTTTCAGAAAGGCTACTTATCTCAAGAAACGTAAAGAAAAGGTATTATTTTACGTTTTGGAAAATGTGCTTTTAAGAAAAGGAATTTTTGTAAGAAAATGTATTTTTTAAGAGAAGGTATTTTTTTATTTAAGGAAAAGTGTTTTTTAAGAAATGAGATTTTTTTTGGATTGGTCCTATTTCAAGAATAGGTGCATTTTTAAGAGTAGGTACTTATCTCAAGAAAAGTTATTTTGTTTCACAAAAAAGGTACTCTTTAAAGAAAAGGTAGTTTTTTAAGGAATGACAACTTGTGGTAAGAAAATGTAATTTTTTAAAAAAAGATACTTATGTCCAAAAATTATTTACTTTGAGAGAATGTACTTTTTGTAAGAACTTAAGATGCTTTCTTTAAGATACTTGCTTGTACTTTCTTTAAGATTAGGCATTGTTTTAAGACAACGTACTCTGTTTAAGAATATGAATAGGTTTTTTTTTTTGGAGAAAATTTACTTCTTTTAAGAGAAGGCACTTATTTAAGAAAATGTTCTTGTTTAAACTTGTTTCACTTTGGCTTTTCAAAATTTGCTTTTTTGGGTTCAAAACTACTATATATACTAATTATTGTTTACAGGCTCCATCTGGAAAACTTCCCATTAAACAAGAAATATCCCAACATACGTTAGTCTAGACACAAACCAAAGCAAATGTACCCAATATACTTGATAATCCTGTGTTGTAGCATAATAGTGTTAAAAAATGTTGTACATTTTTTTCATTTAGCCCCCATCCCGTAACGTGCGATAAAGAACTTCGTTCCAATGTTAGAATATTTATTATTCACTCCTTAGTCGTTCGAGAAAGTGAAAGCTTTCGTTGGAGATAGAGTATCAGGTTACTGGTTTCACTACCTCATAACATCCTCCAGCTACCCCTGCTTTGTAGCCTATTACACTCTCAATTTAACATACTTTTCATTTTAAACTTCCATTATATTCCACATACATGTACAGTACACATATCGTACACAGTTAGTTTATCCTGTCAAGGTAGAATTTTAATTGAAAAAGTTTTTTAAGGTAATGCAACTTATCTACTAAACAAAGTTCACTGCTGCCATCAACGCCACCGCCTCTTTATTCTTATCCTTCACTTGTTCTGCATGTTTTACTCTCCGTCCATGTTCTTTCCTCAGCTCACCGTCCGTCTTGGGAATTTTTAATAACACCGAAGCTTCTTCCTTTCACCTATAAACATATATATAAAGTAGATACTTGCTTTAACTATTTATATCCTTCAACATTAAGAGTTATATATCTGAGCCATTCCTGGCATGACTTTCACCTGGCTGGTGTGTATGTGTGTGGATGCTCTTCTTAAGATACTAAAAAAAACTATTACATTTAATGGTGGAGTTCTTGTTAGTAATTTGTTATCAACAACATGAGTTATAGTAAAACATTCCATTCGCTGGATACGAGTACTATGGATGACAGCGACGTGTAGTCGCTTTAGAGATGAAAGTTAGGAGATATATGAAATGGAAATTGACAGGATTTTAAAAAATAATATCTATTTGATGTTTGTTATTTTAAAGTTCTTATTGAAGTCCTTATTGAATTCTCGTCTTGAAAATACCTTGGCCAGTTCTCCTAGGGTCACATACTTCACGAAACTCAACGTATTTTATTCTTAATATTTAAAATACAAACTTTACTTATATTCAATATGAATCACTAATGTATTAAAACCACTTGTCGTCTGTGGACAGTCATATCAAACATCAACCCAGTTGATTGAAACTACCGCCAAACCACATGCAATACATTTCAAATAAAGGGGTTTTCAATAAGAGCGCTAGAAAAGTTTTTTTTAAATAAAACAAAACCGGTTTTAGATACTAATGAAATTCTTTATTCCTGTGAAAGTACGTTCGGTGCCATTATGTATGGAACTCGATTTCTTTTGCATGGCCACCACGGGCACGCTTGCAGAAGTCCAGACGCTGAACGCAATTTTCGACGGTTTTAAAACATAAATCGGCCGATACTGCTGCAATTTCGCGTTCGATATTCCTACGACGTTCATCAATCGCCGCAGGAAATAATCTAACGGCGCCAAATCGCACGACCGAGGCGGCCAATCGACTGGGTCATTTCGTGAGATAACACGTTCACCAAACTTGGTTTCCAATAAATTGATTGTGGCATTCGCTGTGTGGCTTGTGGCGCCGTCCTGTTGGAACCACCGGCCTATAAACCGCACCAAACCGTAATTTTTTCGGGATGCAATGAGGACTGATGTATTACATGTGAATTGCTGTCTGACCAATAAAGCATATTTTGCTTATTGACGAAGCGGTTCAGCCAGAAATGAGCCTCACCGCTGAAGATGATTTTCCGATGAAAATCCGAATCATTTTCTAATTGTTGCTCAGCCCAATTCACGAACATACGACGCTTATGGTGGTCAAGCGGCTTCAGTTCTTTTCGCAAAATTCGCCACAACGACGTCACAGAGATTCCCAACGCTTGAGAACGACGTGTGAGAGACACATTTGGGCTTTGTTGAACAGAAGCCTCAGCGGCAGCAATATTCTCGACACTACGGGCACTTCGTTGTCTCACTGGCACGGGAATATTTTGTACAGTGCCTGTGGATTCAATTTTTTCCACTAGACGCTCAACTGTTGATCTGGTAGGACGATTATGATGACCATAAATTCGACGTAGCTCTCATAAAGTTGAGGCAACTGACTCTAAATGTAGGTAGTAAATTTTAATAATTTCGACTCATTGTTGGCTCGTATATCTTTCCATGATGAAATGGCAAACCTTACTGAAGAGAAATGTCAAAAAAGCGGGGAAAAATAAGGCGTCGTTTGCTGTCCCTATCGATTTACTTTTGTAGCGTCTCTGTTGAAAAACCCGTTACCTTCTGCCCTAAGGAATATCGAGTTAATTAGTGTCAATTATACATTCACTTAACCCACATAATCATATGTGAAATCTTTTAATCGCGTATTTATCAGCCATCCAACACACACACACATACGAAGGAATACATGACTTCAAATATATTGTGGTTATCAATTTGAAAATACCCATATTTAACGCATGAGTTGATTAATGCGATCCGTTGAATAATTTTTCATAAAGTGTGATGTCAAACCGATTGACTAGCGGTTATAAATCAAACCACGAAATTCTAATTTAATATTTGTTGGACTGAGAATTATTCGAAAATGTTTTATTTCCTGGAAACAAATGGAATTAATTGTAAGTAAATTAAAGTTTTATCGAAAATAATCATATATTGAAAAACCTTGAAAAAACTATACAAAGAATACCTAATTATACAATAATCGCTAATATGAGAAATCGCTACCTTATAGAAAACCAATTAGCATGATTATTCATATTTAAAACTTCCACAGATGTGGCGGTCGTTATTTAACGTCATTTTGTTGATTTTTTTTATTGGAACGAAGTTCCTTATCGCACGTTGCGGAATGTTTTTTAAATACTACGAGTATTATGCTACATCCAAGTAGTATTATCAACTATATTGGATACTTTTTCTTTGATTTGTGTCTAGAATTTCTAGAATATTTGTGTTTTCAAATTTCTTGTTTAATGGAAAGTTTTCTAGGTGGAGTCTCTAACCAATATTCAGTATACACTCCGGTTCACTTATTTAAAGCCACTAAAAATTCCATACTCAGCAGCCTGTAGCTTTTGCAATTTGTAACCGATTGCAAAAGTTTAAAATGGAGATGAAAGCTAGACATCTTGAGATATTAAAAAAATCATGACAATGGTGGTTTCTTAACTACAGAACTTTTTTTGAGCAACTTATAAAATAAAGTCCAAAAAATGTGCTATTTTGTTGGTTCACTTGAATAAAGGAAATTATTATTTGTTTTATTTTTAAAGTAAGCGATAATTTTTTGTAGGGAGGGTTTGTTTATTACAATTTATTACATCTTAATCATTTTTCGAGTCAAAATGGCAAAACAAAAAATTGTAAATCTATCGGAAAAAGCTGAAATCGATGTCTGCCGTTCTGAAGGATATTCTAACCACGCAATAGCTAAAAAAATTGGATAGGGACAGCAAGCGGCGCCATATTTTTTCCCGCTCTTTTGACATTTTTCTTCAGTAAGGTTTGCCATTTCATCATGGAAAGACACACGAGCCAACAACGAGTCGAAATTATTAAAATTTACTACCGAAATTTGGAGTCAGTGGCCTCAACGTTAAGAGCGCTACGTCCAATTTATGGTCGTCAGAATCGTCCTACCAGATCAACAATTGAGCGTCTACTGGAAAGATTTGAATCCACAGACACAGTACAACATGTTTCCGTGCCAGTGAGACAAAGGAGTGCCCGTAGTGTCGAGAATATTGCTGGCGCTGAGGCTTCAGTTCACGAAAGCCCAAATGTGTCTCTCACACGTCGTTCTCAAGCGTTGGGCATCTCTGTGACGTCGTTGTGGCGAATTTTGCGAAAAGATCTTGGCCTACATCTTTACAAGATAAAACTGACGCAAGAACTGAAGCCGCTTGACCCCCATAACCGTCGTATGTTCGTGAATTGGGCTGAGCAACAACTTGAAAAGGGTTCGGATTTTCATCGGAAAATCATCTTAAGCGATGAGGTTTATTTCTGGCTGAATGGCTTCGTCAATAAGCAAAATATGCATTATTGGTCAGACAGCAATCCACACGTAATCCATAAGTTATCATTGCATCCCGAAAAAATTACGGTTTGTTGCGGTTTATGGGCCGTCGGCGTCATTGGGCCGTACTTCTTCCGTGATGATCAAGACCGGCACATTACTGTGATTGCGAATCGATACCGTTCAATGATAACCGAATATTTTGGCCCCAATTGGACAATATGGACTTGGAGGACATGTGTTTCCAATAGGACGGCGCCACAAGCCACACAGCGAATGCCACAATCAATTTATTGGAAACCAAGTTTGGTGAAGGTGTTATCTCACGAAATGGCCCAGTCGATTGGCCGCCTCGGTCGTGCGATTTGACGCCGTTAGATTATTTCCTGTGGGGCTACGTCGAGTATATGGTCTATGCCAACAAGCCACCAACGATTGATGAACTTCGTACGAATATCGAACGTGAAATTGCAGCAGTATCGGCCGATTTATGCTTGAAAACCGTCGAAAATTGGGTTCAGCGTCTGGACTTCTGCTAGCGTGCCCGTGGTGGCCATGCGAAAAAAATCGAATTCCATACATAATGGCATCGAACATGCATTCACAGGAATAAAGAATTTCATTGGCATCTAAAATCGGTTTTGTTTTATTTAAAAAACGTTTGTAGCGCTCTTATTGAAAACCCCGTTACAAGATGTATATATTCCTTTTGGCTGCACATTTCAAATAATTCTTATTGCTAAACTATTCACGATTGATGTCTGTAATTTGACAAAAAGATGTACCATAATGGGGTTTTCAGATTTTTCGAAGTGAAACTTGTATGGACATTTCATTTCGTTTCATTTCATTTATTACAGTCTATGGAAATAATCTTTACCGACTAGCATATCAAATTAAAAATACAATTTTATTCAAACAAGTTAAATAATAATTTCTTAAAATTAGGTGTTGGTAAACTGAGATAAATATTATTACAAATGGAATTAAAATTCTTCATAGCTCTAATAATCTGTTCATCCGAGGCGTAATTAGTTAAATGCATGCCGATACTAAAAGTATGAAAACGACGCCATATACGAGTAGGAACATTAACCCTGCTGTTAGATTAGAAAAAACTTACGAATCTTAGATTGAGGGACCATTTGGTCCATACTGCAATTTTCATCCAAAATAATAATTTTATCTTATTCTTTGTAACTATTTTGGTTCAAAAATTTCTAAAGCAAGTATTTGACATATCAAAAACATCCGCTAACATATCAAAAACATCTTCTAAATATTTGACATGAATTTACATTCGCTTGGTAATGAAAAAACTTACGAATCTTAGATTGAGGGACCATTTGGTCCATACTGGAATTTTCATCCAAAATAATAATTTAATCTTATCCTTTGTAACTATTTTGGTTCAATAATTTCTAAAGCAAGTATTTGACATATCAAAAACATCTTCTAAATATTTGACATGAATTTACATTCGCTTGGTAATGAAAAAATGTACTATTGACCAAATGGTCCTCTAATCTAAGATTCGTCATTTTGTATTTTTCTCAGTCCTGAATAAAGTTAGAAAATTTAATTTTCGCACATAACATTGTTTTATTAAAAGACCCCATTAGCAGAAAAATTTAGTCAGTATATATCACCGTTCCAAAGTTACAAGGGAAAACAGAAAAAATTTGGACCAAATGGTCCTAATCTAACAGCAGGGTTAAATCGGATAAGTGATTGTAGCTCAGGACAATTAATAGACCCAAAAGGAATACCATGCACAAATATAATGGAGACAATAACCCTTCTAGATTCTAAATTTACAAAGCAATCAACTTACAACGACTTTCATGAGAAGATATTGGATCGATAGGATTTAAAGAGACCAAAGCAAATTTCTAAAATGATTTCTGTATTTTTTAATACGGGCAACATGTTAAGAAGTAGTCGAGTACCAAATGAATGACGCATATTCTAATTTAGAACGGACAAGATAAATAATTAATATTTTCTTTGTGTATGGGCCTAAAAATTCTGCAATATTCCTACGAATAAAATATAGCAAATGAATACGCTTTCGGAACTAAGTAAATCAAGTGACCATGGAACGTCAATTTAACTTCAAATACAGCACCCAAGTCGAAGTATTCGTCTACCATATCCAAGTCACAAGACATTATACTGCACTTGAAAACACTTGTTAAAGTTAAACAACAATGCAATGACTTGGGTCCAAGCAGTAACCCTATTAATATCATCCTGCAATAGTATAACATTTTTCACGGAATTGAGAGCTTTAGAATCTTAAGATCATCAGCATACAAAATATGTTTTAAGTTTATAAAGCATTGACCTATATCATTTACAAATATATTAAATAATAAGCATCCAAGTATACTGCCCTGAGGAATACCATAGTTCGGGATGTAAATGTCCGAATAATAATCATCAATACAAACTGTGCAAGTTTTTTAATAAGCAACATGTCATGATTAAATTTATCAAATGCTTTGCAGAAATCAGTGTATGTATATTGTATCGGTTTGAATAACTTTCTCAAAGTTACGTATACAAAAATTTGTAAAAATCGCTAAATTAGTAGTTGCGAACGGCCAGCGGTTAAATCATTCTGATCAGGGCTAACATTAATTCGGATAAGTGAAAGGATACCCTTAACCAGAGGGTAAGAAGATCGACCAACGGGGCTAATAATGGGCTGTCCTCCTGCAAGGACGAGAATGGGAATCTAGTGACTGAGAAGCAGTGTGAGCTCAAAATGTGGAGAGACCACTTTTCAGCACTACTCCACTCAGATTCTTCCACTAAAGATCAGGAGGTAATGATAGTGGAAGAAAGTATAGATTGTACCCCCCCCCCACCCAACCAAGACGAGATTAGAACGGCGATCTCCCGCCTGAAGAATAATAAAGCCGCTGGTGCGGATGACCTGCCCGCTGAACTTTTTACGGCAGTTGGCGAAGGACTGATAGCCCACATGCATCAACTGATATGCGGTATATGGCTGGGGAATCTATGCCCGATGATTGGAGTCTCAGTGTATTATGTCGTGTATTCAAAAAGGGTGATCCGTGTGTCTGTTCCAACTATCGCGGTATCAGTCTTTTATCCATCACGTATAAGGTCTTGTCGAGCGTATTATGTGAAAGACTAAAGCCAATTATTGAAAACCTGATTGGACTTTATCAGTGTGGTTTTAGACCAGGAAAGTCCACAACTGACCAAATATTCACGCTACGCCAAATCCTAGAAAAGACCCATGAAAAGCAAATCGATACATAACACCTTTTTGTCGATTACAAAGCTGCTTTCGATAGCCCCATTCGGGGAAAACTGTACGAAGCTATGTCTGAACTTGGTATTCCGGCAAAACTGATCCGCCTCTGTAGAATGACGCTGACCAACACCAAATCAGTAGTGAAAGTGGGGAAAGACCTCACTGAACCATTCTATGCCAAGTGAGGACTTAGACAAGGCGACACACTTTCGTGCAATCTCTTCAACATCTTAATGAAGATATTAATGAGAAAGGCTGCAGTAAATACGAACAAGACCATTAACACGAAAAGCCATATGTTGCTGGCGTATGCTGACGAACATAGACATCATTGGGCGAAATTTGCGAGAGGTTACTACAGTATTTTCAAGAATCGAAAAGAAATCAGCGAAGGTGGGTCTTGCTGTTAATGAGGGAAAGACAAAATTGATGGTGTCAACGACTAGAGAAACCTCTCGACTTGGTCCGCACGTGAAAGTTGACAACCGAGTTAATGTTGAAGTAGTAGATTAATTTGTCTACCTTTGATCCGCCGTGAATAAGGACAACAGCGTCAGCCTGGAGATGGATAGGAGAATTGTGCTTGCAAATATATGTTATTTTGGGATCAGCAAGCAGTTTAGGAACAAAGCCCTCTCTCGACGGACAAAAGTCCAGCTATATCAGACTCTCATTTTACCTGTCTTGATATATGGCTCCGAAACTTGGGTCAAATCGCAAGCGGATGAAAAACACCTAGGAGTTTTCGAGAGAAAAATTCTCCGTAAAATATATGGTCCTGTTAGGGAAAACGGCGAGTACCGACGTCGCTGGAACGCAGAGCTATATAATCTCTATTCTGACGTGAACATAGCTAGACGAGTCAAAGTGGGCCAATTGCTTTGGCTAGGCCACGTTATCAGAATGGAAGCAGGAAAAGAGGACGACCAAGACTTCGCTGGAAATACCAGGCAGAAGAATCCCTCCGTATCCTTGGTGTTACCAACTGGCGAGAAAAGGCGAAGGATAGAGCCAGTTGGAAGAATATGTTGAAATTTGTTTAATTTGTTTGTTTAATTACTATGTGTAAGACGTCTGACCTCATGAGGTTGTAATATAGTCAATAAAAGTAATAGTACAGATCAGGGCTAAGAACAGGCTTTACTTTAAAAAATACTTTATTATACACAATGTTTCGCAAGATTTTAGCCACATCCGGCAACTTAGATATAGGCCTATAATTAGTAACACTCTTTCAATCGCAAGTAAGCAAAAAAAAACAACAACGTCAGCCTCGAGATCAAGCGGAGAATTGGGTGTCGAGTAACAGAGTCCAACTATACCAGACTCTCATACAACCTGTCTTGCCTTATGGAGCAGAATCCTGGATCTTATCGCATGCACACGAAATACCTGTAGGATTCTTCGATAGAAAAATACTCCGAAAAAATTATGACATGAAGCATGAGCTCTATGAGCTATATCCCGAAATGAAAATAGTTAACCGGATCAATGTATGAGGTTGACAAGTCCCTGCGTACACAAGGTATTGCCAACTGCAGAGATGACACAAAAGACGGAACTGGTTGGCGATATATGTTATCTTAATTTTGTAAGGTCCCTAATCCCCGGCATTGTTCGGGACCGGACAAGTAAGTTAGTTTCTATCCCCAGACATAAAAACAGGAAAAACAGTACCAAACTTCCATTTAATAAAATATCCAGAAAAATGAGATTTTGTAAATGTCAATCGAAGTGGCGAAACAAGTGCTTCACCACACTTCTTTAGTAGAAAGGCTGAAACTCCATTAACATCATCTTTGTAAGAGTTGCTCAGTTTTGATATAGCAGATATAACATCATCATCATAAACATTCAACGATCTAATATCAACATAGGGTGAAATATTATCGAAATCAATTTGTACCTATTTGCTGGAGCCATGTTTCTAGAGAAATAGAGTGAACAAAATCTTTATATAAATTAACCGAATCCTGAACAAAGTTAACAACTATTTTATATTCATTCATGACATTCATTGTAACTGAAAATGCATTGATTATAAAGAAATTTATTTAAAAAGTTAAATTCCCTCACAAGTTCTCTCATGAGAATTACAATTATAAATCTTAAACTTACTAACATATTTATTCCTTATATTTTTTAACTTTTTTTAACCTCATGGATAACAATTTAAAGGACCTTGTTTTACATCATTAGTTCTTGGAGTAACGACTAAACTTTTTGATATGTTAACATCTGTAGGCGCGGGAAGGGCAATCTATCAAAGTGAACACATGCAAATAACACACAGTGTTAACATCGCATATGTGGTAGTCTCTGCCTGAAAATAAGTACAATGTTATTGATGTGGCGGCAGTGAACAAACAACCAGGTCATCGTCGCCATAAAGTATTGAATCGTATAGAGAACTCGTGGAAGGAATTGTACGAGTATAACTCAAAAGAACTGGTGACATCTGGCGAATGATTCAAAACCTATTACTCTCTTTTTGTCATAACTTTGTCCATTCATAATCTTGATTTGAAACATTGATGTCTTTTGAAACATTTATGCTTTTTGTATTGTTTTATGTAGTAACATTGTCGAAATGGTGCATTTATATTGAAATATTCTATAAAGAGAATATGACTCGTTTATGCTCGTTTACTCAGACTCTCTACATGAGAGCGGAAAAAGAGTGCAATAAGTTCTCTATACTATTCAATACATTCTGTCGTCGCTCTGTTTATGACATTACAAAAACAATTATTTCGGTGAGTTAAATTTTGCTTTATTTATTTTAACAATATTACATCTAATGTTAAAGCAGATGTAAGGAAAAAAAGTGCAATAGCAAAAGAGCCTTCAGTACAGAAATTATTCTTCTTTTATTTTCCAAATGTAACATTTACTAATATGTTCATAGAAATCGAACAGGTACCGTGTAACAAAAAGGTGTTACCACATCGCCAGTGAGTTCGAACACTCATTGAATGGTTAAAATCACCATATTCTACTTGCATTGGTTCCACTTGCATTGTCAGGCTGGTGAAGTCAATTATTTTGGAATGGATATCCTTTGAATTATGCTCATGTGTATGTGTTGGTAAATTTCATTCCACTATGTTGCTAAAGAGCTTAGAACATATTGTGCGGTTAATGCTTAGCGTTTGTTAGGTTATCCACTATTTTCTATATTTTGTATCTATTCGAGAGTTGTATCAAACAAAGCTATGAAATGATGTAAACACTTACTTCCAACACAGACACACAAATACATTTAATTTTATTCAAACCCATTGTTAGCAGCCATAGGTCCTTGAATATATGAATATTGAAAATGTCCTTGAATTTATTTTCCAACTTTCTCTTTACTCCAGTGGGTTGGTTGGCCAATAAAATGTTAATTTTTATATCTGAGTTTATTGATAATTTAAATTCGTAAAATTCGTTACATTCATAATTTGCTTCTTTTTTACCTTCCACCTTAATCGAGAGTCTTCCTCTGAATATTGTTACTTTATTCGTTGTAAGGGCTAGCCCAATTTCAATGATTCTCGAAAACACGCACCTATAAAAATGTTCTACTTAAAATTACCATTATGGTCATAACTACTTTACATCTAATAAGAAACTGTTCTTAGGATTATTTTATCTATCTTTCTCTTAACAAAGTCCTGGTGCGACTAGCAGTCGCCGTCGCCGTCAGTTGAATATTTATTGTGTTATATTACCATATTTTGTTCTTTTACGTTTCAACCATAATCACTCCCTTTAACTGATTGTTTATTTTTAGGGGCAGCTACCAGCTATTCCCTTTCGTTCTTCCAGTAAAAGGAATGGAACCTTCATATTTTCATGTATACGTTGTGGCTTGTTCCTAAGTTTTTTGTTTACGCCCAGTAAACACATAAACGTTTTGGCTAAACCGAATCAATTAAAATTGGCTCTACTTTCGAATTCATTATTGTTGTTCTAAAATAATTAGTATGAAACATGAATGGAATTTAAAATCATCTGGCCTGAAACATGGGAAAAGATTTCAACTCTGCTTAGAATAGAAGAGATTTAGACAAAGAGAAAAAACGTATGTCTTTTGTATTAAGCGCTTAACAAATCACAATCATATATATCTAAATTTCCACTCATCAAATGTGGGTGTAAATCATGAGGTTATGCTTCGGGTTCCTTTAATGAGTTTTACCTTATGGGGTTGTTTGTAATCTATTTTATTGTCGACGGTTGTATGGGATACAGTTTCCATGTTGATACTGCTCTTGAAACCAAAAGATTTCGCATCCTCAACATTTGAGTTTTATAGAGAAATCTGTGGTTCGAGTGATTGAAGTCTAGGATTCATATTTATTTTTTATTTATTTATTCTTATATAACTCAGGCGGTCAATGGTGTACAAATTTTTTTATCCTCCCGGCATTTGAATACCGGTTGAGAAGACATCCTTGATCGCCGGCTTTAGTTAGTAAGCTTGAAAAGAGGGGTGCGATGTTGAGTGTTCAAAAAGAAAGCACTCTGCTCCTTCCAATGTCAGTAGACATACACTTAAGGCGCTGATTCGACCTACTGTGCGGTCCCACTTTACCCTACTACTCTATTATACCTCTCATAGGAACTCGGTGCCATTCACGAATTTCCTTAAGTTGTTCCAGTCCATTACCACAATTTTGGTCATATGCAATATTATACTGTCCAAAAGATATCTACATCTAGCTTGTGTGAAGGTCGTGCAGTGACATAGGAAATGCTCCAACATCTCATTGCTCTCCATGCCCGCCCTCTGCACTCACTATTCGCCATTGGTCCAATACGGTACATGTGGGCCCGTAATCCGGAATGTCCGGTTAAGACTCCCATCATCTTGCTCATTTCAGGTATTCCCAGTTTCAGCAAACCTTCTGTCCTCGATCCGTCTGGGTCTCCCATAGGATTTTTGTCATCTGTCCTACTGTTTTCATTTCATCTACCATTTACCGTACTCAGCCTTCGTCACCACAAAAGTTGTCGCGCCCTCTAGGCTCACAGTTTGGAGTTTCCTGGCTTTCGTTGCTAGGAGGTTAGCTCGTTCGTTGCCGAATATTCCACACAGATGATGTTGAGTCTGCCGTGCACAGAATAATAGTTTATCACTTTGGATTCTGTTGTTCGACCTTTTCTTTATCAATAAATAATCAATATTCTCCGAGCTTGAGATCACATTTGTTTTTCTTGTATTTATTTTCCTCGATATTTTACTACTCCATTGTGTAGCATCATCAAGAGATAAAAATTATGTCAATATAAAAATGTTCGAACATATTCCCCCCCCCCTTTACACGAGCAAAAATAATGTACCAAAAAATTCATATAAATTCACAGTACAACACATGATTTCGGGACTCAATTCTGATAATTGTTTGTGAAAGTAGCCCCAAAAGAAGAACTTCAGGGTCATTCGTTTGGTCAAGTTACCTCAAATAATAATTTAGTGATTAATTTGAAGTTAGTAAGTATCGTATAGGGGAATTTGTCACGTTTTACGCTCTTTTGTTTGTCATAACTCCAGAACCACTAGTTCGATTTAGCTGAAACAAATTTAGAAAAATTAGGAATTACAATTCCTCTAATATTTTTGTATTCCGTTTGCCTATGTGTGCAACACTTTCGAAGTTAAAAATGAATGTATGAAGGGAAAAAAGTTTTTTTGCCCAAAAATTAAAATTTTTTTTTTTAAATTCATAAAAAATCCAAAATGGAAAAAAGTGTCAAACCTAATTACTTTTGCGTAAAGTCACATAACCTATGAGCAAAATAAGGTATAGATCATGAAAATCGATGCACGTGTTTCTCATTTATTCACAATTAAGTAAATGTACGATTTTCAAAAATTTGCTCGAGATATGCACAACATTATTTGGAGAAAACATTGACAACTTTTTTATGATTCTGAGAATTAAAAAAAAAGGAATAAACAAAAGGTTATTTGATTTTTATGATTGCGTAAGCAAAGCAATAAACGCTAATAAATGTGCGTAAACAATTAAAAGGCAAAAAGGAAAGTAGACTTTTTTAATTATTTGGGGTTTTCCGGTGACTATCTGTATGATTTTTTTTACAGAAATTGCACCCACATTTAGGGGTGGTCATTATATGGAAAGTTTTGCACAATTTGAAACGTACAAGTGCTGAATCAGGAATATAGCCAGCCACCCTTAAAATATGAGCCCATTTATAAGTACCTGGCAGTAAAATATTGAAAAATACGTAGTATTTACAGGTTTGCATTGATCGATTTTTGTCATTTAAATTTTTTTTTTTTAAATTCATAAAAAATCCAAAATGGAAAAAAGTGTCAAATCTAATTACTTTCGCATAATCGATGAATAAATTTATTTTAATTCCAATAATGTTATGAATGAATATACACAAAACTTAAAATAAAAATTCCGATTTGTATTGCAGCTATTCTTACACAGAAATTATGGAATCTATGCATAAAAACAAAATTTAGAAAATTTTCAATTATAATTATAATTATTGTCAATATCCATTCTGGTTGAAGTTGACGCTTGTGGTTCTGATGATCTTCTTTTCTTCGTAGGTTGTTGATATTCGTGGTCTGAGTTTGAGTTTGAGTGGTTGAGAAAATCAGCTTGGCATTGTCGGTATGATGTTGCGCTGACATTTTGCTGTGTGAGTTTTCTGCTCTTCAAAAATGATGTCAACCATTCGGAGTATTGTTGTGATAGTCCCATCTTAGCCACAATGTAATCCATTTCCATTTGTGTTAGCGGTTGTGATCCATTATTTTCAATATCGGGTGTCCAATCAGCATCATTCAAATTGGTCGGATTAGTGAAAACGGTTTCGGCTTGCAGGGACACAGTATCCAGACTCGGAGGTTTAGGTGTATCGACATCAGCAGTGCGGTTAACTGGAAGTGTGGCAGTAAATGCAGCAGTGTATACTTTTGTTTTCAATTGTTGTCTGTTTAATCCATTACGAGAATTTATGCATGCGTAGCACCTGGATTCATCATGTCCAGTTAGGTCTTCCACCCAAATTACTGGCTTCATAAAAAAAAGCTGTCCACCTTTTCCATGCATTCACATTATAAGGGTATTATAAAAGATTTTGCACACTGTGTTCGGCGTAAAATTTGCACCACTTAAATCTGCTTCATCAAAATAATGACAATACGCTGTTTTGAATTCCTCAGTAATCCATTTTTTTTCGATCCAGTTGGCCTCTTTTTGGGACGATATGACCACAAACTTAACAAAAATTATCCAATTTTGGGCACTTGTTATTTTCTATATTGAAATATATTATATGTTTTGTTGTTATTCACATTTAAAATCCGGAGAAAAATGCACTTGCACTCTTCGCGTTCGCCGACACTTGTTACATGACAAAAATCTATCAATGCACAGCTATAAATACTATTTATTTGTCAACTGAAGTACATGTAAAAGTAAAGTCAGGTACTGACACACATCCTTTTCCGCCTTTAATTGAGTGTGAACGGCGCATATTTTAAGGGCGGCTATATACCTGATTTAGCACGTTTTTAAATGTGAGAACCATAAAAAACTCATCAATCTTTTTTCCAAAGAATTTTGTACATATCTAGCAAATTTTTGAAATTCATACCTTCACTTAATTGTGCATAAAAGCGAAACGCGTTAATTAATTTTCATGACCTATGTCTCATTTTGTTCATAGGTTATGTGAGTTTACGTGAAACTAATAGGACTTGACACTTTTTACCGTTTTGTATTTTTTATGAAGTAAAAAAAAAAAATTTAATTTTTTAGGCAAAAAATATTTTTTTTTCTTCATACATTTATTTATAACTTCGAAACTGTAGCTTATACAGAGAAACGTTGTATGAACAGATTAAAGGAATTGTAATTCTTCATTTTCTTAAATTTGACTCAGCTTATTCGGACTAGTGCTTCTCGAGTTATAACAAACAAGAAAACCTAAAACGTGACAAATTCCCCTATACGATACTTACTAACTTCAAATTAATTATTAAATTATTATTTGAGGTAACTTGACCAAACAAATGATGCAGAAGTTCTTCTTTTTTGGGGCTACTTTCACAAACAATTATCAGAATTGAGTCGCGAATCAATCACCTGAAAAATGTTGTACTGTGTATTGATTATTTATTGATCAAGAAAAGGTTGAACAACAGAATACAAATTTTGAAATTGGTGAGTACATCACGTGAAAGGGATATGAAAAATTCAAGGGGGATAATCGAACGAGATCGATAGTGAACAGGTTCAAAACAACCAGGGACAAGATCGTACGGATAAGGTCGACAATTACTTTTCTAATTCGTTGTCAAAAAACACGTATTTTCCCAAATTTCATCAGAAACTCTACTAGGCATATACAAAGAATCTTTCTGAAAATGGGTTGCCATCTATTCAACAAAATATTTTCAACTATACACAAGAGTTACACAACAAACTACCAATCTAACAATCAAATAAACGCACATGTTACTAAGGGAAGCTAATAATGAGATGGATACTATAAAAAATAATTTAGGTAGATATTTTTCAGAAGAAGAAATTATGGAATTTTTGGAATATGAGGATAGAATGACGATATCGAAAATATTGGGACAGAGGAAGTACATTAAAGGAAATTTAATTCGCTTGTAAATTTACAGGAAAAGAATTTTGGATTTAAATTGAATGAAAAGTGGCTTGCTAATAAAACTGACGTAGGCATTGATATGGAGGTGCAGTGGATTCTTTCACTTGGTCAGAAATATGCACTACCAGTAGAGAAGAAATATTTCCCAGTTTTGAAAATGATTGCGGAGGGGGAGGATCTTGTACAAACCTTAGGGGAAAAGGAAGGTCAGGAGATAGCATGGACTAAATTAACGACAATGTAAGATAGTCAAATGAATAAAATGAAACTAACGAGTACAGATAAATTCATTTTAGATAAAGTGGATAAGGCAGAGATATTCCTAAAAAGTAATAAGGATAATTTGATTGTTAATGCCGATAAGGGAAATTCAATAGTAGCTGTATAGAAATGTGACTATGTCTCGAGAATAGGCAACATTGTTGGAAATATATCAGAATACAAGCTAGTGAGCAAAGATCCTATCTACGAGCACACTAGAAAGGAAGAATAATAAATTCGTTGAGGAATTTCAAAAAGTAGGAATTATTGATCAATCACAGAAAAATAAACTTAAGACAACAGTATCCACAGCACCGAGATTATATGGAGTTCCAAAAATACACAAAGAATATTTTCCATTAAGACCAATTAGCCTTTGATTAACTCTCCATCATGGGAACTGTTTAAATACATTACAAATGTCCTTAAAAAGATAACGGAAAAATCGAAATATAATGTAAAAGATTCAATAAAATTTAGGGACAGAATAAAGAATCAGAAGATTAATAGTAACGAAATTTTAGTTCCGTTTGATGTAGTATCTCTATTCCCGAGTGTACCCGTAGACTTAGCTATCAGTATCTAAGAGGAAAAATGGAATACATTAAAGCAACATACAGACATTAATAAATCTTTATTTCTACATATATTAAGATTTTGTATAGTCGATAACCGATATTTTCAACATGATGGGAGGATATATTTGCAACAAAAGGGACACCCAATGGGTTCACCAGCTTCTCCAATAGTTGCTGACATCGTTATGGAAAATTTACTGGACTCTTGTATCGAAAAATTGGATATAAAACCAAAAATTTTAACAAAATATGTAGACGATTTATTTTGTGTCGTTTCAGAGGATGAAATAAATAAAATTTTGGATGTTTTTAACAATTTCCATTCCAGTATCAAATTTACAATAGAAAAAGAGTAGAATTCAAAATTTCCTTATTTCGACACATTGGTGGTCAAGAGGGGGGAAAATTTATCAATTAATTGGTATCAGTAACCAACGTCTTCAGGAAGAATAATCAAATTCCACTCGAAACATCACTATAAGTGATGTAGAATTCCACAAGGTTAATAAGGAAAGGATAAGAAGTATTCTCAAGGACAAAAACTTCCCGAACCATCTTACCAACAGACTGATAAGGCAATTTGAGGATAAAGGACAACCGAACAGTGTTACTACAGATGAGCCGAAAATTTACAAGTCAATAACCTACATACCTGGAATAACTGATAGGTTGGCGAAGTCAAAAATATTTGACGACAAGAATTATAGGGTAGCACACAGAACATGTAACACATTAGGTAGAATATTTAGTAAAACAAAGGATACTTTATACAAATTTGATATGTATAATATAGTATATAAAATACCTTGTAAAGGAAATGACAACAAGGTTTGTAACAAAGTATATGTAGGGACTACAAAAAAAAGACTAAAGACACGAATTGCAGGACACAAATCAGATCAGAAATACAGGCACATTTCTACACAGAAAACAGCATTAACAACCCATTGCGCTAGTTTAAATCATTACCCATACTTTCAGGATACAGCGGTTTTAAATAAAGAAAACAATTATAAACGTCGTTATATGTTGCAAATGCTACAAATAATTAAAACACCAACATTGCAAAGAATTAACTATAAAACAGATACAGTAAAAAGTAGAACTTTTTAAGCATGTCAATTCTGCAAGTAATTTCTAGTTGGCGTAAAAGTCAAACAGCTCGCCATAATCGGGCTCGGATTCACTCGTATCTTGCGTGTAGCCGACTAAACTCCCCATTAGCCGTAGGTGTTTTGACTTTTGATCCCTGTTGATCCATTCGCCTGTTGCCTGCAGGCGTTTTGCAGCAAGTGAGGTCTCGTATTAGACTCTAATCTCGATTGGCTGGATAAATAAATTAGTCTCCATGGTCCTTATTGCACCGCTAATCGCTTGCTTTGATACCAATGATTATCTTCACTCCTGCGTGTCCTCGAATTGATATAATAAAGACAAATTTTATTTTCTGATTTGTTGGAACTGTGGATTTTTCATATTTTATATTTCAAGGACTAGTAGTTATGAGAAGTTGTAATACGCTCTGATATGATTATATTTTTGATGAACTTCAGTTTAGCTTAGTAAATAATATTACAAATATTTTATGCCACTGACTGACGACTGTAAAATATGAATTCAATATTTTCAGCAAATTTTAATATTCGGTTGCTTCGTACTTACTTGGTGTTGTTATTGCATTCTTAGCAAAACAAATTTAGTTCTCCCCAAAGATGTTAACCACAATATTTCAATAGCAATAGCAAGTTGTGGGTTATGCACTATTTGTTGTCCACTATTTGCCGTAGAACGCAGAAAAATACACTTGAGAAGGGAATAGCAGCCATTAGTCCCGATCCAAAGAACAATTTCTAAACTTAAACTTACATCTAAGTATTTAATATTTTCGAATTTGTTCAGTTTATTTAAACACCATAAATCTTTGCCTTACATCTCTTTGAATGTTTCATTAAATAGTCGTAATAAGGGGACACAAGAGCAAGCTGAATGGAATTCTAAACACAACCATGACATAAGATGTGATAAAGTGGCATGAGAAGGAACCAGTTATATATGCGTTGCAAATATACGAAGAGCAGCTATACATATGTTATGGGAATCATTTTTTCAAAAATAAAAAAGACTAGGGGGAATCAGGCGAACTATAACAGAGAGACTACGGTGGTATTTGCAGTTTCCTTAAACATTTCTTAAACAAAATATATTTTAACCGAACGAAAACTAAAATTTCATCATTAAAAATCTGTTATTCATTCAAATAATTGCAGAAGTTCTAATTGGACTTATTATTTGTTCCGATTTTCCCTCCCTCCAGTAGATTGAAGAATTGTTTAATATTCAAAGCAGTACAATTTAATTTTTTTCCCCTACTGAACAAAGAAGATTTGGTTTTATAATTTCGCATTTGGGTTTTATAATTTTTGAAAATAATTAGCTTAATTTATAACGTCTCACAAATCCTTAGTGATATGATTAGACAGAGAAAGCAATAAATCCACATCTACTCTATTGGACCATAATTTTTTGAAGAGGAGACCGAAATTGCAGTGACTGTGAACGGTATTCGTTACAGGAACACGATAACGAAGTTCTTGTGGCCTCAACGCGATGACATGGATCTGGACGATATGTGGTTTCAGCAAGACGGCGCCACCCGTCGCACCGCGCATGAAGCAATCGATTTATTGCAGCAACGATTTCAAGTACAAATTATCTGAAGAAATTCTGTTGTCAGCATTCCACCAAGGTCATGCGATTTAAAGCCGTGCGATTTCTTTCTTTGGGGTTTTGGGAAATGTCGGGTTTATGCGAATAAACCAGTGACAATTCTTGAGCTCTAATCCGAGATCCAACGTTTCATCAGCGAGATACAGCCACATCTCTGTGAAAAAGTAAGGAAAAGTGTCACGAAGGGACGAATGAACTGTCGTCAAACCCTTGGGGGGCCATTTGACGGATATCTTATATCGTACTTAATCGGAACATGTCTGCTTTACTATCCAATAAAGAAAAGACAACTGTTTCAAAAAATACGTGGTTTAATTTTAAAATGAGAAAGTGAATTCATACTGAGACACCCTTTACATAATTGAAGTTGTTGGGAAACCTGATAAGCGCTATTTTATTTGCTCGAGGAATTCGATTAATCGGTTTAAATTCCTTATTATAATTACGCTTATTTTTACGCGCATTTGATTGGGTAGTAATAAAGGGTTTTTCAACAGAGACGCTACAAAAGTAAATCGATAGGGACAGCAAACGACGCTATATTTTTTCCCGCTCTTTTGAAATTTCTCTTCAGTAAGGTTTGCCATTTTATCATGGAAAGATATACGAGCCAACAACGAGTCGAAATTATTAAAATTTACTACCGAAATTTGGAGTCAGTGGCCTCAACTTTAAGAGGTCTCAACAATCAGCGATGAGGCTCATTTCTGGCTGAATGGCTTCGCCAATAAGCAAAATATGCGTTATTGGTCAGACAGCAATCCACACGTAATCCATGAGTCATCATTGCATCCCGAAAAAATTACGGTTTGGTGCGGCTTATGGGCCGGCGGCGTCATTGGGCCGTACTTCTTCCATGATGATCAAGTCCGGCACATTACTGTGAATGCGAATCGCTACCGTTCAATGATAACCGAATATTTTTGGCCCCAATTGGATAATATGGACTTGGAGGACATGTGGTTCCAACAGAACGGCGCCACAAGCCACACAGCGAATGCCACAATCAATTTATTGGAAACCAAGTTTGGTGAAGGTGTTATCTCACGAAATGGCCCAGTCGATTGGCCGCCTCGGTCGTGCGATTTGACGCCGTTAGATTATTTCCTGCGGGGCTACGTCAAGTATATGGCCTATGCCAACAAGCCACCGACGATTGATGAACTTCGTATGAATATCGAACGTGAAATTGCAGCAGTATCGGCCGATTTATGCTTGAAACCCGTCGAAAATTGGGTCAGCGTCTGGACTTCTGCAAGCGTGCCCGTGGTGGCCATGCAAAAGAAATCGTGTTCCATACATAATGGCATCGAATGTACTTTCACAGGAATTATGAATTTCATTTGTATCTAAAACCGGTTTTGTTTTATTTAAAAAAACTTTTGTAGCGCTCTTATTGAAAACCCCTATATTTCCGCTATCGATGCATCACTTTCATTTCGGTTGTGTATAGATACTCGATTTACTCAAACGATCACAGCAGACTCAAAAACACAATATATTTTTGGGAATAACAATTTATTACTAACTACAAATAATTAATCTGATTTAACAAATTAAATTAAATATCCCGACGGAGAAATACGTCTACCACTCTCGGCTGTTGCAAAGGAACTGATTTAAGATGCGTACGTGCCCCAACACTCATTCTCACCACTTTCTCTCATACAACCTGTCTTGCTTTATGGTGCAGAATCCTGGGTCTTATCGCAAGCAGACGAAACACCTGTATGAGTCTTCGAGAGAAAAGTACTATGAATAATGTATGGCCCTACAGCCACTGTTGAGAGAATTATAGGCGCACTTCCGTTATTCGGTGGTAGATCAAGAGAGAAAACAAATATGTCACAGTTTAAAATGGTCTTGTTTAGTTTTTTAAAATAAATAAAACCATGGCAAGATTAGCAATGGTCTCACACCAAATTACTTTGTAAATTAAAGATCAATAAAGAATCTTAATTCAAACCCCAGAAAAGGGTAAACTTTTATGTTCTTTTTTTTTTTTTTTTTTGAATCTGAGTTTTATGACCGATTTGTTACTTTTTAGTTAATGTATGAGAAATTCATACTACAAGCTTACAAGGTCAGGAACATTTTTTTTATTTAAAAAAGGGTTGGTTTTGTTGGAATAATAGACAATTTAGTTAAGCACACTCACTGGCATACATTAACTAAAAACTAACGAAAGCGGTCATAAAATTCAAATGCAAAAAAAATAACTGACACAAGCCCGGCCATCACAAAATCTATACTACAGAAAAATTAAACTCTGTGATACAGTAAAAACTCACAATTTCCAATATGTTTGTTAAATCTTCCATTCAGTTTTTCATTGTTTTGATTGCCAAACACTTATACTGTTTTACATATAGACTTTCTTTCTATTCAAAGGCTTCTTACATTTTCTTATTATTTTCTTCCCCTTCATATTTAATTTGCTATGAATTATTTTTGTAGCTGTTTTTATTTGTTTCATCTTAAAGAACAAACTTATATTTCTCAATGTCTATAGCTGACAATTTATTTTCCATACTTAGCAGTTTTTCCTTTCACTTTGGTGTACTCTGTCTGAACTCTCTACTAGTGCGCTGTTATCCACTGCTGTAGGGAAATTACGTTGTTTGTGTGATGGTTGTGACGGTGTTATTCTGAGATTCCACTAGCAATGGCAGTGAGAGTTGTACAAGTTGTACGGCTTTTAAGTCCAGTCCAGTTGTTGACGTGCAAATTAGAGGCGTTGTTTAGTCTATTATTATTCTTTCTTTAATAGCTGTGTTTATTTTCTCTGTTCTTTTTCCTTTCAATTCCAGTTATGCTCACCACAAATTCAGTAGTAGTACCAACCATTGGAACAGTACCATAAATTTTCTCCTTAATTGTTTTTATGTATTCTTAAGTAATAAGATGTGTGGTAAGCATACAAGTAGTGGACGAAACAGCCGACGTAGACAGGATAATAAAAATTCTATAAAAACCAGTAAAGTATAGAACACGCTCGTCATTTCACATTACTCAAATCACAAAGGCGTGAACAACTACATAATAATTTTAATGGTATGCACTAAGAATTGTTGTATTTTTTTAGTCGAAAATTAAAGGTATTGGTTTATAAAATTTACAATTTAAAAAAGAAATCACGGTACTTTGGTGATGCCGTTGAAGCAATAGTTTGAAAAGTAGCAGGCAAAAAAATATTTAAACACAATGCCTTTTGGGAGACACCAGAAGAAGCAAAGATAACATTTTGTGGACAATTGGACATTTTTTGAAATTGCAATCAAGTCCTTGCCGCACACATAAATTAGGACCCGGCCTATATCTTCTTTATTAAGGCACCAACTAAATGAATATGGCGTGAGAAAGGCATTTAGGGTATCCTGGCATATATCCATGTAACGGGTTTTTCAATAAGAGCGCTACAAAAGTTTTTTTAAATAAAACAAAACGGGTTTTAGATACAAATGAAATTCTTTATTCCTGTGAAAGTACGTTCGATGCCATTATGTATGGAACACGATTTCTTTTGCATGGCCACCACGGGCACGCTTGCAGAAGTCCAGACGCTGAACCCAATTTTCGACGGTTTTCAAGCATAAATCGGCCGATACTGCTGCAATTTCACGTTCGATATTCGTACGAAGTTCATCAATCGTCGCTGGCTTGTTGGCATTGACCATAGACTTGACGTAGCCCCACAGGAAATAATCTAACGACGTCAAATCGCACGACCAAGGCGGCCAATCGACTGGGCCATTTCGTAAGATAACACGTTCACCAAACTTGGTTTCCAACAAATTGATTGTGGTATTCGCTGTGTGGCTTGTGGCGCCGTCCTGTTGGAACCACATGTCCTCCAAGTCCATAATATCCAATTGGGGCCAAAAATATTCGGTTATCATTGAACGGTAGCGATTCGCATTCACAGTAATGTGCCGCCGCCGGCCCATAAACCGACTCATGGATTACGTGTGGGTTGCTGTCTGACCAGTAACGCAGATTTTGCTTATTGACTTAGCCATTCAGCCAGAAATGAGCCTCATCGCTGAAGATGATTTTCCGATGAAAATCCGAATAATTTTCAAGTTGTTGCTCAGCCCAATACACGAACATGCGACGCTTATGGTGGACAAGCGGCTTCAGTTCTTGCGTCAATTTGATCTTGTAAGGATGTAGGCCAAGATCTTTTCGCAAAATTCGCCACAACGACGTCACAGAGATGCCCAACGCTTGAGATCGACGTGTGAGAGAGACATTTGGGCTTTCTTGAACTGAAGCCTGAGCGGCAGCAATATTCTCGGCACTACGGGCACTTCTTTGTCTCACTGGCGCGGGAACATTTTGTACTGTGCCTGTGGATTCAAATTTTTCCACTAGACGCTCAATTGTTGATCTGGTAGGATGATTATGACGACCATAAATTGGACGTACTGCTCTTAAAGTTGAGTTGAGTTGCGGTAGTAAAGTTTAATAACTTCTACTCGTTGTTGGCTCGTATATCTCTCCATGATGAAATGGCAAACCTTACTGAAGAGAAATGTCAAAAGGGCGGGAAAAAATATGGCGTCGTTTGCTGTCCCTATCGATTTACGCGTCTCTGTTGAAAAACCCGTTACAACCCCGAAATGTGTAACTGAAAATATGGGTGGGTTTATGCGCGTGACAGTACAAATCGCAACGAAATATTTGTGTCTGTGTGTTTTAACCATCACTCGTTCGAGATTGTTTCATTGTTTTAGAATTTGGATTCAGAAAAAATGAAAGTCATACATGCATACATTCGAGCGGGCAGTCGAAGTCAATGAAAACGAAGAAGTCAAAGAAACAAAAGTGTTTCAAACACGATGAATATAAAAAATAACAACCTAACGCACAGTTAAATGAATCCAATCAAAACTTTAGCAAATTAGGTAAAAATAAATAAAATTTGAAGAAAAAGCGTACAGAGCAGGGATGATAATGGCGGGGAGATTTGGCGCCACAATTGAACGACACAACCCTAAACACTACAGCAATTGCATGACTTAATAATTTGACAGTCGTTCAAAAAAAGGCTCTTGTCAATTGGTGTAAGGAGATGGTTAAAAATTACAGCAGACAGTTGTCCGAGGCCTTCGGCCACGAACTGTCCCTGCAGGCTGTGTCAGAGACACGGCCATTAAGTTTAACGTAGAATACGCCATCCGATAAGACAGAAAACATATATAACAATAAATTCATTTGCTTATATTATTTATCATTTATTGTTATATATGTTTTCTGTCTTATCGGATGGCGTATTCTACGTTAAACTTAATGGCCGTGTCTCTGACACAGCCTGCAGGGACAGTCCGTGGCCGAAGGCCTCGGACAACTGTCTGCTGTAATTTTTATATTTACCAACGGCATTTGATTCAAGTCCGTTTAAAAAAAAAATAATATGTTCAATTTTTTTAAACTTAATTTAATTTATGTATTTTAATTAATATTTTTATTGAAATAAGTTCTGCGAATGTTGAGAGGGCCGCCCTAATATTAAAAAAGGTTTACCTTATCGAGTCTTCGCATTAGCATTCGAGCGTTGTGTGAAAGCTTTACGCTTTACAATTCAAAATTAATGTTACAACAGCTTTATTGAAGCTTTCGCAAAAAAGCTTTATTACGTTAGCTTACTGTTTGTTTCACTTTTTACTAGATACATGTTGCCAAGCAACATTAGCTTGCTGTTCGTTTCACTTTTTACTAGATACATGTTCCTAAGCAATGTTGAGCAACCAAAAACACTCAACCAAACACCACACATATGTTTGAGTGTATGTGTTTAAACAATTTTCATTTGAGAAATTAAAATACTAGAAATATATCAACCAATATGAAATGTATATCAAACGAAAGATAACATCTTCATTTACCTACAATTTTAAAAAAATGCATCTAGCCGTTTCCTCAAATTCAATGAAATAAAGATTACAACAATAAAAACCTGACATGACTCCTCATACCGTAAGGTAAGACGTATTCTACGTCAAAAGGCTCTTGTCAATTTGTGTAAGGAGATGGTTAAAAAGTTCGACCATGGTGCTTCAAAAGATGTGCATAAAATCATAATAGCTGACGAATTATGGATATATGCGTATGAGCCGGAAACCAAATAGCAATCGACCATATGGGTCTTTAAAGATGAGCTAAATCTAACAAAATTTTTTCGTGGAAGAGACACAGCGAGGCAAACGGTTGTCAGTTTCTTCGGCCACGTGGGCATGCGGCCACTGTTCCCCTTAAGCAAGAGAGGGCGGTCAATTCTGAGTGGTACACGACCATTTTGTTTGCGGGAAGTCTTCGGAGAAATTCGTAAAACCAACCGCCAAAGATGTATCATTCTCCATAATCAGAATGGGAGCTCTCACACATCTCGTCAAACAGGTGAATTCTTTGCGCAGTCAAAGCATCGAACTGATGACTCGTGCAGTCCTAATTTGGCACCCAATTACTTCTTCTTGTGGCCGAATGTCAAAGGTAAGCTTCGTGGTCAACGATTTACGAGCGCCGAACAAGCAGATGAAGCGTTCAAAAACCAGGTTTTGGACGTATCTCAAGAAGAATGGAAAAAATGCAGTGATAAATGGTTTGAACGAATGCAAAGGTTTACTTTATTGATCATCAAGGGGAATATTTAAAATAAAGCAATAAAGGAATATTTAAAATAAATAAATTAATCCAATTTCATATAAAAATGTGTTTTATTAGTTGCTGTTTCTAAAATAAAAATAGCAACCCGCATTTGCATTGGCTGAGCAAATGCAAATTCAGAATTTTTGGAACGAAGTTCCTTATCGTTCGTTGCAGAATGGGGGCTAAATGAAAAAAGTAATCAACTTTTTTTTAACACTATTATGCTACCACCCAGTATTACACTATATTGGGTACTTTCCTTTGGCTTGTGTCTAGATATGTTGGGAAATTTATTATTTAATGGGAAGTTTTCTACACGCTGAAAAATAAAATAATATAAGCAACATATTGCAGGAAATATGCAAATGTTTGCAAGCACTGTTTTCATGAATTGAAGACTTGCTACATTTCTGTTTCATTGTTGTATATCGCGTATTTGTTTTTAGCGGTTAAAAAAAAAGAAAACACATTTGTGTCTCAAAAACATGTATTATAAGCTATTAATCACTGTGTCTCAAACATGTTATATTGAAGAGCAAACACAATGTGTTTGGGCACAAGAACAGTATATTTGGGACAAGCTACAAACACGTTATACAGGGTGATTCAGAAAATTCCGGACAAATTTCTCCAGCATATGCCTTGGCTCATTTCATGAAGAAAAGTCCACTAGGACCATGCCCGAAAATGCAAGGGTGCGAAATGGCAGCGGGTTCAAAATTTTCGAATTGGTGGTCGGAGGGTAGTAGGGTAATGTTGCAAAGTTTTTGTTTTTGGGCTTGTTGGAAAGGTCTTTAAGAATCAATAAAAAAAAAAGTAGAAAAAAGTCAAATCGCCAAGGTAACTTATGTTAATCCTACCACTGGCTCAGAAGTTAGCAACTTTATCCTACTACCTTCCGACCGCCAATCCGAAAATTTTGAACACGCTGCCATTTCGCACCTTCGCATTTTCGGACATGGTAGACGTTAGCAACTTTACCCAGGACCTACTGGACTTTTCTTCATAAAATGAGCCAAGGAATACGGTGGAGAAATTTGTCCGGAACTTCCTGAATCACCCTGTATATTGTAGATTTGAATCTAATAAAAAGTAAATTTAGAAAACCCAAAGGGAAAGAAATTTGAAAAAAGGAAATTTTCTTAAATAAGTGAATTTTCTTAGAAAAAGCAAATTTTCTCAAAAAATACCCATTTATATTCTCTAACAAAGTACTTTTTTGTTTAAAAAAAGTAAAGTTTCTTACCAAAAGTAACTTTACTTAAAGAAAGTAATTTTTTTTAAAGAAGTACCTTTTCTTAAAAAAGTACATTTCCTGATAACAAATTGCCTTTTTTTAAAAATCTAAATTTTCTTTAAAGAGTATCTTTTTTGTGAAATAAAATAACTTTTCTTGATATAAGTACCTACTCTTTAAAATGTACCTGTTGTTTAAAATATTACCACCTCTAAAAAAATTCTCATTTCTTAAAAAAAAAAATCATCTCAAAAAATACGGTTTCTAAAAAAAAATTCTTTTCTTTCTAAAATTCCGTTTCTTAAATGTAGCTTTTCTTAAAAATAAAATAAAACATTTTGGTTTCTTTTCTTGAGATAAATAGCCTTTCTGAAAATGATTACATTTTCTTAAAAAAATAACCCTTTCCTAAAAAGAGTACCACTTCTTCAAAAAGTTATCTGTTCTCATCATACTCATATGGCTTGCTCCTTCCAGAAAGTACTTCTTCTTAAAAAAACATTAGGTTTTAATAAAAAAAGTACCTCTCTTTAAAAAATTACTTTTTCGGTAAAATATAGTACATATTCTTACAAAAAAAAAAAAAATCGTGTCCCATAACATTCCATGAAGGGATTGGGGAGAGCTTCTCACAATCAGTGAGATGTGCGCTTTCTAGTTTTACACTCACTGATTGGGACCTACAATTTTACACCAGTTCCGAACGGTATTTTGAAAAGCATTTTCATGGCTAAGTACTCGATAGTGTCGCCATCACTAAGCGAGGTGACCGCCGTCGAAAGAAATGTAAGGTGGTCTGAGCAAGGATCGAACCCACGTTGTCATGTACAAGAGCCGCGCACACTAACCATTGCACCACCGACGGCCGCACCAATATTCTTACAAAAGGTACATAAAAATATACTTAAAAAAATACATTGTAAAAAAAACTTTTTCTTGAAAAAAGTTTATCATTTTACAAAAAGCATCTCGATTTAAATTATCGCATTTTTCAACGGGCGTGTTGGAACTAAGTAGTACATAAATATGAGTATACAGGGAAAGGAACTTCCCCTGACACATTTTAACTGTCATTGCGAACAATGTATTAGCATTAGATAAAGTAGTGCAAACTAAAATCCAATTCAAATTAAAAGGAACCTTATATGAACATAATACATTTATCAGTTTCAAAATAGCGTATGATTTAAAACGATACCTATATTTGAAGGATAGCCATACCTCTTACCTTTCCAAAATGGCCTAAACGAAGCCCACAGGTCTTCCCGTTCCAAAGTTATGACCATTTTTATACCATATTATGACCATGTTTATACCTATAAACACTACTTAAAATCTTAAAGGTGTTAATTGAGGAAAACAAATAAATGGGTGCTGTTATTTCGCTTCCAAAAACAAAAACAAACATTTTTGCATTTCAGTAAAATGGTCATAACTTTGGTACGGTAAGACATCTGGGCTTCGTTTAGGTAATTTTGGAAAGGTAAGAGGTATGGCTATCTTTCAACGGAAAACATAAGTTACATGCCATCTGGCTGAGCAAATTGGGGTTATGTGAATTTTTTTTCAATTTTTTTCCGAAAGCTCTGTATCTCGGCGATTTGATTCTGAAAGACCTTTCCAACAAGCCCAAAAACAAGAAAATCCGACTAATGGCTCAGAAGTTAGCAACTAAGCCCTACTACCCTCCGACCAGCAATCCGAAAATTTTGAACCAGCTCCCATTTCGCACCCTTGCATTTTCGGCCATGGTCCTAGTGGACGTTTCTTCATGAAATGAGCCTAGGAATACGCTGGAGAAATTTGACCGGAACTTCCTGAATCACCCTGTAGTCATCAAAATGTAAAGAGTTAGCATGAAGTCTCGAACTAGTTTTATATGAGACAACACAGAAGTCCCAAAATTTTTCAATTTTCTTCTCTTTGCGTTTTAGATGAAATGGCCTCTGAGTAGCAAATTTATAAATCAACGAAAAGTGCATTTTGCTAGAATCTTCTCCATTTTTCACCACATGGTTTTCTTCCATAATATTTGTATACATCAACAAAGATTATACCTTTAAGCTTTTCAAGATCCATTAAATTATCAACTCGGAAAACCCTTATTAAAGTCATTTAAATTCCTTTAAACAGACATACAACCGATCATAGTTGTAGGGCGAAATATTATTGCGAAACGAACTAAGTCGAAAACATCCAATCACCAACAACATCCTTTCACCATTAACGGTATGCGATGTATTTTTAAATCCCATTTGTTTGGGCCAACGAGAACACCCGTCGACCGAAAGGCCGCAGAATTAAATGGTACACCGAAACTGTTGAAAATCGGAGAAAGAACTGTTATTTTCTTGGTTATTTTTGTTAGTTAATAACGTAATTTTCATGTTTATTTTCTTGCGGTTTTCGTTTTGATTAAATACAAAACAGAAGCAGGAAAAGGAAATAGATACACCTTCCGTCAGCAGAGTAGAGGAAGAATAAGGCTATCACAATAATGGTAATAACAAAATGAACATAAACTCGACCGAGCATTTAGGCCCACCCAGTTTTGGGATGAATACAAAATCAAGACTGAACAGATTTTCCCTGATATTCTCCATTGCATAAACTCTTTTTTAATTAAGCTGGCGGGATGAAATTCTCCTGATGTTGCTGCTACGTCTCTTATTGTATTAGGATGCTGTTACCCCAATAGCAAGAAATAATAATAATTTATTTTGTTAGCTAATGAATTTCGTTGATTGGAAATCTTATATCCTTTCTCTTTGGTATGGGCTTGATTTCAGATTGGTAATAAAGTAAAATAAAATGAAATGAAATTAACAAATCGGTTAGTGAGGGCAACAATAATTTCGTTTGATTAAATTTTTGTGGTAATTGTGGATATAGTTGAATATAATAAACTCGAGAGAAATTTGTTATACATTAGGATATATTGAAAACTGACAGTTTTGGAATTTCAAACGTAAGGGTTCTCGAAAGATGCGAATTTAACAACTGTTTACGGGAAACTCAAACTTTTTTATATTATAAAGATTCTTATAGTCCACAACCAACCATTTAACTTTCGATTCCCATTGTATCTAGGCAAAAAAAAAAAAATTTTTGGTCGCTATGGGGCTCAAGTACCGCATCGTGATAAACACAAACAGATATTAAGTATATTTACAAAATTTTGTAAAACATTTTTTTCACGCCAGTATTTTGAAATCTTAGTCAATCACACCTTTCCCTCTCAATTTTTTTTATTTAATTTTCAATTTACATTATTTTGTATTTGACACGAAAATACTACCACATATTTAAAACTCTAGCAAATCCGGCAGAAGAAAAGGCTTTATTTTAAGAAATGGAAATTTTTTAAAATTTGGTCCTTTTTTGAAGAATAGGTACATATTTAAGAGTAGGTACTTATCTCAAGAAATGTTATTTTATTTCACAAAACAGGTACTCTTTAAACAAGTGGTAGTTTTTTAAGAAAAGGCGATTGGTTGTAAGAAAATGTACTTTTTCAAGAAAAGGTACTATTTTAAACAAAATTCCTTTTTTAAAAAAATTTACTTTTTGTATGAAAATGTACTTGTTTCAAGCAAATATACTTTTTTAAGATAAGATTTTTTTTAAGAAAAGGTACTTTTTTGTGAAAATTTACTTTTTTTAAGAAAAGGCACTCATTTAAGAAAATTTTCTTTTATAAACTTCTTTCACTTTGTCTTTTCTAAATCCACTTTTTATTGGGTTCAAAACTACAATATATACTAAATATTTGTGTCAGGCTCCACTTAACAAACTTCCCATTAAACAGGAAATTTCCCGACATATGTTAGTCTAGACACAATCCAAAGCAAAATCACCCAATATAGTTGATAATACTGGGTAGTAGCATAGTAGTTTTAAAAAAAGTTGTTTAATTTTTTTTCATTTAGTCCCCAACCTGCAACGTGCGAACTTCGTTCCAAACAATCACCTCCGGCTATCTGCTATTCTGTACGTTATATCGAAATAAACCGTAAATATGGCTCTCCCTTAAATACACGCTGAAAAATTTTGTCTTTATTTTTATTTGGATGTAAATATAAAAAATGGGACATTTTGAACCCGACCCTCTCAGATTTTAATGAAATTGTGCATACAGCTAGATTTCACCTATAGAAATTCAACCTGATTTTTAAAAATAAAACTTTAAACTTTGGAAACACTTCCAAGATCAAGTTCTTTTTTCTTCTTATTTTTTTTTTTTTTTAAGTAAATGCATCTCTTGTTAACTTCCTTATATTTTGATATCTTTGTGTGACAAAAAATAATAAAGTAGCTATACTTTCGAAGCTATACAGTTTTTTTGGTAATTCTAATAGATTAGAACAAGAATCGTATTATCAAATTTTTCAGATACCCCCATAAATATGGACTTAATCTTGATACATATATTTTTTATTTTAATTTTTTTTAGGTTTAATATAAAATTTTGCGCAAGAAATACTGTTGACTATCAGAATATTTGCTAACATTTAGTGAAGTTTCATCTAAAGGTATAAAAGAATGGAAGCTTTGATTTCCTGTAAGAGTTGTAATATTTTTGTACATTGAAAATAGCTCTTCTTTTGTTTTGTTGTAGTCGTTAGTGTCTGCATAAGCAACTTCTATGGAGGTCTTAAAAGTTTGTGAAGCCCAATGATAAAGGTCTTTCGCCGTTTGAATTTGGTTTTTATTTGCTATGCTATACATCCGAGCCCCTCTTTTAAGGTCCCACCTATACCATTACATGCAGATTTTCCAAGGTTTCTTAAATTATCGTAGCACCGACCACACATTGATACGCAACACTCACTGTTTTCTATATTGTCATTACAAACAACGAATTTAATAACATCTTTATAGTTTATGAAATTATGTTGACCTACAGTTTCCATCGATTTCATACCGGATTTTTCGGACATCAGTTTCACATTCTGATGCAAAGTGCTCACACAAACATTTTCCTGGTTTCCAACCGCAAGTTTGATACAATTCTTTGGTCACAACATTATAAATTTTGTAAATCCTATTTGAAGTGAAGGATGTCTGTTTCTAAATTCATAGTATGGTTCACGAAGTGATAACAGCATTAGTCTTTTTTGAACTTTCTCGCGTAAGTTCCCTTGTCTTACTACAATTGAGTCCTGTGACCCTGGCTTGATGCGCCTGATTTCATCATATTCATAAAACCATTTCACTGTGTTTAAAGTTTGTTCAGGTAGACTACGTCTGTACATGCTAGAGCATTTGATGTCCGAAAACTTTGTTCTATTTTTTTTGGATATCTTTGCTATTTTTTACAAAATCGTAAGATAAATCATGTCTTTAATTTCTTTATGTGTCATAGTGTTTAGTAATAGAGATAACATTTTTTGCTGATCCAAATTATTTGAACAGTTTTCGATTTGATATTTAATGTTCTCCAAAAATTTCTTCGTAATAACCTTTGATTTTATTTAGTTCTTCTGATAAAGTTGACAGCGAAGCACCTTCAAGTGAATCTGAAATACTTTCCACAATTTGCAGTGATTTTGATGTGTTAACATCTAAAGGCGCGGGTACGGCCTAAATTTATAAAGTGAATACATCCAAACACAATTTGTCCGACTACGCTCACACAGATTGTCCGACTGCGATCACAGATTGTTTGGTGTTAAACTCCTCCGAAACGGCTGGACCGATTTGTATGAAATTTTGTGTGCATATCGGGTAGGTCTCAGAATCGGGCAAGATCTATTTTGAATACCCCTAAATGATAAGTGTGACCCACCCCTATGTAGAACACAGATTTGTCCGACTGCGAAACACATATAGTCGGACTGCGAAAAAAAACACACACTGATATAGCGGCGGCGAATAGTTGTATTGGATGGGTGCGGAGCACTCTAAGAGCAAAGAGAATAATGACGTGGTTATACGCAGTGTTGCCAACTCTTGCTCGTTCAAAAGCACTATCAACCATTCAAAAAAGGGTTTATTCGGGTAAAAAAATACCTCAAAACGGGTAAAAAAACACCGCCCCAAAAATTAATTTTAAAACACAAACTAATTTTATATTTGTAATTATCAGGTCATACGTAGTTTTTATTGCGAGATCACTTGGTTATATTCATATACTACGTACATAATTTAATTTTTATAAGGAACAGTCTTAAAATTTGGTGGTACATTTGGACTTTGTTTTAAACTACAAGGTCATCACCCTCGTCATCACAGTCGTTCGGCCACAAAACGGTTTCAATAAAATAATTCGATTTTTTATAGCATTCATTTGAATTGATTTTATTATAAACACTTGAAGGAAGCTTATAATTATTACAGCAAGATTTTTCTGTTTTAATTCCATACTTAATATGTAAAACCGAATTGGCTGAATTCAGTGACAGACGATTTCTAATTTTGGACTTAAAAAAATTCATTAGGCTGAACGTTCTTTCCACTTCTGCGTTAGAATATGGAAAAGATAAAAAATAAATAAATGGTTTCCCGTTACATCCCACGAGGGGATTAGGGAGAGCTTCTCACAACCAGCGAGCTGTGCGCTTTCTAGTTTTACACTCACTGGTTGGGACCTACAGTTTTACACCGGTTCCGAACGGTATTTTGAGAAGCTTTTTCATGGCTATATGGAAAAGATAACAATTGTAAAACAAAACTAGACAGTTCTTCAAAAGGACAATCATTTACCGAATTTTTAAAATTATAAACCTCAATCCAAAATGTATCTGTTCTTTCAGTATGTTGCCATTTATGGAGTTTAATGTTTTCTAGGCCTGTTTCCATTTTTGTGACAATATTGGGATCAACTATAAATTCTTTTATAAAAGCTGTTATTTCATATTGATTTTCTTTAAATATATTGCTTACACTAAATAACGATAAATTTTGTAATAACTCAAAATTTTTTGGTAATTTTCGTCTTAATTCGGTCACAAGACTTTGAGTAAATACAATAATTTTTTTTTTTCATTTCTAATTTGTCTTCACTAGATATATTATTGTCTTCACAAGATTTTTCGAAGTTATAACCCAGGTAGCAAAAAGGATTTATTTGATTGTCTATATTACCTTTTATGTAGTCAAAGTTATCACAAAGTATGATAATTTTATTTGTTAGGCCTCTGATTAAATCATATAAATCGGTATACAACCTAACATGGTCAGCATTATCCGCTTCGAACGCTAAGTTAACTTTCTGAACGTCACTCAAAATTGAGCCCAGATATAATAAATATACATAGTTGGTGTTTTCATTATACATATCTCTTAATAATTTTGTTACAAAGGAACTATTAGCTGCTGAGTTAAAATGTACCTTTAACTCGAGCCACATTTTTAAAATTACCTTAACAGCCTTTTCAATCGACAACCACCTGGTATTTGACACCATTGGAATCTTGTGTGGGTTGGAACTATCACCATTAATCAATTTAAAAATTTTTGCATGAGCCTTTTGTCTCACAGGAGAATGGCTAAACCAATTATGGGTTTCTTTTACAAGGAACTCTAATTTATTCGGAAAGTTATTTTCTGTAGCGGCGCACACAGCTAATTGCAGCGAGTGGCATACGCAACGAACCAGGACAAGGTTCTTCAGGTTATACTTCAGTTTTATCTTTTGGTACAAACCGTTGTTAGCACCAGTCATCACTGCAGCGTTATCGGTTCCGATTGCCACTAAATATTTAAAATTTAATTTAAAAATATTCAGGAGTCGCTCCAACGCCATAAGTAATTCGTCAGCAGTACCTCCATTTAAGTCAATTAGACCTAAAAATGTGGTAATAAAAGTGTTCTTCTGATGACTAAAATACCGCACTACGACCCCAAGCAATTTCTCAACAGATATGTCCGTTCCTTCATCTAATATAAGACTGAAGGCATTGTCTTTCATATCTGCCGCAAGCTTTTCCATGAAGAAAGGAGCTATTATATTCGTTATTATGTTGGAACATTTAGTGCGATGCAGTTTAAATGGTGTTGCTCGGCTGTCTGCAAATGTTTCCAAACAAATATCCGTCAAGTGGTCAATAGACGCAAAGGACGTATGTATAGCAGTATAGAGACACAACTGACCTTGAGCCTTCTGTTGTACATTCGGCTCCTTTGGCTGAAATGTTATTTTTCGTTGTGACAAATTTTTATTCGAATTCACAGCCTTCTCGTGTTTTTTGGTTTGGCTGTGGCGTACCAGATCACTATAGCGCGCGTTGATTTCACAGATGCAACAAATACAAAACGCCCGGCATTCATCATTTGTAGGCTGCAGCCACTTTTTAAACTCAGGGAAGTTTTCCCACGCTTTTCTATATTTTTGACGTTCCATCTAAAAACAATGCAATATTTAATAAAACGTAACTTATCAGATTACCAATTACTTACCTGAACGATAAATATGTTTTTATAATTTTTTTTAGATGCTACTGCAACGATATCCAAGTTTTCAGACTTAAAACGCTGTTCTGCTTGCTATATTGTATGTAGAATAATGAAAAAGACAAACAGATTCTTCTTCTTCTTAGATGGCTATGTATATAATAGTTATACGATGTTTACACTGGAAGTACTTTGTGCTTCGTTTAAACTGACAGTGATGGTACAGTGCCATAGAGATGAAACGCAACAAAAGCACCGGGAATAAATTCGAAAAGCACCATTCGTTCATACTTTTCGGGTAACGGGTACAAAAAAAGAAAAGGGTACGGGAGAGTCAAAAATACACCAAAAACAGTGCTTTAAGCACCAAAATGGCAACACTGGTTATACGTATGTAAAAATGAGATAGCAAGAGAGCAACGAAAATTCTAAACTTGTGTAACGTATGTATGAACGCAACAATTTCGTAAATACGGCAACGATCAATGTTGGAGACTACTGGAAAATATACAGATATCTTATGCACTGATTTTTCGAAGTTGAGAGGAACATTTTTTTGATAGATGCACACATCTGTACATATTAGTTGATTCCATATTTATTTTTATGGTTGTTCACCTGTTTTAACACTTTCACGTTTAACAATTCTGAAATCTAGTATTCAACTGAAATTTGACAAAGAGTGTGTGAAGTATTTATATTTTTTTTGTTGTCCACTATGTTTGAATGTGAAACTGATGTTCGAAAAATGGAATGGAATGGAAAAATGGAATGGAACACCACTATCAGATGTAATCTCGAAACTATTTCCTCTACTACAGACACTTTTGTTGACGATTTTGTAGAACACATGAATAAGCTGGTGAGATGCATTTACTTAAAAAAATTAAAAAAAAAACTCCATTTTAGTTTTTAGATATGTTATATATATTAAATAGACCTATCTAAAATAATTTTTTTTTTGGAAAAAAAATTGATCTTGTAAGTGTTTTCCAAGTTTAAAGTTTTATGTTTGGCAAAAAAATTTTTCAGTGTAATATAAAATTTTTACAGTTTTAGAAAGCTGACGTATATACCATTCTAATGGCACCAAGATCTTTCAAGCCGGTTGAGTCATTCCATAGTAATCGCAGCTTAAAAGTACCTATTACCGTCACTTTTCAAATATTTCGATACCTTGCCACTCCCTCATATTTTCAAAAATGCAATTTCTAAAAATGAGGTTGTGTCTCTATAGGTAAAATCTAGCAGTATGCAAAATTTCATTAAAAACTGAGAGGGTCGGGTTTAATGCATATCGGTTTTGATATTAAATTCATCTTTATAATATTAGTATATATAAAATAAATACAACTAAAGGCGAATTCCTGAAATACATTGAGGAATTTGTGAAAAATCGGGAAAAATATATTTGTTCAAGACTTCAAACAAACAAAATGCTGTGGCAAATTTTTGAGAATATTATTTATCTAACTGTGCTCATCAGGACACTTCGTTTGAATTATACCTATAGAGAAAAATACGGTAAATTTTTTTATGCGTCTTATCTGACATTCCAGTTTGTACTTCCACCGAGATGAAGCGGACTACTGTCGGCCGGCTGTTTGCCTGTTTAATTCCAACACATTGTGCTAACATCGAAAAAATATCTCAATTTTTAATATTGTCTTTTCACGATATTCATATATTTGCACATTTTCCCCATTCACAGTTGGAATTTCAGCTTTGATTGTCAAACTTCAACGACAGAATTCTAATCTTGACGTTTAAACTTGCAGCTTCCAGGAGTTCGCTTTCCTTCAGCCAAAAAAAAGAAGACTGAGTTGGTGAATTTATAATAATTTAAAATTATGATTTGGGCAAAAGAGTATATTTTTTTTGCAAAATTGGATTAGAAATCGAAACTTCAACGCCTTATAACAAACTCTTTAGTACCCATCTTCTGAGAATCAAATCTCTAAAAAAAATTTTTCCGTACAACCTAAGACCCCTTTCACACTCTGCAAGTTACTTGCGCAAGTCAGTTTTTCAACTTTCCGAGTACAAGCAAGTCTGTACTCAAAATTTATTCCCCTATCCCGACCTTACCTCTGTCATCAACAAACCAAGACTTGGGCAAGAGACTTGCGCAAGTAACTTGCCGAGTGTGAAAGGGGTCTAATACACAAATACATACATTAAATACTTTTTACAAAAAATAAGCTTTAATATCACTCAGGACTTGAGGATTCTTCTAATTATTATTTCTCTAATAAAAATTGGACGTGCAAATAAAAAAACTATATGAAGAGCTACCATAGGAAATATTGCATGTGTCACGTAGCAAATGAGAACAAAACTTGATTGATATTTTCAGTATGAATGAAAGGAAAAGTACGAATGCATAAACAGTTAATTTTTTAAATGCTTTTTTTTAATTTTGACTGGTTTTTTTAAGACAAGTTTCGAAAGATTCGACATGAAATAAATTCGTACGTTTGTTAAGTACCGAACTACCGGCACAACTGACTTGCTGATTGTCACAACCGTATTAGTGTTTTCAATAATAGAATTAGAGGTTGTCGCTACCGAATTACAGTCGGTCACGTCCAAATTTTGGGTGAGTCTTTTTTGAATTATACACTGTCACAACCGAACTAGAGGTGGTCACATCCAAATTTTGAAGGCTTTAACATAACTTCTAAGTTTTCGGCAGTTTTTTCTGCATTTTCTCTACAATACCTAGGACCACAACTGTCTTTTTATCTCACTGTCAGCTGTATATTTAAATTCTTGTATGGAAATATGAAAATGCCTTTTTGTTCTTTCGGCAATTACATTTCCTGCAAAGTCATTCTTGTTTTCTTTTCGTTTCAATTTAGAAACTAAAAAAGGTTTCATCATTCATGTCGGCTAGTTTTCACAGAAAACAGAATTTGGAAACAGAAAAAATTCTTAAAGTGTAACAAGTTAAAATCATCACATAATAAACTCCCTTTACGTTTTCAGTTCTTTCGTTTATTTTTCTCTCAGTTTTATTTCTCTTTCCCTTGCTTGTTAAAATCCACAAAGAACATGATGTTTTCATTTACTCCTTTACTTTCATTTACATTTACAAAATGAAAACTAAAATCCAGAGATGACCTCAAAAATTTCCCCACTTTTTCCGTTAACCTCAAGAATATCAAATGGTTTTAATATAAACAAAAAGGAAAAGCATGACGTGAGATAAAGACGAAATACCCAGCACCAGCATCTGCGTGTTTCCTTATTTGGGTCAATCGTGGTAAAGATTGAACCGAAAGCTTAGAGTGATGAAAATATCACAAAAAGTTGTAGAAAGTGGAATACAAGTGCTTTTATGAAACCTCTACATAAATTTCCATAATGTTCAACAGAAAGAGGGCACCACTTTGGGTCAATAAGGAAGAAAGTAAGAAAAATATAGTGTAAATATTAAACGGTCACTGAATTAAATTGTCCAGACTTTTTAAATTTTTAGCTAAATTTGCAACATAAAATTTAGCAACTTGCAACATAAAAAATTTTAAATATGTTTTTGTTGGAAAAATATAATATAAATCACTTGAGTTACTTTAAACCATTTTATGTTCTCCAATGTACTTTCTATATCAACAAATTGGTTTTTGTTATCATTTATAAAGGCGTTATTGAATACCAAGAGTGAAAAATGCTGGTGCCAGCCCCCCTTTTTATTCCTCTATACGGTACCATCGTGCTCAGCTCTTCGCCAATTAAAAAAAAAAAAATGGTTTCCCATTACATTCCATGAAGGAATTGAGGAGAGCTTCTCACAAACCAGTGAGCTGTGCGCTTTCTAGTTTTAAACTCACTGATTGGGACTTACAGTTTTATACCGATTCCGAACGGTATTTTGAGAAGCTCTTTCATGGCTTTATACTCGATAGTGTCGCCATCACTATGCGAGGTGACCGCCGCCGAAAGAAATTTTACGGTGGTCAGAGCCGGGATCGAACCCAGGATCTCATGTACAAGAGGCGGGCACACTAATCATTGCACCACCGACGGCCACCGGCAGCCAATTCTATATCGTCGGGAAAATATGGTTTTGTTTTTTTAGCTTGTATTTTAGGGTGCTTACAAAATTTGACTTTATACATTTTACAGTATCCAAATCCCTATATCCAGAATGTTGCAACAACTCCATGTAGTAATGACTGATCAAGTTATAGGTCCTATTTAAAAAAAAATCAAATTTCAAATTTAAGTTCATGGGATAGGGTAATATTATTAATATTGTTATACATGCTTGCATAAAATAACTTTTATTTTTTCTATTTTTTGATGTGTTAACATCTATACGCGCGCCTCTAGGGCAGTAAACTATCAAACTAATACATACGCAAGTGTTAGGTTTTAAGAGTAAATCATCGTTTGTTTGTTCGTTGCTTGGCAGTCGGTATCGAAAGTGATTATTGGGCGATTTTCATATAATTTCAGTTTAGGCCAAAAATTCAGTTTAGGCCAAAAATTAAGGCGATCCGATATCGGCGAGCCGAGATTTAAGTGTTTTAATTTGGAGTATTAATTTGGAGTAATATTAAAAAAGTGTTTTATGTTGATCTTCGGTTATATCGTACGAATATAACAATGTATGTATGTATGTACAAGTGTCTGTTGCTTTGCATTCTTTGACTTTTGTGGGAATAAAACAAAAAGTATTGAGCAAGAAAATAATGACACATGTGCCTTTAAATAATTTTAAGTATTAATATTATTTAACTGTAACGTCATCATATGATTGAACGCTGTTTTTTATTTTCCAATGTAACATTTACGAATGTGTTCATAGAAACCGAACAGGTACCGTGTAGCAAAAAGGTGTTAACACATCGCCCGTGAGTTCGAACACTCATTGGATTTTTTTTAAACTTATCTCTTCCAATTGTTGACGTTGTTGTGGTTGATGGAGTCCATTTTGTTACGTTCGAGCCTCTTCCCAATTATGCGAGTATCGCTGGCTTTCAGTTCCTCAATTTTAGCCGAATTTTGCATATCTTCGGAGGCCAAAGTACGTATTTACGCAGAAAAGTCACCACTCACATGCATGGGCTAATGAGAAATATTTTGTATCACAGAATGTTATATTCCGTTCCCACATCATTGGGCCCATAAACTAATCTGATAATCACGTGTCCAGACCCGTCATCTCATCCAGATTGACGTTTCATAAAATACTCCTGTGAACTGGCACTTATATGCATAATATTCATGTCATAAACAGATGCGTCGCAGTTGTATGATCTTTGCTAAGAATAATATATATATGAGTCAGGTCGGAGCCTAACTTTTTTCGAATGTTTCTTCTATCATATCTGTGCGAGAAATAGACACGACTTAAGAGCTCTGAGTAGGGTGAGGTATTCTTGAACGAAAGTACCGCCTCGTAAATATTGGGTTAATTCGGCCGATATTTCTCTAAGTTACACTCCGGATCACTTATTTGAAGGCACTAAAAGTTACATATTCAACAGTGTGTATCTTTTGCAATTTGTAACCGATTTTATTTACTTTTAAAATGGAAAGGGAAGCTGGATATTTTGAGATAGAAAAAAATCCAATGAGTGTTCGAACTCACGGGCGATGTGTTAACACCTTTTTGCTACACGGTACCTGTTCAATTTCTGTGAACACATTAGTAAATGTTACATTGGAAATTAAAAAACAGCGTTCAATCATATGACGACGTTACATTTAGATAATATTAATACTTAAAATTATTTAAAGATTAAAATTATTTAATTATTTAATACTAAAATTAATCTTAATACTTAAAATTATTTAAAGACCAGTGCAAGGACACGTGTCATTATTTTCTTGCTCAATACTTTTTGTTTTATTCCCACAAAAATCAAAGAATGCAAAGCAACAGACACTTGTATATACATACATACATACATTTTTATATTCGTACATAAGCTACACAAGTTCACAAAATTTTCGTTGCTCTCTTGCTATCTCATTTTTAAATACGTACAATATGTCATTATTCTCTTTGCTCTGAGAGTGCTCCGCACCTACATTTTATTTGACTTCCCTATCACAATATTAAAAAACAAACAAGTAAAAATCATTGTTTTTGACTATAAATTCTTTAAATATAACCACGCCCCTTTGTCCAATCCCGCGCATATATGTACCAGATCTTAGAATATGTTAACCTAACCAACATACCCAATTTTGCTCAAACACCGTTAACAGGAGCAGAAATAATGGATTTTTAATTTGTGATTTGTATGGGAGGTACCACGCCCCTGTATCCAATCCCGCCCATATTTGACAGTTAATTTTTGTCGTCGCCATTAGTTTGCCTGCGAAGTTTCAGCTCGATTGGATCACGGGAAAAGGGTTAAAAATCAATCGACAATTTTACGGCATACAGACAGGTGAAGTTAATATAAAGAATTTAAAAAGGCGTTCAATTATATGATGACGTTTCATTTAGATAACATTAATACTTAATAATACTTAAATATATTTAAAGACAAGTGTCATTATTTTCTTGAGTAATACTTTTTGTTTTATTCCCCCAAAAAACAAAGAGAATGCTAAGCCACAGGCAAATGTACACTGTACATACATACATACATACAGGGTTGCCCATATTCGACGGACCCATGTTTTTTTTAAAAAAATCAAAGAAAAAAATAAAAATTTGGGGGTTGGCAATCTTAATCATTTAATTTGTTCGAATTATTCAACGCGAATAATCCGTTGTAAAGTGGACCCAGCCATGCCCAACTGCTGAGAACGGCGTTTCTGGGATGTTCTTGGGGGCCTCTCAACACTGGCTCGTACGGCAGCGATATTCTCGGCCGATCGCCTTGGTCGACTTTTATTTGGCCTCTTCGGATTAGAAAGAGCCTCACCAGTCGAAAATTTTTCGTATAAACGCTTAATGGTGTTCTTAGAAGGCGCACTTCTCACATTTTTTTATATTTTAAAAGCACACAATTGACTTGTTCTGTTGAATGTAAATTTCAACTATTTCAGAGCGCTCGCGTGGCGTGTATTGTTGCATGGTAAAAATCTGCTTGGACTGACGCTTCAAACGCGGTATGTCATTAAGCGATCTGACATCTCTGTCAAAAGTTATGGCGTTGCCAGATGGGTCCGTCGAATATGGGCAACCCTGTACATTGTTATGTTCGTACATACGCTACCCAAGTTCAAAATTTATCGTTGCTCTCTTTCTATCTTATTTTTATATACGTATAACCACGTCATTATTCTCTTTCGCACCCACACAACACAACTATTAGCTGCCGCTACATCAGTGTGTGTGTTTTTTCGCAGTTTGGCAATCTGTGTTTCGCAGTCGGACAAATCTGTGTTCTATATAGGGGTGGGTCACCCTTCTCATTTACGGGTATGAAAAATAGATGTTGGCCGATTCTGAGACCTACCCGGGATGCACACAAAATTTCATACAAATCGGTCCAGCCGTTTCGGAGGAGTTTAATGGCAAGCAATGTGTGACCGCTGTCGGACAATCTGTGTGAGCCCAGTCGGACAAATTGTGTTTGGATGGATTCACTTTGTGACTTTATGCCGTACCCGCGCCTATAGATGTTAACACATCAAAAAATCATGAAAATAGTGATTTCTTAACTATAGAACATTTTTTGAGCAATTTATAAAAAAAAGTCAAAAAATTGCGCAATTTTTTTGGTTCACTTGAATAAAGGCACTTTAACTAATTTCAATGACGTCTTGTTTTTTTAATTGATTTTACTTTATTTAAGAACTACTAGTAATGGGTACAACCCCCTTTGTTTTTAATAACTTCAAATATACGGGTTTCATTGAGAGATAAAGAGAAATTATGTAATCCAACGAAATTTGATTCCAAGCATCCTTAATGGCGTGAATTAGTGACTGCTTGTCATCACATTGACTACCTCCTTCAAAGACCTTTCGAGGTAACCAACCCCAGACATTTTCGATAATGTTTAGCTCTGGCGAATAGGGTGGCCAGTCAAGAATATTAATATTTTGGCATGGAATGAACTCCTTTACTACTCTGGCGTTGTGTATAGGGTCATTATCCTGTTGCAATATCCAAGATATGGGAACAAATACTCTGACAAATCTGTTGATTTTCATTGTTTGGATGCAAACATAACGTGAGGTTGTCCCAAATATAATATACTTGTGTCCAAACAAATTCTGTTTGCTATTCAATATTACATGTTTCAGATACAATAGTTAATATTATATAGTATATGTGTTTGCGACCCAAATATTGGTGCATTGTTTGTGATCTCTGGAGAGCAAGAGAATACAAAAGAGGCATCTAGAGAGTCTATCTTGTAATTGTGTATTTGTAGTTTTGGATTATTCTCTCAGTCAGTGATTCATAAATGTTCCTGAATGTGCGTGTAAATTGCAGATGGAGACAGTGTTTCTTGTTTTGGCTGATTTACTGCGTTTATTTTCATATATTCAGACTTCAATGGTTTATTGGACAGAGGATATCAAAAGCGCTTGATCAGTGAAAAAAGAATAAAGAAAGGCTCGGACGGTTAAATGGTTTGTGATGTAGATTTTGTTTTTGTGTATGTGTTTCGTATATGTTAGCTCTTGGTTGTGAACCTGGAGGTCAAGGATGTTAATTCCCAAGTTGGATATAAAAACTTTAGGAATTTTACTTGAAATCACAATCAAAGTACTTCTTTTATTTTATTATATAAAAATATGTCTGCTTCATGCGGTTAGACGAAAAGAGTTTTGAGAAGACACTCTATTAATAGAAGTAAAGAGAGAGTGAAAGAGAGAGAAACGAAAATTACAAACTTTAAGAACTTATTGTACTAAAGCAGTGATGGCCAAAAATTGAAAAACATACCACATGTGGTAGGAAACGAAAAATGCTGCTGACGCTCTGCTCCCACACGTTCATGCTCATTTGATTGTAGCAACAACAAAACAACGTGTTTACTCAAATGAACTCAGTTGCTGTTTGGCATTCATGTGCAGCGCAGTTGCCTATTATTGCACGCACACAAACGTACTTTCCTAGTGTTAGTGTGGCCATCACTGTACTAAAGGAAATAACTCAATTAATAGAATAAAATAACTTAGTATAGAAATACAATGGAAATAAAACATGATGGCTCTAAATCCCAAAATCGATGTTAAGCACCAAGGCCTGGTTAAACGGTGCGTTCAACAGTATATATATATATATGCGTGCTACCAAAGTGAGAAACGATTTTGGGGAAACAACATGGAAAAGGCAACAACGTGAAGCCCTTTGTCTGTCCGAGCCTTTACTGAGGAAATTGGAACGACGGACCATTTGTGAAATATAATAAAAAAACACAAGTAGTTAATACACGCTTGGTTTGTATACAAGTGTACCAACGCATAGTGATAACAAGCGCATAGTTGACATCGTCTGAAAACAATAACGTGAGATACAACAAGGAAAGGAGAAGCAAAAGAGCAGCAGTTTCTCATTTCGTGAAAAAAAACAAATAATGCAAGTAAATGTAAAAACGCAAGTTTTAAATCTTTTAATTTTTTGTGTTAATTATTTATAAATTTGAATTTTTGATCAATAAATTAATTATAATAAATAATACATATATATTGAAATCAAAGAAAAATTCGTTTCCAAAAATTATTATGTTTGGGAGGAAATTCGCATATGTTTTCACGTAAGTATGTGGAAGTTTGGGGGAAACACGCGAATGCTTCCACATAAGTATATGGATGTTCGAGATGAAGAACGCATATGTGTTCACGCAAGAGCATACATGTTTGCCAGTAAATATGCTACTGTTTGCATTTAGATACAAGTGTGTTGGGACTTGCAAACATATGAATGTTTGAAGTGTACCCCAAACATATACATAGTTCCTGCTGAATATGTTTGGGAGAATATGTTACAGAGGCCGTTTTTTAGCGTGCATTAATAGTTTGATAATTTTACAACCATTTTAAGATATTTTATAACCCGACTGTCTCGCAAAGGGGCATATATGGCGATGGATGAAATCCATCATAATAGTCGGCTATCGGAAGGATTTCTTATCACGAATACCAATACGTTATATGGAAAAAGGGAACTGTGTCTTTACGTCTTTCAGTAAATCCTTTTGGTGGACCACACATTTTGATATGTGGCGAAAGGCCTACGATTCTATACCTCGCTACGATTCTATACCACGCTTTAAAAAATCCACACTAAAACACATTTTTTCTACATTTTTCAAATTAAAATAAAGAAATGCTATATTTTCCCTGTGCCTTCGAGCAAGTAGTTCTCGCGAATATATTTGGTAATTTATAAAAATCACGGATTGCGTGAAAACCCCAACATCGAGGTAACTCGAAAAAATTTGCACCATTTTTTAATATATTTTTAAATTTAGTTTGATATTATTGAGATCTTGTTATTAAAATTACAATTATTGAGGAAAATTATATTATCTTTTCTCTGCGGTGGTTGAAGTATTTGTTTGTATACATAACAGTTTGCAATTTACAAAATATTCAACCAAAACACGATGTTACGTTTAGCTTCCTCCTAGAATATCGTCGTGGTATCCTTCTATGTATCTTGGGTCTTAGTCTTAAAACTTAATTTAAACCAAATCCAAAATGTAAACCAAGTACATCAGATAATCTTCTTTTTAATACACTACGTCTACCAGCTAAGTTGACAATTTCGTTGTCGGTATTATAAAATCCAAGGTCAAAAGTTTACCATACCGCTCCAAGGTTGAAATAGCTGATTGAGCTACAGAGCTAAAGAAAATATTCAAATATTGACGATGAAATGTTTACCGTTTTATTATACAAAGGTACTATTTCGTAGTATAGATACACTTATACATATATATTCACACTTTATCCGGAATACAAAGGAAGTTTAATCTTCTGCCAAACAAAAGACTTAAACGAAACACAAGTATAAACAAACTGATGATGAAAGACTTTGGCGTTAAAAAAAGCAGAATAAAGGTTGTGAAAATATTCGACCAATCAAACTTGATAGACTTTGATTTATGACTGCAATGACACATATTTGCCAAACTAAAAAATTTATTATTGGGCGAGCAATTGTTATGTTTATTTAATTTTTACTCTGGATGTTAACGCTTCATATCGTTGGGAATTATTATTTTTAAATTAAACCATGATTTTTGTAGGGAGAGTTTGTTTATTACAATTTATTACATCTTTATCATTTTACGAGTCAAAATGGGAAAATAAAAAATTTTAAATCTATCGGAAAAATCTAAAATCGCAATAGCTAAAAAAAAATTAACGGAGCCCAACAGTTTTCGGCAATTACATCAAGGAAAAATTTGTAAAGGAAGGGGTTCGTTGTCTTTATCTACGTATGAGAAAAGAAAATATACACAACGCCAGAGTAGTAAAGGAGTTCATTGCACGACAAAATGTTAATATTCGGGACTGGCCACCTTACTCGCCAGATCTAAACATTATCGAAAATGTCTGGGGTTGGTTATCTCGTAAGGTCTATGAAGGAGGTAGACAATTTGATGACAAGCAATCACTAATTCAGGCCATTAAGGATGCTTGGAATCAAATTTCGTTGGATTACATAAATTATATTTATCTCTCAATGAAAACTCGTATATTTGAAGTTATTAAAGGGGGTTGTACCCATTAATAATAGTTTTTAAATAAAGGAAAATAAATTAAAAAGACAAGAAAAACTGGTTTTCTTTAACTGGTTAAAGTGCCTTTATTCAAGTGAACCAAAAAAAATAGCACATTTTTGAACTTTTATTTTATAGATTGCTCAAAAAACGTTCCTTAGTTAAGAAACCACTATTGCCATGGTTTATATCTCAAGATGTCTAGCTTCCATTTCCATTTTAAGATTCTACAATCGGTTACAAATTGAAAAAGATACCTGCTGCTAAATATGGAATTTTTAGTGAACTGGGGATATATAAATTAAAGACTTTACTCGTAAGTGTCGAATTCTATTTTTAAAAGTACTTTTCTTTATTTAAGCGAAAATATGGCTGAATAGGATAGACCACACAACATTCAACCAAATCTCTAGCTTAGTTGCTTAGGATTCATTGTGATCATTACTAGTGATGCACAGAATAATACCTGACAAAAGAACTGAAAACGGTTCCACATGAACCGAAATTGGGGTCGAAATTAATAGAAAACGATTCTTAAAGGAACGAAAGACGGGCGCAATGTAACCGAAAACGGTTCCAAAAAGCCCGAGTAGGGATACTAAAAGAACTTCAAAACGGGTTGAAAAGAACCGTAAACGGTTCCAGACTAACAAGACTGTTAACCTTTGAGGGTATAAAAATGTATATTTTTATCAAATTTTATATCGTTATGATAAAATATTACACTTAAGCGTATCTGGGACAGCAATTTGCTGAGAACCGGAACCAGTCCACATACCCGGTTCTTCTTGGAATCGAACTCTATAGAACCGGGTTTTCAAATATCATATTTCGTTATGGAATTTATACTCTTTAAGTCCACTTTGTAGAGGAGTATTAGCACAGCAAGGATACCTATTTCAGACAAAGGTTTGATGAGTTGTTTCTTCGTATTAATTTTTTCGCGATATATATTTCATTAAGATCTCAAAGCATCAATTTAGCTTCAGATTATTCCGTAAGAAATGTGGTTAGTTGGCGAGCACCAGTCCTTTAAGATGTATTGGGATAGCAGTGTTAACCCTAAGCAGTTTCATTTATTGGTATCTAACTTTTTAAAATATATTAACTTAGTTCCGCACTGCTTACCACGAAGATATAGGAGATCTTTGGACAGCCACTTTTTTATTTAAAATGAAATAAACTTTATTGGAAAGCAGGTTATGAGTGATGAAGCTCATTTTCATTTGAATGGATTTGTTCATAATCCAAGAGCCATTCATCAACGCCAATTGCACCCTATAGAGTGTACATTATGGTGTGGCATTATATCTGAAAATGTGGCCATCGTTGGTGTAATGGTAGTGTGCGCCGTACTTGTCCAAGAGAACGTGGGTTCGATCCCGGCACTGACCACCTACAATTTCGTTCAACGGCGGTCACCTCGCTTAATGACGGCTCTCAAACTTTTCGAAGTAAAGTTCACAAAAAATTTAAAAAATAAAATCTAACTTTTTGAATTTTCAAAATCTGAAAATACTTAATATTTGTAAAACGAAAAAATAAATTTTTTGTGCGTACTATGAACAAATGCGTCAATACAAGTCAAAAAAACCTAACAACAAAAAAATGACAATTTGTGTTTTCTTGAAAATCGAAAAACACGAAAAGTAGTCAACTTTGGAAATATTTTTAAAATATACTCCACTGTGCGATTTGCAATGTCGATCTGTCATTGTAATTTCTCGCTCCTTGTCTGCAATAAATTTTTTACAGAACTCATAAATGTTTTCTGGATTAAAAGGTACAGACTTTTGACCCAAGGAAATTGATTCTGAACCACTGTGCGGCGACACTATCGAGTATAGTAAATTCCGTTCGGAATCGGTGTAGAACTGTAGGTCCCAATCAATGAGTGTAAAACTAGAACGTGCACTACTTGCTGGTTGTGAGAAGCTCTCCCTAATCCCTACATGGGATGTAACGGGAAACCATTTGTTTTTTATTTATAATTATATCTGAAAATACTACTGAGCCTTACTTCTTCAAAAATGAAGATGGAAGTGCTGTAACCGCAAATGGAGAGCGGTATTGGTTTATGATAGAAGATTTTTTACGACCTGCTCTTGAAAACAAAACTGGGAGTCCCTAGACACTCCTTTTTTTGGAGCGCTCCGAATTTGGTTGGCTGGGTTGAAACTAATACATCTTTTAAGTGTGGGTAATGTTTTAAAGTAGCACGTTATGATATTATGGCCGTTTTTTTGTAGAAACCTTTCTGTTTTTTGATCAGTTTTTAAGCTGGGTTTCTTCTAATTTGATTCAGATTTAAACTGTTTAAATCCAATTTGTATACTTAAACTTAATTTCGTCATACTCGGTGGTCGCGACAATAACGTCAATTATTTCGAGGTACTTTTCCCTAAAATGACTATTATTCATGATTTAGACGTCATGAAGCACAACCTTACTGAAAATTCTTTTAAAAATGCCACTCATAGATTCGCATACACATGTGTATACTCGCACCCACACCCATTAATTAAATTAATTGTCTTACCTGGCGTTAACACTGGACAGTTTTTCTCCGACAGTAGAAATACATTTTTACTACCACACTTCTCTCACTTGCCTCGCCACTGTCTCTGATTTTTCAACGACAGTAACTTCGGCAAGAGATTTGACATAATCGCCCAGATCATGGCTGAACTAGTAAAGGTTGGCGCAATAGAACAACTGACTTTGCTTTCTTATGACTCCATCTGTTAAATTCAGTGTATTTTGTTGTTGTAAATTTTTCTTCACTCTGTTTGTTCATATGGATCTGTGTTGAATTTGACTGTTATGGCCAGTTTTTCAGTCAGTGTTGATCTTCGTTTCTAGTTAAATTGTAGTTAATAATTGATTTGTGTTTTTTAGTCATTGTTTAACTATGATTTAACCACCCAATGTTGGTTGGTTAACTTATAGTCAGAACCATATTATTTTGACAATCAAATTACTGACTGTCAAAGTGAGAAATGAAGATGGTATAAAATACATGTTTCAGATTTGCGTATTTGTACACATACGTTGAGTCTAGATCGTTACATTGTTGCGCCTATATAGTTCTTTACACATTTTTGTTAAAATGGCTTCGATTTTATGCATCTATTTCTTATTTTACATAATTCCATTTTGTTTGTTCCCCTTTGTTGTTTTGGTATTTATCCCAAAACACACGTTTTTTCCAATAAGAATACAAGGGTTGCCATATTAGTTGACAATATGGCGACTTACATACATTAACTCACCACTGAAAAACAAAATGCAAAGTTAACCTCTAATTAACTTAGAATTAAGATTAAGTAATCCGATAGTTAACTACCCACTTAAAAACTGGCCATTAGAGTCACTAAAAACAAACTAAATGCCAGTTGTTGGTTCACACAATTACAACAAATCCTACTGCGTCAACCTCTACTAGTTCAGCCATCGGCCATATCGGTGACGTTTCGTAGTAATTTGAGAAAAGAGCAAAACATCGCAAACGACTTTACAAATTGGGAAATATATTTGTATTTGAAAATATTGCTAATTTTTATTGAAATATTGTTTGACAATACAAACATATAAACATGAACACATGTTTAATTTTGCAGAGTACATCAGTTCCATTGTAATTTGGAGAAGTAAGACAAAACACAATGGCAAAAGAGCGAAGAAACAAAAAATCAGAGCACGAAATTTAACGAAACGCACTGTCGGCGGTACTATCGCTGAAAACTGTACTGTCTTTATAACTGTCTGGACGCGTACGTCACACAAACAATTTTTCTCTTTGTGACAACTAATACATATTCTCAACTATCTTGTCTCGAACTGTCCCGTGTAAACGCACCGTTACTAAACAAAACATCCGTGTAATATAGCTGTTTTATTAATTAGTTTTTTTAGCAACCTCATACACCTTTAAAACTGTGATGATGTGTATAATAATATGTAACAGAATATATTGGCGGCATATCAGAATGAGAATGGATTGGTTGGTAAACATGATCCAGGAAGGTAATTAATATTTTCGACAATGTTGTATCAGGCCTGTCGCGTAACGTTTCTATGACCAACTAACGTAAAATACACTGTTCGACACTGAAATTAGGTCGACAACGAAACCACAAAATTATGAAAGCCCATTGGCGAGGTATCAGAAAGATACGAAAGAAGATTTCAGCTTTTGATTAAAGTAAACGAGTTATGAAAAATTTAAGCTGAAAAATGTTTGCAAGAAACTAAAAACGGGTATACCAACTGTTCTTGGCGGTTACAGCAACCGAGTTGTAATTAAAACTTTTATTTTTTAAATTTACGTTTTTTGAATTTACGGCAAATGTAATTTTGTGCGCGTTCGATGCAAAGGCGAACTCGCTTGCAACAACGTGATACACATTTGCGATATACGAGTTTATTTGGGAGAACTACATGAACGGTTGCGATGAATAAATTAATACAAATCAATCGAAGTATTGTTGCGGCAACCGAGCGGTAAACGTTTTTTTCTTTGCGTGTACTTATACAAGGTTTCTTAATAGACATATTTTGTTTTTCTATTATATTTACAAATTAAATTGTTTGAGCGTTTGGTCGTAATTTTAATTAATTTTATTCTTCGATATTTCGCTACCCTTTGGATAGCATCGTCAGGAAGATAAACACAATTATTAATTAGAAATGAAAACAATTGATAAACAAAATTTTTTCATGTCATTTGAAAAAACAACAATAACAAAAAATAACAAAATTTTACAATTGAAGAAATTTTTTTGTCATATGAAAAATGTTGTAAGTTACAGCCAGAAAAATTATTGTGTAGAAATAGTTTCTCTAATTTACAACCAGAAAAATATGTACATAATGGTAAATTCAACAAGTTACATCCTGATATATTATAAATGTGACAAATTCAATGATACATCAAACAATTTTCGGTGAAATGTTCTACATTTTACGAATTAAATATCTATAATTCTGTGCTGCATTATCCGTAGCTGCTTTAAAGTTTATCCTCTTCGCTATTGGAGTCGTTATTATCTCTAACGTTTCTAACATAAAACGACGTTTATAATTATTTTCCCTATTCAAAACTGACGTATGTTGAAAGTTTGGAAAATCATTTAGGTTTGCACAGTGTGATGATAATGCTGTTTTTGTGTTGAAATGTGACTATATTTTTGATCTGATTTGTGTCTAGTGTTAAGTTTAAAGAGCACTGCCAACGGTTTGTATTAATTTTTCTGTAAATTTTGCTGGTCATTGTGTTTATTCCAATATCATCAGCGTATTTCAGTCAGGATTGCGTCTGATGATTTTTTTCTTTTGTAAATAGAACACATTTCTATGAAGTCCATTTAAAAGACATGACAAAAGTGAAGTTGTACTTTTCTTAGAACGGCAGAGAAATCTGATGGTAATGCTCACCCTGTCCATCAGATTCAGTTCCGATCTAGTTACCGCGATAGTCCAACTGTAAATGCAGAAAGCAAATTTTCAGTGACATATGCACTTAAAGTTTTTCAAATGCTTCCAGCATTGACTTCACACTACTGCTCTAATTTGCTGAACGATTGTTGCCTAAAAACTCAAGAATTACGCATTTAGAAACAAAAAATTTCGTCATAGCCAAGCACTGTTTTATGCATTGAACAACCATTTTTGTTGACTTGTTCCTTTGGTAATAATATTTAAAATGATTTGATCTAAAACTCTGGGCAATTATTTGTAGTTGTAATTGTAGTATAGCTTAACAAATAATATCATGTAATGTTATAAATTTAAATGTTACTGATAAAATAATTTTAGTAATATAAATTACAGTTTTGTTGGTTAGTGTTTTGACCGTATTGTAAAGGATCTTAGGCAATACATCTTTGGAGAATATTGCCATATCTATTTGATTATATTTGGCAAATTTTAAAATTATAAAGAATATATAAAATATTACATTTCTACACCAATTTTGGAGTAATTAACGGAAATTTTGTTGATCAGTGTATTTTCCAAAGTTATCAAGATTTTTGTGGGCTACAATTCCATTTAATATAGTTACCCCAAATTCTTTAGCGTATGCTGAAAAATTACAAGAAATCCAAAAAATATCACACTTTGTTTGACGATTCGTCATTTGACGAAGTGAGGGTGTATTCTTTACAAAATGTATATCAGTCAACATTATGCAACGATAAAAGACCTACAATTTTGCAGAAGGTTGTAATGAAAAATATGTAATGGTTTATAACATATTGAAGTATAATCAGAAGTACAGCTTTGATCAACAGCTGAAATCTTCTTTGGCTTATAAAAAAAATTGTGATGATCTGGGCCAAAACCGAGAGGGTTTTTCTGACACAACGCGAATGGGCTTTCATAATTTTTTGGTTTCGTTGAGGCCGAAAGAAAAACTATTAATTTGTCGCACTGTGTAATCTCTTCCTGTACCACTTTTATTCTCTTGCTCTCAATAGAGAGTAAATAGTGTAACAGGCACAGTTGTATTTGTATCCCAAACACATAGATTATAAGATAGTAATCATTGTGTCTCCAACATGCAATATTGTATAGCAAATACATTGCGTTTGGACACAAGTATACAAGTATACTTGCTACAAGCTCCAAACACACGTTATGTTTGCATCCAAACAACAAGAAAATACAGATTTTTCAGTGTGTGTTTGTATAGTATATTTGTAATTTAAAATATCCTATAATGTGAGATGTTTTATTAACTTTAACATTTATAAATACAAATTATTATAAACTTTAAAAGGAAATAACATTCAATATATGGAATGAAACATTTCTTAAACCCCTAAGCGCTTCCTAAACTGGTCTGGTAATCTAGACCTTACATTTTATTCATTTAAATCATCCTAACGACCCTTAAACCGTTTTTACTTAAATCTGTTAGATAACACCACAATTGTTGCCACAACAATCGCTTTACAATAGAAGACTCTGACAATACCACTGCAAATGCCTCATGATGTCGAATGTATAAATATTTGCCCACAGGAAATAAGGATTCACAGGAAATATTTCCACCGCAAAAATGCTAAATGTCATAGAAATGTGAAATGTAACCTAAAAGCACAAGCAATAAACAAAATTGTTTTTAAAAAGTCATTCTTATCTGTATCAGAGTTGGGGTCATCATAAGCTTTAACATCTGATCTGCCTTGAAACGACAAATGACACTCAATTTATTTTCCTTTTCATGTTCATATTCATAAATTCTTTCCATTTCTTCCGTGATATAACATGTTTTCATTCTGTCAATTAATACCTACATTGTTCGAACTCAATACACAACATACAAAAAGGGGCTCTTCACAGTCCAGTGTTTTTTGTCGTTTTTTTGTGAAAAGATTTGGGTCGTTTGTAAAATTATAATATAATGTCCTGACAATAATGTGTACAAAATAAAATTAATTTTTTCAGTAAGAAGTACACTTTTTTAAAAATGACTTCAATCGAATGTAATTGAATATTTGTTGCTCTTACTAATGCCAATGATGAATATCGATTGGAGAAGTCTTTGGCTTTTGTCAACAGCGAGTCATGTGTGTAGATTTTCAAATTAGTCACTAAACAGAAAACTACAAAATTTATATTTGAATTGTATGTCATAAATTTTCTGAATTGGTTTCAAAAATACCTGAAATTAGTACCAGAATATTTCACATTTTCAGGGATTTATATGTACCCATAAAAATGTTTGAATGTATGTCCAAGAATGTGTTCATTTCTTACTATCACAATTTATTTTAGCTTTTTTTTTAAATTAAAGGCCGTCTAACTCAATGTTTCAAATATAATAATTATATAGGAAATGAGACGTCTTGGCAAACTGGTCACTGATGAATAGTGATTTAAAGACGACTTGCGTGCATGTTAGAGTGTTCAAAAACCCGGGATTTTTGTCGGGTTATTCGAAAAACAGGGGTTCGGTTCCACATAATGGAGAAAACTGGTGAAATCGGTTGATTTTCGGTTTAAATTACGATTATTTTTTGGTTTTTTCGTTTAGTATGGAACCATATGTTACAATTTTGTAACAAAATTAATACAAAACCAACACAAAATAACATTTTCTTATCTTGTTTTGTCTGCCGGTAATTTTTGCGTCAAAGAACACATTAGTTACTTCAATCCAATTCAATTCAATTCAATTCAATTCAATTCAATTCAATTCAATTCAATTCAATTCAATTCAATTCAATTCAATTCAATTCAATTCAATTCAATTCAATTCAATTCAATTCAATTCAATTCAATTCAATTCAATTCAATTCAATTCAATTCAATTCAATTCAATTCAATTCAATTCAATTCAATTCAATTCAATTCAATTCAATTCAATTCAATTCAATTCAATTCAATTCAATTCAGTTCAGTTCAGTTCAGTTCAATTCAATTCAATTCAATTCAATTCAATTCAATTCAATTCAATTCAACTCAATTCAATTCAATTCAATTCAATTCAATTCAATTCAATTCAATTCAATTCAATTCAATTCAATTCAATTCAATTCAATTCAATTCAATTCAATTCAATTCAATT